>QNTS01000330.1:337384-581495 GCA_003317085.1 Hucho hucho
TACAGTCGTGGCCAAAAGTTTTGAGAATGACACAAATATTAATTTCCACAAAGTTTGCTGCTTCAGTGTCTTTAGATATTTTTGTCAGATGTTACTATGGAATACTGAAGTATAATTACAAGCATTTCATAAGTGTCAAAGGCTTTTATTGACAATTACATGAAGTTGATGCAAAGAGTCAATATTTGCAGTGTTGACCCTTCTTTTTCAAGACCTCTGCAATCCGCCCTGGCATGCTGTCAATTAACTTCTGGGCCACATCCTGACTGATGGCAGCCCATTCTTGCATAATCAATGCTTGGAGTTTGTCAGAATTTGTGGGTTTTTGTTTGTCCACCCGCCTCTTGAGGATTGACCACAAGTTCTCAATGGGATTAAGGTCTGGGGAGTTTCCTGGCCATGGACCCAAAATATCGATGTTTTGTTCCCCGAGCCACTTAGTTATCACTTTTGCCTTATGGCAAGGTGCTCCATCATGCTGGAAAAGGCATTGTTCGTCACCAAACTGTTCCTGGATGGTTGGGAGAAGTTGCTCTCGGAGGATGTGTTGGTACCATTCTTTATTCATGGCTGTGTTCTTAGGCAAAATTGTGAGTGAGCCCACTCCCTTGGCTGAGAAGCAACCCCACACATGAATGGTCTCAGGATGCTTTACTGTTGGCATGACACAGGACTGATGGTAGCGCTCACCTTGTCTTCTCCGGACAAGCTTTTTTCCGGATGCCCCAAACAATCGGAAAGGGGATTCATCAGAGAAAATGACTTTACCCCAGTCCTCAGCAGTCCAATCCCTGTACCTTTTGCAGAATATCAGTCTGTCCCTGATGTTTTTCCTGGAGAGAAGTGGCTTCTTTGCTGCCCTTCTTGACACCAGGCCATCCTCCAAAAGTCTTCGCCTCACTGTGCGTGCAGATGCACTCACACCTGCCTGCTGCCATTCCTGAGCAAGCTCTGTACTGGTGGTGCCCCGATCCCGCAGCTGAATCAACTTTAGGAGACGGTCCTGGCGCTTGCTGGACTTTCTTGGGTGCCCTGAAGCCTTCTTCACAACAATTTAACCGCTCTCCTTGAAGTTCTTGATGATCCGATAAATGGTTGATTTAGGTGCAATCTTACTGGCAGCAATATCCTTGCCTGTGAAGCCCTTTTTGTGCAAAGCAATGATGACGGCACGTGTTTCCTTGCAGCTAACCATGGCTGACAGAGGAAGAACAATGATTCCAAGCACCACCCTCCTTTTGAAGCTTCCAGTCTATTATTCGAACTCAATCAGCATGACAGTGATCTCCAGCCTTGTCCTTGTCAACACTCACACCTGTGTTAACGAGAGAATCACTAACATGATGTCAGCTGGACCTTTTGTGGCAGGGCTGAAATGCAGTGGAAATGTTTTTGGGGGATTCAGTTCATTTGCATGGCAAAGAGGGACTTTGCAATTAATTGCAATTCATCAGATCACTCTTCATGACATTCTGGAGTATATGCAAATTGCCATCTTATAAACTGAGGCAGCAGACTTTGTGAAAATTAATATTTGTGTCATTCTCAAAACCTTTGGCCACGACTGTACATACAAACAGCACAGGAAATAAATCATCCATGTGTATTGATCACATTTTTACTAATGCTGCAGAAATCTGCTCTAAAGAACTATCCAACCCATTGGATATAGTGATCATAATATAGTGGGCATATCTAGAAAAACCAATGTTCCAAAGTTAAAATTGTGTATGAGAGATCATACAAGAGGTTGTTTAGGGAGTCCCATTAAGAAACTGACTGTAAAAATGTCTAATTCCCTGTGGATTTATGAGGAATAAAAAAATTGTATGGTTGAGCGGCAAAAAGAATGGCAAAAAAGTCTGGCTGCAAAGACGATTGTCAAACGTACTGTAAATTGAGAAATCATGTGACTAAACTAAACAAAAATAAGAAACTGTACTATGAAACAAAGACAAATGAAATAAAGGATGATAGTAAAATGCTTTGGAGCACCTTAAATTACATTTTGGGGAAAAAAGGCGAACTTGGCTCCATCCTTTATTGAATCAGATGGCTCAATCGTCACAAAACGCTCCGATATTGGCAACTACTTTTTAGGTAAATTTAGGCATGACAACAACAAACTCATTCATACCCATGCATAACTGACCAAATTCTGAATTCCCTAAAGTGAGTGTGGAAGAGGTGAAAAAGTATTGTTATATATCTATAATGACAAACAACTTAGCACTGACAACTTGGATGGAAAATTGAGGATGGTAGCGGACTATATTGCCACTCCTATTTGCCATGTCTTCAATCTAAGCCTACAGGAAAGTGTATGCCCTCATGCCTGGAGGGAAGCAAAAGTCATACCGTTACCCAAGAATAGCAAAACACCCTTTACTGGTTCAAACAGCCGACCAATCGGCCTACTACCGACCGTTAGTAAACTTCTGGAAAAAATTGTGTTTCACCAGATACAATGCTATGTTAAAGTAAACAAATTGACACCTGACTTTCAGCACGCTTTAAGGGAAGGGCACTCAACATGTAAGGCACTAATACAAATGACTGATGATTGGCTGAAAGAAATTGAAAAAAAGATTCTGGGAGCTTTTTTGTTAGAATTCAGTGCTGCTTTTGACTTTATCGATCATAGTGTGCTGGTGAAAAAATGTGTTATGGCTTTACATCCTATGCTATATCGTGGATCAAGAGTTACCTATCTAACACAACACAGACAATGGAAGCCTCTCTAAACTTAAAACAGGTAGAGCTTGGCACACCTCATGGTAGCTGTCTTGGCCCCATACCTTTTTCTATTTTTACAAATGACCTACCACTAGCATTGAGTAAAGCCTGTGTCTATGTATGCTAATGATTCAACATTGTGGCCGTGGCTTGCTATATAAAGCAGGCAGACAGGCATTGAGGCATTCACTTACTGTTCAATTGAACGTTAGTATGAGCAAAACTAGTGACCTAAGCGACTTTGAGCATGGTATGATTGTCGGTGCCAGGCATGCCGCTTCCAGTATCTCAGAAACGGCCGGCCTCTTGGGCTTATAATACATGACAGTGTCTAGGCTTTACCGAGAATAGTGCGACAAACAAAAAACATCCAGTCAGCAGCAGTCCTGTGGGCGAAAACAGCTCATTAATGAGAGAGGTCTAAGGAGAATGCCAAGAATCCTGCAAGCTAACAGGTGGGCCACAAAAAGGCAAATACTGGCGCAGTACAACAGTGGTGTGCAGAACGGCATCTCGGAACGTACAACTCGTCGGTCCTTGTCACGGATGGGCTATTGCAGCAGAATCCCGGGTTCCTGTTGATGGCAGATTCAGGATTTGGCGTAAACAGCTTGAGTCCATGGCCCCATCCTGCCTGGTGTCAACAGTACAGGCTGGTGGCAGTGGTGTTATGGTGTGGGGATTGTTTTTCCTGGTACACATTAGGTCCCTTGACATCAATTGAGCAACATTTGAATACCACACCTTATAGAATTCATGCCAGAAGAGCAGTAAAATCTGATTTAAAAAAAGACTACAAAACACCTCACAACGCGGACTGTGAAGAGACCCGCGCATACCCACCCACTAACACACGCACTCTACAAACACACACTGTAATGTTGTGGTATTGTGGATTTTATATTGTACATTTTGAATATAACGTAATAATGTTTTGTATGATGTATTGTTTGGATGTATGCTGTTGTTGTGTTTTGTTGTGATGTAACTGTTTTAACCCTGTTTGGACCCCAGGAAGAGTCATGGGGATCATAACAAATACCCTAGAGACATGGTAACTTCTCACCATTACCAATAACAGGGGAGGTTAGCATTCTTTTTTTGGGGGGTGTGTATGATATTTATGCCTCTGTAACTTTCTCACTCATCATTATTCACGATTCATTCATGATTATCCATCATCATGGTAGCATCGACATTAATGTAGAAGTGTTTAGAACATTTAGAACATTGGCACGGGGGATATGTCACCCACAATATTAAGAATGGGTCGATTCGTCCTCTTCAATAATTTATTTATAAACAATCAGTCATTCAGACGCACTGTGCCCCTCTCCACTAATTTCAGTGTGGTGCTCCTAGCAGCCTCAGCCAGCACTTGCATCGCAGTCAGGTCGACCTCATTCCATTTCAGATTCACATGTACACTACACTGATCAAAAGTACGTGGACACCTGCTCGTCGAACATCTTATTCCAAAATCATGGGCATTAAATGGAGTTGGTCCCCCCTTTGCTGCTATAACAGCCTCCACTCTTCTGGGAAGGCTTTCCACTAGATGTTGGAACATTGCTGCGGGGACTTGCTTCCTTCCATTCAGCCACAAGAGCATTAGTGAGGTCGGGCACTGATGTTGGGCGATTAGGCCTGGCTCGCAGTCAGCGTTCCAATTCATCCCAAAGGTGTTCGATGGGGTTGAGGTCAGGGTTCTGTGCAGGCCAGCCAAGTTCTTCCACACCGATCTTGACTAACAACTTCTGTACCTCGCTTTGTGCACGGAGGCATTGTCATGATGAAACAGGAAAGGGCCTTCCCCAAACTGTTGCCACAAAGTTGGAAGCACAGAATCTTCTAGAATGGGCTCCTGAGTGGCACAGCGGTCTAAGGCACTGCATCTCAATGCAAGAGGCGTCACTACAGTCCCTGGTTTGAATCCAGGCTGTGTCACATCCGGTCGTGATTGGGAGTCCCATAGGGCGGTGCACAATTGGTCCAGCGTTGTCCGGGTTTGGCCGGGGTAGGCCATCATTGTAAATATGAATTTGTTCTTAACTGACTTGCCTAGTTAAATAAAGGTAATATAAAAATAAAAGTAGAATATCATTGTTTGCTAGGCCTAGCCAGAACCATGAAAAAACAGCCCCAGACCATTATTCCGCCTCCACCAAACTTTACAGTTGGCACTATGTATTCGGGCAGGTAGCATTCTCCTGGCATCCACCAAACCCAGATTAGTCCGTCGGACTGCCAGAACCCAATTCCACTGCTCCAGAGTCCAAAGGCAGCGAGCTTTACACCACTCCAGCCTACGCCTGGCATTGCGCATGGTGATCTTAGGCTTGCGTGCGGCTGCTCGGCCATGGAAACACATTTCATGAAGCTCCCAAAGAACAGTTCTTGTGCTGACGTTGCTTCCAGAGGCCGCTTGGAACTCTATAGTGAGTGTTGCAACCAAGGACAGGCGATTTTTACGCACTTCAGCATTCTGCGGTCCCATTCTGGGGGCTGCACTTCGCATCTGAGCCGTTGTTGCTCCTAGATGTTTCCACTTCACAATAACAGCACTTACAGTTGACCGGGGCAGCTCTAGCAGGGCAGAAATTTGACGAACTGACTTGTTGGAAAGGTGGTATCCTATGACGGTGCCACGTTGAAAGTCATTGAGCTCTTCAGTAAGGCCATCCTACTGCCAATGTTTGTCTATAGAGATTGCATGGCTGTGTGCTCGATTTTATACACCTGTTAGCAACGGGTGTGGCTGAAATAGCCGAATCCACTAATTTGAAGGGGTGTCCACATACTTTTGTATATACAGTGCTTTTGGAAAGTATTTAGACCCATAAACTTTTTTCCACATTTTGTTAAAGTTACAGCCTTATTCTAAAATGGATTAAATAAAAGCATTTCCTCATCAATCTACACACAATACCCCATGATGACAAAACAAAAACAGGTTTTTAGAATTTTTTGCACATTTATTAAAAATAAAAAAATGAAATACCTTATTTACATAAGTATTCAGAGCCTTTGCTATGAGACTCAACATTGAGATCAGGTGCATCCTGTTTCCATTGATCATCCTTGAGATGTTTCTACAACTTGATTGGAGTCCAACTGTGGTAAATTCAAAAGATTGGACATGATTTGGAGGTACACACCTGTCTATATATACAGTTGAAGTCGGAAGTTTACATACACTTAGGTTGGAGTCATTAAACCTAGTTTTTCAACCACTCCACAAATGTCTTGTTAACAAACTATAGTTTTGGCAAGTCGGTTAGGACATCTACTTTGTGCTTGACACAAGTAATTTTTCCAACAATTGTTTACAGACAGATTATTTCACTTATAATTTATTGAATCACAATTCCAGTGGGTCAGAAGTTTACATACACTAAGTTGACTGTGCCTTTAAACAGCTTGGAAAATTCCCGAAAATTATGTCATGGCTTTAGAAGCTTCTGATAGGCTAATTGACATTGTTTGAGTCAATTGGAGGTGTACCTGTGGATATATTTCAAGGCCTACCTTCAAACTCAGTGCCTCTTTGTTTGACATCATGGGAAAATCAAAAGAAATCAGCCAAGAACTCAGAAAAAAACATTGTAGACCTCCACAAGTCTGGTTCATCCTTGGGAGCAATTTCCAAACAGCTGAAGATACCACGTTCATCTGTGCAAACAATAGTACGCAAGTATAAACACCATGGGACCACGCAGCCGTCATACTGCTCAGGAAGGAGACGCATTCTGTCTCCTAGAGATGAACGTACTTCGGTGCGAAACGTGCAAATCAATCCCAGAACAACAGCAAAGGACCTTGTAAAGATGCTGGAGGAAACAGGTACAAAAGTATCTATATCCACCGTAAAAACGAGTCCTATATCAACATAACCTGAAAGGCCGCTCAGCAAGGAAGAAGCCACTGCTCCAAAACCTCCATAAAAAAGCCAGACTACGGTGTGCCAGACTACTAATGGAGCCATTAGAGTTTATTATTTAACTAAAATGTCCAAATGTGTTAACTCAGTCCCTGCAATAATACATAAAGAACCAAGTCAGTCAGCACAGAGTCAATGCTGTATTTAATTTCAACAAAATGGTCATACACTACTTTTATTTCACAAAATTATACATGTGAAAAGTTGAATCTTTTTTCTCTCTATGGTAACACTTGACCTTTTCTGTATATCTTGTACCCTCGCTTTGATTAAATACATTTTGGAATACTTTGGAAAAGGTTCAACAATACACACATCTTTACTACTTTATATCAAGTACAATAGGGCACTATTTCCTCATTATAAGACACCAGTATCAACCTAAAGGGACATGTTTGTCACTCTTCATCAGTGAAGTATTTTTACAGACACCATCACAACAACCATCACCATATAATCTACTCTGCCTCATCATACTCATTCTTTCCTCAGTTCACCTCATCCAGTTCCCCACTACATCCTAAAGCAACAGAATTAACTACAAACTAACTAGTACTACATTACATATTACTATACATGGGCCAGGTGCATTTTCCTGAGGTAGCTCCTCTGAGAACCTCTTCCTGCACTGCGTACAGGCAATCAGCCTCTCTCCCATTTGGACCTTCAGCTGGTGGGAGAACCTCTTCTCACACTTGTGGCAGCAGTGTGATATCTCCCCTGTGTTTACCCTATGGTGCGTCTTCAGGTTGAACGAGTGGGAGAAACTGGTCCGGCACAGATGGCAGCCGAACGATTTCTCCCCCGTGTGCATCCTCTGGTGGAGCTCCACCTGTTTGGAGAAACTAGAGGCTTTCCAACAGAATGAACATGGGAAGCGCTTCTCTTTGCCACCAGATCTGCTGATAGCATTACTACTACTGTCATTTGTCAATGGGCTTGTGTAGCCATTTAGTGTTGAGGCTCTGGCATTGTCGGAGGTCTGGTTTAACATTAGGAGAGTGTGAGGAGGACGAAGGCCAGGGAGTGTCTGTGTTGTCGCAGGTTCCATGTTCCAGTTGATAGATCCTATAGAAGGCAGGCTGAAGGCAGCACCTGTTAGGGGGTTAACCTGAGGAGTCATCAGTCTCTCTGAATCACAACTATAGGAGCCGGACGGAGCATCACTAGCCGAATTTGTGTCTGTTCTCTCCCGCCGCATACGAACACCTCCCCGTCCCCGCAGCCCAAATCCACACCTCGCCCTGGTCTCATCCAGTCTGTTGTCATGGAGACTAAGTGTGGATGTTGTTTTGTGTTCCACTGTCTGTTTCTGGTTGTGGTTAACAGTGTTGTTCCCCATCCACTGACCTCCACTATGTCGCCTCTGGTCCTGGCCAGATCAATGATGTTTCCCCTGGGCTCTTGGCTGCACCGGTCTGGGAATCCAAGATGGCCTCACAGTCTCCTCTCTTAGCCTCCCACTGAAAACCTGCAGCAAGAGGTTACAAAATAGACTAAAAACATGTCAGAGAACTCTACATATTCATACATTGTGTGTTTTTGTTTGTGAACATAAGTTGTATTGATTTCATTTTATGAAGGAAGAAAACAAATAATAGCCAGGAGTATTTTTATTTTATTTAACCTTTATTTATCTAGGCAAGTCAGTTAAGAACAAATTCTTATTTACAATGACGGCTTAGGAACAGTGGGTTAACTGCCTTGTTCAGGGGCAGAACGACAGATTTTTACCTTGTCAGCTCTGGGATTCGATCTAGCAACCTTTCGGTTACCGGCCCAACGCTCTAACCACTAGGCTACCTGCCGCCCCCATATCACTATTCCCACTGAAAATCTATTACTGTATGTAGGCTATATGTATTTCTCCCTTACCTTGCTCTCCCATCTTTAGTCCACTCAGCAGATCAATGCTCTCTGGTCCGTCTTCTATTGTCTCCTCTTTGACCAGCAGCAGATCAGGCTTCCCATCCTCCATGTCTACTGACTGTAAGAGATACACAGAGTGAGAGGATGTTGGATCAAGACATCTGATATGAGCACCCTGCTATGGAGCATCTTCTGATTGGGCAAAGAGGGATTGCTATGAGTATTATGCAAACATGTTAGTTGATTTGATTACTTGACACGCTTTAATGGTTTGATCATTCAAAAGGCATGGTCCCACACTTAAGACAAAAAAATTTAAAAATCTACAAAGAGTCTCAGAGTAGAAGTGCTGATCTAGAATGTTTCCGCATAATCTTATTCATTTTGATCTACAAGGAAACACTGATCCTAGATCAGCACTTTTACTCTGAAGAGGTTTGTGGATACGGGCCCTGACCTAATACCATTCAGACTGTGGTTCACAGTGTGCTCACCTCAGTAAACCCAATCTCACGTTTTTACATATATAACAAAATCCCACGTTTTTGTTTGTCTATTTGAAGGACACCTTTCCAGCTACGTGGTCAAACTGATATCAGAGGAACTTGACGTTGATATAGCACCAGAGGATCTGGAACGATGGCAAAGGATCGGGCGTGAAACAGAAGAACGCTAAATATCCCTGCATGGTCATCTTCAAGCTGTGGAACTATCAGACCAAAGTCAACATACTGAAAGCACAGGGGGGAAAGGAGATCAAAATCCACAGCCAGTCCATTCGATTCGTCTAGGACCTGTCTGCTAGGCTGAGGAGAAAACACAAGGAATACATTCCGATAAGACAGTCACTGGAGGAAGAAGGACTCAGATCTAAACTCTGCTTCCCGGCAGTGCTGTGGGTATGGAAGGGAACGCAAAGTATGGCGCCAATGAAGCCCTAATCAAGCTACAAGCCCCGTGTTCTGAGAAGAGGACGAAGTAGGAAAAAACTATGAGCGCACTAGGCTACATACAGTGATGCCTATGATCAGCTAAGTAAAGATGGTAAATTGATGATAATATTCTTTCCCCCTCCCCCCAATAAAATATATAATCTACTTTCCCCAAGTAAATATTCTTCTCTTGGAAGTAACGACAGAAGTAGCCGATGCCAATGGGCTACATGGACACTGAAAATACAATACAAAAGATAATGATAACAATTTGGTCCCGCTTTTTTTAAGTGCATCTTATGATAGCTTCGTAAAGCCTTCATATAGGAGTCATAACACTACATATTTGTGAAGCGTCTCATCTATAACCGCATATCATGCTCCATAAAGATTCAAAGCTGTTTGACAAAGTTATACCTCTTTTATAGAGCATGAAATACGATTAAAGATGATTTGTGGCCCATTTATGCAGTGCTTACGAACCCTTTATCAACGCTTTATGAAGCCTTCAAATAAAGTGGAACCAACTGTTCTATGGATGTGTGTGTGTTTGGGCATGAGTGGGGGTAAAGGGGGGAGGAAAACTGGGAGGGGGAGGTGGAGAGGGACAAGCTTGGCTTGGAAAAGAGGGAAGGAAGGATTTATCTATACTACAATGTATTTATTTTTTTATTTTTGTGAATTGCAAACCTGCTGTAAAATGAATAAGAGTTCTGGACAAATTAGGAGAGGAGGTCAAGTCATTATTATTCCTTGTTTTCCATTATAGTTAAGAGAGTGGAGGGATAGGGACGGGGAGCTGGGAGGGCGTCAGACACTTCCCTGAAGTACAGTGAGCTCCAAACATATTGGGGACAATTTTTGTTGTTTTGGCTCTGTACTCCAACACTTTGGATTTGAAATGATACAATGACTATTTGTATTTGTATTTATTATGGATCCCCATTAGTTCTTGCCAAGGCAGCAACTCATCTTCCTGGGGTTTATTATGGATCCCCATTAGTTCTTGCCAAGGCAGCAACTCATCTTCCTGGGGTTTATTATGGATCCCCATTAGTTTCCGCCAAGGCAGCAGCTTGGCGGGAACTACTCTTCCTGGAGTCCATCAATATTAAGGCAGTTATTTACAATGTTAAATATTACATGACATTACATTTCATAACACTTTACCCAATACATTTAGTGTGTTCCCTCAGGCCACTACTCCACTATCACATATTTACAATACAACATCCATGTATGTGTGTCTGTGTCTCTTCACACTCCCCACTGTTCCATAAGGTGTATTTTGATCTGCTTTCTAAATCTGATTCTACTGCTTGCATCATTTACCTGATGTGGAATATCAGGGGGGTGAAAGAGGATGTGGAATATCATGTAGCCATGGCTCTATGTAGTACTGTGCACCTCCCATAGTCTGTTCTTGACTTGGGGACTGTGAAGAGACCTCTGGTGGCATGTCTTGTGGGGTATGTATGGGTGTCCTAGCTGTGTGCTAGTAGTTTAAACAGACAGCTCGGTGCATTCAGCATGTCAACACTTCTTACAAAAACAAGTAGTGATGAAGTCAATCTCTCCTCTACTTTGAGCCTGAGAGATACATGCACATTATTAATTTTAGCTCTCTGTGTATATTTAAGGGCCAGCCGTGCTGCCCTGTTCTGAGCCAATTGTAATTTTCCGAGGTCTCTCTTTGTGGCACTTGACCACACGACTGAGGTTAAAGTGAAGACTGTCCAGATTTTATTTAAGGTTATTGTCATCCATAGGGTGAATTGTTTAGAAATTGGAGCACCTTTTGTACATAGTCCCTTCATTTTAGGGGGCCAAAAGTATTGGGCCAAAATCACTTATATGTGTATTAAAGAATTCAAAAGTTTAGTATTTGGTTCCATATTCCTAGCATGCAATGATTACATCAAGCTTGTGACTCTACAAACTTGTTGGATGCATTGCTGTTTATTTTGGTTGTGTTTCCGATAATTTTCTGCCCAATATAAATAAATGGTAAATAATGTATTATGTAATTTGAGTCACTTTTATTGTAAATAAGAATAGAATATGTTTCTAAACACTTCTACATTCATGTGGATGCTACAATGATTACAGATAATCCTGAATGAATCATGATGAGTGAGAAAGTTAGACGCACAAATATCATACCCCCCCCCAAATGCTAACCTCCCCTGTTATTGTAATGGTGAGAGTTTAGCATGTCTTGGGGGTATGGTATTTCTACATCTGTAACTTTCTTACTCATTATTCACAATTCATTCAGGACTAAGGGTGCGTTTGTAAATTCGCTCTGGCTATCTACTCCGATTTCGGAGCACTCTCCTCTGAGTGCGCAAGAGCGCAGAATAACTGATGAATTTTCAAAAATCAAATCAAATCGTATTGGTCACATACACATGGCTAGCAGACGTTAATGCGAGTGTAGTGAAATGCTTGTGCTTCTAGTTCCGACCGTGCAGTAATATCTAACAAGTCATCTAACAATTTCACAACAACTACCTTATACACACAAGTGTAAAGGAATGAATAAGAATATGTACATATAAATATATGGATGAGCGATGGCCGTGCAGCATAGGCAAGATGCAGTAGATGGTATAGAGTACAGTATATTCATATGAGATGAGTAATGTAGGGAATGTAAAATTATATAAAGTGGCATTGTTTTAAGTGACTAGTGATACATTTATTACATCCAATTTTTTATTATTAAAGTGGCTAGAGATTTGAGTCAGTATGTTGGCCGCAGCCACTCAATGTTAGTGATGGCTGTTTAACAGTCTGATGGCCTTGAGATAGAAGCTGTTTTTCAGTCTCTCGGTCCCAGCTTTGATGCACCTGTACTGACCTCGCCTTCTGGATGATAGCGGGGTGAACAGGCAGTGGCTCGGGTGGTTGTTGTCCTTGATTATCTTTTTGGCCTTCCTGTGACATCGGGTGGTGTAGGTGTCCTGGAGGGCAGGTAGTTTGCCCCCGGTGATGCGTTGTGCAGACCTCACTACCCTCTGGAGAGCCTTACGGTTGTGGGTGGAGCAGTTGCCGTACCAGGCGGTGATACAGCCCGACAGGATGCTCTCGATTGTACATCTGTAAAAGTTTGTGAGTGTTTTCGGTGACAAGCCACATTTTTTTCAGCCTCCTGAGGTTGAAGAGGCGCTGTTGCGCCTTCACCACGCTGTCTGTGTGGGTGGACCATTTCAGTTTGTCCGTGATGTGTACGCCGAGGAACTTAAAACTTTCCACCTTCTCCACTACTATC
The DNA here is from genome assembly GCA_003317085.1 of Hucho hucho. Classification (NCBI taxonomy): domain Eukaryota; kingdom Metazoa; phylum Chordata; class Actinopteri; order Salmoniformes; family Salmonidae; genus Hucho; species Hucho hucho. Next base: position 350,136 of record QNTS01000330.1, read on the forward strand.
CGTCGATGTGGATAGGGGGGTGCTCCCTCTGCTGTTTCCTGAAGTCCACAATCATCTCCTTTGTTTTTTTGACGTTGAGTGTGAGGTTATTTTCCTAACACCACACTCCGAGGGCCCTCACCTCCTCCCTGTAGGCCGTCTCATTGTTGTTGGTAATCAAGCCTACCACTGTAGTGTCATCTGCAAACTTGATGATTGAGTTGGAGGCGTGCATGGCCACTCAGTCATGGGTGAACAGGGAGTACAGGAGAGGGCTGAGAACGCACCCTTGTGGGGCCCCGGTGTTGAGGATCAGCGGGGTGGAGATGTTGTTTCCTACCCTCACCACCTGGGGGCAGCCCGTCAGAAAGTCCAGGACCCAGTTGCACAGGGCGGGGTCGAGACCCAGGGTCTCGAGATTAATGAGTTTGGAGGGTACTATGGTGTTAAATGCTGAGCTGTAATCAATGAACAGCATTCTTACATAGGTATTCCTCTTGTGATGATCCTTCACTAGTCTCTCAAAGCACTTCATGATGACGGAAGTGAGTGCTACGGGGCGATAGTCATTTAGCTCAGTTACCTTAGCTTTCTTGGGAACAGGAACAATGGTGGCCCTCTTGAAGCATGTGGGAACAGCAGACTGGGATAGGGACTGATTGAATATGTCCGTAAACACACCAGCCAGCTGGTCTGCGCATGCTCTGAGGACGCGTCTGGGCCGGCAGCCTTGCGAGGTTTAACACGTTTAAATGTTTTACTCACGTTGGCCGTGGGGAAGGAGAGCCTGCAGGTTTTGGTTGCGGGCCATGTCAGTGGCACTGTATTGTCCTCAAAGCGAGCAAAGAAGTTGTTTAATTTGTCTGGGAGCAAGACGTCGGTGTCCGCGACGGGGCTGGTTTTCTTTTTGTAATCCGTGATTGACTGTGAACCCTGCCACATACGTCTCGTGTCTGAGCCGTTGAATTGCGACTCTACTTTGTCTCTATACAGACGCTTAGCTTGTTTGATTGCCTTGCGGAGGGAATAGCTCTACAACCCTTGAATATGGCCGGTGTCAGTAAACCGCAGTGAAAAAGCGTAATTCATTTGTTGCCAGCAGCACAGTTACAGTCACCAATGCTCTGGATAACATGAAAACAGCCTAACTAGCTCTGCTAGGGCGAGTAAAATGGTCAGAGTGAGGTGTTCTCTTAATTTCCGGCTCCCGAGTGGCGCAGCGGTCTAAGGCACTGCATCTCAGTACTAGAGGCGTCACTACAGACCCTGGTTTGATCCCAGGTTGTATCACAACCGACCGTGATTGGGAGTCCCATAGGGCGGCACACAATTGACCCAGTGTAGTCTGGGTTAGGGGAAGGTTTGGCCGGTGTAGACAGTCATTGTAAAATACACATTTTTTCTTAACCGACTTGCCTAGTTAAATGAAGGTTAATTTGGGTGCTTGACTGCCGTTGTGAGGTCAGAACGCGTGGATAAACCCTACTCCTCCGCCAGAGCGTCCAGTATGCGCTCTGAACGCTCTGCAAGCGAAACGCTATTGAATTTACAAATGGACAATCCGACAACGCTCTGAATTTATGAACGCCCAGAGCGTACTCCAGTTTGAATTTACAAACACACCGTAAGAAAGTTAAACGCACAAATAGCAGTGTGTTTGTGTGCAACGCTTAAGAGGTAGCTCTTCATTTTCAAGCTGTTGGCCACGTCCCTTTTCAACACACTAACACAATACATGTAAATCTACATTTAAAAGGGGGGGGACTCATTTGAGATTTGAAGCCTTGCCACAATCGGCGTCAGTTACGCAGACTAGGCTATTTACACAGAGAGAAATTTGACCAGTCAGTCAAACATACGTGATAGTTGATGATCAGAACATGCAGTTGGACTGAGGTACGTTAAGGACACGTCCAACTATGTCAACGATTTTAATTGGCTGATGCAGAACTTGTTCCAGGATATAATCTGATGAGGCCAGCTACAATTTAGCGTTTTGTCACCTGCAAGTAAATCAAACATTTTAATTGGCTGATACACATTTTGACCAGCAGAAAATATTGACATTTAAATTGTTGCTTATGTTTCCCACTAAGTTTGAGTTCTATATTGTAGTTACATAATGACATTTTTTTTTTAAACCTATCATGGGACATAAATATGATGTGGGTAAAAATAAGTCTGCTATGGAAAGTCATCAGACAAACCCAACTAAACTATGTTGACGTGTACAGTAGGTGTTGGGGTATATTTAGTAAGTGTATGTTGGTTATAATATTGTGTGTATGCAGAATAGGGCGAGATCAGATGTGATGCACACTAAAGAGAGTCTAAATGAAAGTCTTAGAATGAAAAGTCCCATGTGTTTATTGAACATAAAGTTTGAAATACACCATATGAAAACCACACATACACATCTCAACTAACAATCTGCATGAACTTGATAAATTGCATTCATTTTCTCATGAAATATGTATTGGGAAAACAATTAAGAAGTTGAATGCAAGTAATTAAATAGGCACACAGTACAAACACAATATGTATCAGACTGTGTAGGCTTATATCACACACAATGTCTGGATGCAATATTCTACCCAGGAATATTCAACACTGAAATCTGTTACTTTCGTTATTCCAAATGCATCTGGGGATCTTTTCTACTAACAACCAACGAAAATGAATCTTTGTCTTTGATGCAGGGTTTGATCTAAGCTGTCGAGTGGAATGGTTACTTTCTATGTTATAGAGCGGAATGTTTTTTCTGCTGGTGAATCTTGAGGTAGCTCCTCTCTGAGAACCTCTTCCCACAGTGCGTACAGGAGAACGGCCTCTCTCCCGTGTGGACCTTAAGGTGCATCTTCAGATGGTCCTGGCGGGAGAACCTCTTCTCACACTGGGGACAGCTGTAAGGTTTCTCACCTGTGTGGACCCTCTGGTGCCTCTTCAGGTCACGAGCCTGGGCGAAGCGCATGTGACACTGGGTACAGCTGAAGGGTTTCTCCCCTGTATGGACCCTCTGGTGGATCTCCACCTTCTGGGGGCAGCTGAAGCCTTTGTTACAGAACATGCAGAGGAACCGTTTCTCTTTACTATTGCCTGATGTGGCTCTCCCTCCCCGAGCCTGGGCTCTAGCCCTGTCGTTTGAGTTCAATACCTGATCAAAAATGACATGGCTGTGTGAATTGGAAGGCTCCATCGACGTGGACACTGGGTCGCAATCCCTGAACGCGTGTATAGGAGAGTGGGTCACGATGTTTGTATTTGTCTCTAAGCTTTCCCTGTAATCTAAGAAATCTCTGCCCTGTGAGTGTCCGTCTCCTAGATGACTATCTGCATTCCATGTGGGAGGAGCGTCACCCTCCACTTTCACAGTCACTTCATCTACAACTATAACCTCCCCTTTCTTATCTAGGCACCCTTCAGAGTATACACTACTAGTGTACCGGTTCCAGTCCCCTCTAGACAGATCAGTCTGTGTCTCTAAACCCAAGGATATGTTGCCAGGGTCCATTTCTGTAGTGTAAGAACAAGACGGATCATCACCACCAGTGTCTAACGTATCACCATCACCATCTCCACGGGAATTAACCGTCCTCTGGCGAAATACCGGTAAGTACTCGGATTCGGGAGCAGGAGGACAGCCCAGTCTCTCTGGGTCTGATCTGTGGTCAGATCCTGTGTGTAAGAGCCTTCGTGTTAAAGTCTCTGTGTCTGTCTTTGACTTGAGGACGGCGTTCGGCGTTCCACTGACCTCAGTGATGCTGCTTCGGGTCCTGGGCTGCGCTGGGGCGGTGATGGGGTCCTCCGTGGCTACAGAGGATGCTCCAGTCTGGATGTCTCTGCTGTGCCGTGGGTCTTCATCTTTTTCAGACCTCTCTATCTTGACTCCAGGACCTGCAGCTTCTGCATCTGCAGACTGACAAGAAGAGAGAAGGTTATTACCGGTACATGAGTAGAATTAGATAACAATGTCTCACAAGCTCTCCTATGGCAGATGTACATGTAAGCAAGTGAATACCTGAGGGGAGCCTTTCTGAAATAAACGGGCCACATTATATTTACAAAGTAACACATTTTTTTGCAACACTATTACACTAACCTCTATCATGATAACGTGCTGGGTTGAGGTTCCACTCCCCTCATCAACAGTGATTGGTTGGTCATCTCTCCATGTATTGTGTCCCGCTGGCTTCACAAAGCTCCTGTGGCCTCCAGTGAGATGTCCTTCACCTGAGAGAGTGATTGGGGGAAGAAAAAAGAAAAGAGGTTGTTGGCTACTGTCTGCTCAACGGTATAGACCCTTTTCTGTCTTTTCAAACACTGCCGCATGAGGGCGAAGAGTGCAATTTGGTTGCATAACACGGGGGAGTTCTCATTTTAAGGCTTGTATGAAAGTCCTGCTCAATATAACATTGTAAGTGTATGACAACCCACAAATGTATGGCTCTGGTTACAATAACCTATTTTAGAATCTGAAAGTGAAATACTTACACACTGGTCTCTAACATGTAGGCTCAGCATTCCTGAACAGTCCCATTTACAAGTCAGAATGTTGAACAAACTTCATTTCAACTTTACTTGTCCGCCAATTTGTCCCTATGTCGGAGGTAATCTGATTCAAAATATCCACAGGGAAGTATTATCAACCCAACCTTTAGTACGCTGGTCTGTATATTGGTTTGTATTAAAGAAATGCAATTCGCACTTGACAACCACTTGCATAATATGGCCGAGCATAACCGAACAGCAAACGCTTCCAGCTGACTACGAGGAAACGTGCTTCGGTCAACGTACGTGTCAAGAGATTGAAAAGACAAGCAACAGAACCTACCGGCGCCGCAAAGAGTCAGGTAAATAACCGTTTCCTGTGGATACCCTATCCCCACCTCCAAATGGACCAACAGCATGATCAACCGGTAAAGTGTAAATATAATTTTATTCAACATTCTGGCTTGTAGAGACTACTGCATCTTTTCATGGTTACATTAAGACACCATGGAACCAGCGCGAGATATGGGTCAGTACAACGTACAACAGTGCAGGGATGGGCTATGCCACTGTACTCCAGATTAGACCTTTATCCACACTGCTTCATCGAGAAGATTGAAATACTGCTAGTGTTCCCGCAAAACTGCCATTTTCATCCTCATGCTAGCTAGCAGTAGCCACAGCAGCTATTATCAGATTACCTCCGACATAGGGACAAATTGGTGGACAACAAGTAAAGTTGAAATGAAGTTTGTTCAACATTCTGACTTCTAAATGGAATTACATGTCACGTTGGCTGACACCGCCATTCCAAAATGGCTGTGATACACTACTCGTCGAACATCTCATTCCAAAAGCATTGGCACTGAAGTTGGGCGAGTAGGCCTGGCTCGTAGTCAGCGTTCCAATTCATCTCAAAGGTGTTCGATGGGGTTGAGGTCAGGGCTTTGTGCAGGCCAGTCAAGTTCTTCCATACTGATTTCAACAAACCATTTCTGTATGGACCTTGCATTGTGCACGGGGGCATGGTCATGCTGAAACAGTAAAGGGCCTTCCCCAAACTGTTGCCACAAAGTCGGAAAAACAATCATCTAGAATGTCCTTGTATGCTGTAGCATTAAGATTTCCCTACACTGGAACTAAGGGGCCTAGCCCAAACCATGAAAAACAGCCCCAGACCATTATTCCTCCTCCACCAAACTTTACCGTTGGCACTCTGCATTAGGCAGGTAGCATTCTCCTGGCACCCGTCAAACCCAGATTGGTCTGTTGGACTGCCAGATTGTGAAGTGTGATTCATCACTCCAGAGAACGGTTTCCACTGCTCCAGAGTCCAATCTGCAAGCTTTACACCACTCCAGCCGACGCTTGGCATTGCGTATGGTGATCTTAGGCTTGTGTGTGGCTGCTCGTCCATGGAAACCCATTTCATGAAGCTCCCAACTAACAGTTATTGTGCGGACAATGCTTCCAGAGGCAGTTTGGAACTGGGAAGTGAGTGTTGCTACCGAGGCCAGATTATTTTTACGCGCTTCAGCACTCGCTGGTCCCATTCTGTGAGCTTGTGTGGCTGAAATAGCCGAATCTACTCATTTGAAAGGGTGTCCACATACTTTTTTTGCTGTGGCTACTGATTGGAGCCCACCAAAAAATAAACAATAGTCTCTACAAGCCAGCGTGTTGAATAAAATGTTATTTACACAAACTAACCATGATTGGAGCCCCAGTGCTGCTCATTGTAAACAATGGTAACGGTAGGGTCAGTGGGGTCGGTATCTTCTGGCAAGGTCACCTGCTTTTATTCTGCATCCAAAAGTCGTGCTCATTTGTTTATTATATGATATTGAATCTTTGCACTAAATATATCGTAATCAGGGAATTTGAATTATTGCATACCATCCAGAAACTGACCAAGACCCAATTCTGGGTAACATCTGAAAACATGTTCAGGGGGAACGGGCCTACAAGGAATGTACTTTATGAACGGCAACAGCCTTCTGCAAAATATACCTCTTGCCATTCCTCTGTATCGGTCTAGGATCTTGACACTACTGGGACGACTGGCGAGGGCACCCTCTCGTATTGTCCTGTCTGCGCGCTCCCGTGACACCTTCAGTTCCAGTAGCTGTAGTTTCCTCCGCAATGCCCTGTTTTCTTTCTGGCTTTGAGTTATTTCCAAACGAAACACTGCATAGTCGTCGTCTACGAGTTTACAGATCTCTGCCACGGCTGCATTCGCTAGAACCTCCATGATGGAGGCTATTTGAGTGTGAAAAACCATACAGTTAGCCATTGTTAGCGAACGTGATCAGCTACCTAGTTAGCGTTATATATTATGTCCTGGCACCAACGCGAATTAAAAACGACATTGGGTAAGTATGTGACGCTATGCAGTTAAAGGACTGATATTTTGAGTTCCATGGTGTTAATACACGTCGAGATAACAATGCTAACGTGGAAATACTTTTTGGTCACTTCCGTTTACACTAAAGAGAAAGGATCTTATTGGTTGGCGTCGTAGCTCAAGTGGTGGGTTAAATTTAAAAGGTATGCGCGCTGTTCTTTTAAATATGGTAGTGCTTATAGTGTCATTGCGATCTGGAGAGTTGCTATTTTATCGTGTCAATTAACTCGTGACATTCCTGGGCTACTCAGTATATGAATAAAGTCCGATTAAATCAACAAATACGATAGTCAGTTGAACAAACGTTAAGGTTACAAGTAGTGGTGTTGTGCCTTTTTTTAGGTGGAGGAGCGCAGAAAAAAAGAATTTCCTCAATCAACGTTTGTAGCCAATTGAATAGCTTATATAGAATGTGCGTGAAATGCATCCTCCAATTGCAACGTGTGCCTATGACCACACTATGGATGCGTTCGTAAATTCACTCTGGCTATCAACTTCGATTTCGGCGCACTCTCCTCTGAGTGTGCCAGAGGATAGAATAACTGATGAATTTATGAACGCTCAACACCTGTTGAATATGGCCGGTGTCAGTAAACGTCGGCAAAAAAAAGCGTAATTAAATTGTTGTCAGCAGCAGTGTTAGTCACCAACGCTCAGGATAAAAGAACACCGCATAACCAGCTCTCCTAGGGCGAGTAAAATGGTCAGAGTGAGGTGTTATCTCATTTGTGTCGGGAAGTAGTGGGTGCATGACTGCCGTCGAGGTCAGAACGCTCAGATCAACCCTACTCCTCCGCCAGAGCGTCGAGTGTACACTCAGAGAGCGAAAACCTCTGAATTTGGCATTCCAGATTGAATTTACGAACACAATCTATTGTTTACATTTTTAAATCCCCTTGAACACCAAGTTAGGAATAGCTACCTCATTTCAAAATAGGCAATCACTGTCAATCATATATGATAATTTGTCACGTTGTACCAAACGTCCAAACTGCATCTCCATGATAATAATTTAATTAATCTCAATTTAATGTGAATATGCATTTCCACTGAACAAAAATATAAACGCAACATGTAAAGTGTTGGTCACATTTTTCACGTGCTGAAATAAAATATCTCAGAAATGTTGCATATGCTCAAATAGTATTTCTCTCAAATGTTGTTTACAAATGTGTTTACGTCCCTGTTAGTGAGCATTTCTCCTTTCCCAAAATAATACATCCACCAGACAGGTGTGACATATCAAGAAGCTGATTAAACAGTATGATCACTACACAAGTGCACCTTGTGCTCAAATCAAATTTTATTGGTCACATACACATGGTTAGCAGATGTTAATGCGAGTGTAGCGAAATGCTTGAGCTTCTAGTTCCGACGATGCAGTAATATCTAACAAGTAATCTAACAGATTCACAACATCTACCTTATACACACAAATACACACAATGTAAAGGGATGAATAGAATATGTACATATAAATATATGGATGAGCGATGGCGTGCTGCATAGGCAAGATGCAGTAGATGGTATAGAATACAGTATATACATATGAGATGAGTAATGTAGGATATGTAAACATTATTAAACTGGTGTTATTTAAAGTGACTAGTGATACCTTTATTAAGTCCATTTATTTAAATGGCCAGAGATGTGTCTGTATATTGGCAGCAGCCTCTCTATGTTAGTGATGGCTGTTTAACAGTCTGATGGCCTTGAGATAGAAGCTGTTTTTCAGTTTCTCGGTCCCAGCTTTGATGCACCTGTACTGACCTCGCCTTCTAGATGATAGCGGGGTGAACAGGCAGTGGCTCGGGTGGTTGTTGTCCTTGATTAACTTTTTGGCCTTCCTGTGACATCGGGTGCTGTAGCTGGGGACAATAAAAGGCCACTCTAAAATGTGCAGTTTTGTCACACAACACAATGCCACAGATGTCGCAAGTTTTGAGGGAGCGTGCAATTGGCATGCTGACTGCAGGAATGTCCACCAGAGCTGTTGCCAGAGAACGTAATGTTAATTTCTCTACCATAAGCCACCTCCAAAGTCGTTTTAGAGAATATGGCAGTACGTCTAACCGGCCTCACAACCGCAGACCACGTGTAACCACGCCAGCCCAGGACCTCCACATACGGCTTCTTCACCTGCGGGATCGTCTGAGACCAGCCACCCGGACAGCTTATGAAATTGAGGAGTATTTCTGTCTGTAATAAAGCCCTTTTTTTTAGGAAAAACTCATTCTGATTGACTGTGGATGGGCCTATGCCCTCCCAGGCCCACACATGGCTGCGCCCCTGCCCAGTCATGTGAAATCCATAGATTAGGGCCTAATTTATTTATTTCAATTGACTGATTTCCTTATGAACTGTAACTCAGTAAAAATCTTTGAAATTGTTGCATGTTGTGTTTCTATTTTTGTTCAGTATATACACTATATAAGGCTCCTTAACAGCTTCTACCCCCAAGTCATAAGACCGCTGAACAATTAATCAAATGGCCACTCGGACTATTTACATTGACACACCCCCCCCTTTGTTTTTACACTGCTGCTACTTGCTGTTTATTATCTATGCATAGTCACTTTACCCCTATCTACATGTACAAATGACCTCGAATAACCTGTACCCCCGCACATTGACTCGGTACCGGTGCCACCTGTATATAGCCTCATTATTGTTATTTTATTGTTACTTTTTATTTTTTACTTTAGTTTATTTAGTAAATCTTTCCTTAACTCTATTTCTTGAAGTGCATTGTTGGTTAAGGGCTTGTAAGTAAGCATTTCATGGTAACTGTTGTATTCGGCGCATGTGGCAAATAACATTTGATTTGATTTATATACGAAAATATGTCAACAACCCTTCAAATTATTGGATTTGGCTATTTCAGCCACACCTGTTGCTGACAGGTGTATAAAATTGAGCACACAGCCATGCAATCTCCACAGAGAACCATTGGCAGTAGAATGGCCTTACTGAAGAGCTCAGTGACTTTCAACGTGGCACCGTCATAGGACACCAACTTTCCAACCAGTCAGTTTGTCAAATTTCTACCTTGCTAAGAGCTGCCCCGGTCAACTGTAAGTGCTGTTATTGTGAAGTGGAAACGTCTAGGAGCAACAATGGCTCAGCCGTGAAGTGGTAGACCACACAAACTCACAGAACGGGACCGCAGAGTGCTGAAGCGCGTAGCAATTGTCTGTCCTCGGTTGCAACAACTGTTCGTCGGGAGCATCATGAAATGGGTTTCTATGGCCGAGCAGCCGCAGACAAACCTAAGATCACAGTGCGCAATGCCAAGTGTTGGCTGGAGTGGTGTAAAGCTCGGCGCCATTGAACTCTGGTGCAGTGGAAACGCGTTCTCTGGAGTGATGAATCACGCTTCACCATCTGGCAGTCCGACAGACTAATCTGGGTTTGGGGGATGCCAGGAGAACGCTACCTGCCCCAATGCATAGTGCCAACTGTAAAGTTTGGTGGAGGAGGAATAATGGTCTGGGGCTGTTTATCATGGTTTTGGCTAGGCCCCTTAGTTCCAGTGTAGGGAAATGTTAACGCTACAGCATACAATGACATTCTAGTCGATTCTGTGCTTCCAACTTTGTGGCAACAGTTTGGGGAAGGCCCTTTCCTGTTTCAGCATGACAATGCTCCCGTGCACAAAGCGAGGTCCATACAGAAATGGTTTGTCAAGATCGTTGTGGAAGAACTTGACTGGCCTGCACAGAGCCTTGACCTCAATCCCATCTAACACCTTTGGGATGAATTGGAACGCCGACTGTGAGCCAGGCCTAATCACCCATCATCAGTGCCCGCCTTCACAAAAACTTGTGGCTGAATGGAATCAAGTCTCCGCAGCAATGTTGCAACATCTAGTGGAAAGCTTTCCCAGACAAGTGGAGGCTGTTATAGCAGCAAAGGGGGGACCAACTCCATATTAATGCCAATGATTTTGGAATGAGATGTTCTACTGGCATGTGTCCACATACTTTTGGTCATGTAGTTTAGTTCGCCTAAGCGAAGCCCTTTCCATACGTTGGGCATGCGTACTTACTGCTTGTCAGCGTCCGTCCTAACGCTCGGCCTCCCACGTTGTGACCCAATGACACCAGAGGAGGTAGAAGCAGGAGCCACCTCACTCAGGTGGTTAGTCTTTGAGCTCCCTCCTTGACCTCTAGCCATTGTTTGGGTGTTGTTGGGATTGAGTGCTGTGTTATAGGCTAGGTACCTCTTGTGGTGAACACCCATCCTGATCATGGATACTGTGATGTTTGTATCATGGGAACAGGATGGTCTATCTCTATTAGCCCCAGGCCCTGCTCCATCCCTGTACTGTCCCTCATGATGCGGTCCTGGTTCTGACCAAGAGCCAGGGTTTGTGACCAGCCACTTCAGAGGTCAAGTCTCTCCTACCAGCAACACCGGATATCAACTGGTCCTCAGTAAACTGTAAACACAAATTGAACAGAAAAGTATAAAGGTTTATAAAAGAAACTCTTTGTTGTACACACAGAAACATGACATATTATAAAATGTTAACCACAGTCAAACACATCTCTAACCCTTTCATTCAATTACTTAACAATATGGAGCCATTGGAGTTTATTATTTATACATTTTTACCATATGAGTTGATTCAAGAATTAGGTATAATGTTTTAATTTGACTGAGATAAGGGAAACAAATGATAAAAAAGCACTATCCTTATCTCACTATAAATCACCAGTCAGTGGTGTAAAAATACTTTAAAGTATTTGAAGTCGTTTTTTTGGACATCTATACTTAACTATTTATATTTTTGACAACTTTTACTTCACTACATTCCGAAAGAAAATAATGTACTTTTTACTCCATACATTTTCCCTGACACCCAAAAGTACTTACATTTTGAATGCTTAGCAGGACAGAAATGGTCCTCACGCATTTATCAAGAGAACATCCCTGGTCATCCCTACTGCCTCTGATCTGGTGGACACACTAAACATAAATGCACAATTTGGATCTTGTGTCATCGCTGCAACTCCCCAATGGGCTCGGGAGGCGAAGGTCGAGTCATGCGTCCTCTGAAACATGACCCGCCAAACTGCGCTTCTTAACACCCGCCCACTTAACCCGGAAGCCAGCCGCACCAATGTGTCGGAGGAAACACTGTTCAACTGACGACCGAAGTCAGCCTGCAGGTTCCTGGCCCGCCACAAGGAGTCGGTAGAGCATGATGAGCCAAGTAAACACCCCCCGGGCCAAACTCTCCCCTAACCTGGACGGCGCTGGGCCAATTGTGCGCCGCCCTATGGGACTCCCGATCACGGCCGGTTGGGATACAGCCTGGGTTTGAATCCGGGTTTGTAGTGACGCCTCTAACACTGCGATGCAGTGCTTTAGACCGCTGCAGCACTCTGGAGGCCTTGTACATTTACTTTTGATACTTAAGTGTATTTAAAACCAAATACTTTTATACTTTTATTCAAGTAGTATTTTACTGGGTGACTTTCACTTTTACTTGAGTCATTTTCTATGAGGGTATCTTTACTTTTACTCAAGTATGACCTTTGGGTACTTTTTCCACCACTGACACCAGTATCAACATACCAGCATTTTTACAGGCACCATTGAACCAACCATCACCATGTCTACTCTGCCTCATACTAATTCTTTCCTCAGTTCACCTCATCCAGTTTCTCACTACATCCAAACCAACAGAATTAACTACAAACTAACTCGTATTATATTACATGTCATTATACATGAGCCGTGTGCATTTTCTGTTGGTGTATCCTGAGGTAGCTCCTCTCTGAGAACCTCGCAGTGTGTACAGGTAATGTGTGGACCTTCAGGTACCTTCAGAACCTCTTCTCACACTGGGGGCAGCTGTAGGATTTCTCTCCTGTGGGAACCCTCTTGGTGCCTCTTCAGGTTGGACGGGTGGGAGAAACCAGCCCGGCACAGGTGGCAGCCGAATGGTTTCTCCCCCGTGTGCATCCTCTTTTGGATCTCCACCTGATTTGGGAAACTGAAGCGCTTCGCTTTGGCACTTCCACCGTTACTGATTCTATCTCTACTACTGTCATTTGTAAATGGGCAGCCATTTATTGTTGAGGCACCGACATTGTCTGAGGTCTGGTTTAATATTAGGGGGGTGTGAGTAGGACGAAGGCCAGGGAGTGTCTGTGTTGTCGCAGGGTCCATGTTCCAGTTGATAGATCCTATAGAAGGCAGGCTGAAGGCGGCACCTGTTAAAGGGTTAACCTGAGGCACCATCAGTCTCTCTGAATCACAACTATAGGAGCAGGACGGAGCATAGCTAGCCGAGTCAGTGTCGGTTCTCTCCCCCTGCATACGGACACCTCCTTGTCCCTGAAGATCAAATCTACTCCTCGCCCTGGTCACAGCCAGTCTGTTATCATGGAGACTAACTTTGGATGTTGTTTTGTGTTTGACTGTCTGTTTCTGGTTGTGGTTAAGTGTCGTTCCCCAGGACTCTGTCCCATCAACTGACCTCCACTGTGTCGCCTCTGGTCCTGACCTGCTCAGTGATGTTTTCCCCTGGGCACTTGGCTGCATTGGTCTGGGTCTAGGAATCAAGGATGATAGAGAGTGAGAGGATCTTGGATCAAGAAATCTGATATGAGCATCCTGAGCGGTATGATGGCTGAGTGGTCCCATGGGGTTTATACTTGCGTACTATTGTTTGTACAGATGAACGTGGTACCTTCAGGCGTTTGAAAATTGCTCCCAAGGATGAACCAGACTTGTGGGGGTCTACAATTTTTTTTCTGAGGTCTTGGCTGATTTCCCCATGATGTCAAGCAAAGAGGCACTGAGTTTGAAGGTAGGCCTTGAAATACATCCACAAGTACACCTCCAATTGACTCAAATGATGTCAATTAGCCTATCAGAAGCTTCTAAAGCCATGACATCATTTTCTGGAATTTTCCAAGCTGTTTAAAGGCACAGTCAACTTAGTGTACGTAAACTTCTGACCCACTGGAATTGTAATACAGTGAAATAATCTGTCTGTTAACAATTGTTGGAAAAATGACGTGTGTCATGCACAAAGTAGATGTTGTAACCGACTTGCCAAAACTATAGTTTGTTAACAAGACATTTGTGGAGTGGTTGAAAAACAAGTTTTAATGACTCCAACCTAAGTGGATGTAAACTTCCGACTTCAACTGTATCTCCCTTACCTTGCTGCCTCATTTTTTTGTCCATTCCGCAGGTCAATGCTCTCTGGTCTGTCTTCTACTGTCTCCTCTTTGACTAGTAGCAGATCAGGCTTCCCATCCTCCATGTCTACCGACTGTAAGAGATACCGAGTGAGAGGATCTTGGATCAAGAAATCTGATATGAGCACCCTGCTATGGAGCATTTTCTGATTGGGCAATGAGAGATTGCAAACATGTTAGTTGATTTAATTACTAGACACTAGGTATATTTATAATGAAGTGATTGGTAATAAAGTGCTATTAGGTGTATGCAGAATAGGTTGAGAAAAGAGACATCCCACTGGGCACACACTGGTTGAGTCAATGTTGTTTCCACATTTGAACCAACATGGAATAGACGTCTGTGCCCAGTGGGAGTTTACTCCTACTCTTATGGGTCAAAATAAAAGCTATGCATGACGTCTCTTTAGTCATAAGTCCCACCTAGTCAACAAATATTTAAGAGACCTCTTGAGCTGTCCTAACCAGTTAAGAGTTACCAGCAGGTGTTTTGATTCTAGAACAATGCAGCGAGTCAGTAGTTCCTGCACCACATACAATTACTTTGGAGTTGTTGAAAGAATGTTTTGAAACTGCCATGTGATCAATCCATAAATAATTTAGACCTACATGCAACAGTATCTCTTGCACCTTTGAAAATGAATTAAAAGTAGCCCTATTTCACATTTTAAATAAACCTGTTTTTCTTTTGATTATTTAATTACCTACATTAAGTTATTTCAACTTATCCCGTTGGAGAGCAATAACACATTGTTAAACAAGTGTTTAAATTGGGCATGCCCATAAATTGGGCAATTGAAGGCATCTCAGGCTTATGTTAACTTTGATTGTGTTTAATTAAAATAAGACCTTTAAAATGTTGTAGGCAATATTGTATGCAACATTGTCGGCAAGTGACTTGAGTCCTACTGTGCCAAAGCAATTTAGAGTTGTTAAACGGGAGTGACGAGTGTGTTGATCTAACGGTAATATTGTCAACAACAAAAATATAGTAAAAAAAAATAAAAAGGTTATGCATGCCAACATATTAGGCGATAATTAAGAGAAGGCAAAGAGATTGTGTCAGGTGAAAATGATATCAAACGTTTTACCGTTGCAATATTTGATGAAGTCACATTCAATTGGTTGTCTGAAGCGTGCTATAGAGTTCACAGCGGGCGATACCTCATCTAAATTATTCCCCTTCATTTGCGACAATTTCAATGAGCGTCGTCGTCACGGTCTTTCCTTTGCAGTACTTCAAACTGTCGTGATTACCAGCTGATATAAACTTTTATGAGTTGATTTTACTCCTGCCTCAGAGTTTGTCTGGGCAGTCTCTTAACATCATCCTAAAACATTGCGTTGCGTCGTGCATAAGAACAGCCCTTAGCCGTGGTATATTGGCCATATACCACACCTTGGGCCTTATTGCTTAAATAGTCTAAGGTTTTACCAGGCACAAGTCCATTCAGGCGAGGGTCCCGTGCGCGAAACAACACATAACGAGCTCGACAAATGTATACAGAAGAAAAGTTTCACCCACATTTTAGATAAGAAAATATCCTCTTACCTTTGTCATGCCAACCATCCATCCAAATAAAATAATTCCATGTGTCTACCTTTTGTCTTTAAATACTTTCACATAGCCTATTTGATGATATGGGGCAATCCAATGAGCAACACTGCAGCTGTTGATTGCAGTGATCATCATTCATCAAGTATGCTATATCCTGTACACTGAGTGTACAACACATTAAGAACACCTTCCTAACGTTGAGTTGCTCCCCTTTTGCCCTCAGAACAGCCTCAGTTCGTCTGGGCATGGACTCTACAAGGTGTCGAAAGCATTCCACAGGGATGCTGGCCCATGTTGACTCCAATGCTTCCCACAGTTGTGTGGTAGACCATTCTTGATGCGCACAAGAAACTGTTGAGTATGAAAATCCCAGAAGTGTTGCAGTTCTTGACCCAAACCGGTGCCACTGGCACCTACTACCATACCCCGTTTAAAGGCATCTAAATTGTTTGTATTGCCCATTCACCCTCTGAATGGCACACACACACAATCCATGTCTCAATTGTCTCAATGCTTAAAAATCCTTCTCCTCCCCTTCATCTACACTGATTGAGGTGTATTTAACAAGTAACATCAATAAGGGATCATGGCTTTCACCTGGTCAGTCTATGTCATGGAAATGAGCAGGTGTCCCTAATGTTTTGTAAACTCAGTGTATAATCAATACATGACTTTCAGAGTTTAATGCACGGGTATTAGAATACATCGCATGTCAATAACATGCATCAGTAGCTATGGTGATGTAGCTCTGGCTCTAGCTCGCTCTCCCTTCGACAGACAACAGACAGTCCAACAATGAGTCAGGAATTGTTTGAAATTTGCCATTATTCCCACTTTTAAAAATAAATAAATCGATGCTTCACAACTGTCTAGATTTTGTTTCGATGCCTGTTAGCAAGCTTGACATTAGTGAGGAGACCATAAATGTACCTCCATTATCATTCCTACACAGTTCCCAATTGGTTTTAGTGATTTCAATGTCAACCCCCCCCCCCCAAAATGTTTGATATTATTTTATTCAAACCACCCACGGATTGAATGGGCTCTCTGAGAACCTCTTCCTGCAGTGCATACAGGCGAATGGCCTCTCTCCCGTGTGGACCTTCAGGTGCATCTTCAGCTAGTTCTGGTGGGAGAACCTCTTCTCACATTGGGGGCTCCTGTATGGTTCTCCCCTGTGTGGACCCTCTGGTGCCTCTTCAGGTCACCAGCATGGCCGAAGCACATGTGACACTGGGTACAGCTGAAAGGCTTTACCCCTGTGTGGACCCTGTGGTGCCTCTTCAAGTCACCAGCCTGGGCGAAGCGCATGTGACACTGGGTACAGCTGAAGGGTTTCACCCCTGTGTGGACCCTCTGGTGGATCTCCACCTTCTGGGGGCAGCTGAAACCTTTGTTACAGAACATGCAGAGGAACCGTTTCTCTTTACTACTGCCAGATGTGGCTCCCCCTTCCTGAACCTGGCCTCTAGCCCTGTCGTTTGAGTTCAATACCTGATCGAAAAGGATGCGGCCATGTGAATCAGAAGGCCTCAATGACATCGACACTGGGTCGCGATCCCTGATATCCCTGATATCTGTATTCCATGTTGGAGGAGCATCGCCCTCCACTTTCACAGTCCCATCGTCTACCACTACAACCTCCCCTTTCTTATCTAGGCACCCTTCAGAGTATACACTACTACTGTGCCGGTTCCAGTCCCCTCTAGACAGATCAGTCTGTGTCTCTAAGCCCAAGGGCATGTTGCCAGGGTCCATCTCTGTAGAGTAAGAACAAGACGGATCATTGCCAGCTTCTAACGCGTCACCTGAGTCCAGATGGGAATGAACCGTCCTCAGGCTCAGGATACCGTAAAGTAAATACTCTGAGCCGGTAGCAGAATAACAGCCTAGTCTCCCAAGCCCCATTCTCTCTAGGTCTGACCTGTGGTCAGATCCTGTGTGTTAAAGCCTTTGTGTTACAGTTGAAGTCTCTGTGTCTGACTTGAGTACGCCGTTCATCGTTCCACTGACCTCCGTAATGCTGCATCGGGTCCTGGGCTGGGTCGCAGAGTGGGTGGATAGGTCCTCTGTGGCTACAGGGGGCGCCACTCCAGATGCTGCACCAGTAGGGATGCTTCTGCTGTGTCCTGCGTCCTCTCCTTCAGTCCTCTCTTGCTTCACCAGAGACAATCCTCCAGGCCCTGCAGCCTCTGTAGACTGGCACAAGAAGAGAGGAGGTTATTACCGGAGTAGAATTAACTTCTTAGGGCTAGGGGCAGTATTTTGAAGTTCGGATGAAAAACGTGCCCAAAGTAAACTGCCTGTTACTCAGGCCCAGAAGCTAGGATATGCATATAATTAGCTTTGGATAGAAAACACTCTGAAGTTTCTAAAACTGTTAAAATAATGTCTGTGAGTATAACAGAACTGATATGGCAGGCAACCCGAGCAAAATCCATCCGGGATGTCTGTCATGTCACACTGTTTTCAATAGGCCAGCTATTCAAAGCCTCATAGTTTAACCCCCAGATTGCAGTTCCTATGGCTTCCACTAGATGTCAATAGTCTTTAGAAAAAGGTTTGAAGCTTCAATCATGAAAATCAAGGGAGTAAGACCACTTGTTCCTGAGTTCACGTCAAGTGTACTGTTTTGGATTTTGCGCGTAACAGGGAAAGAGCGCTCAGTTCTTTTTCTCTTCTATTCAGCAGGTTATATTCTGTCTGAAAAATTATAGTTTATATTCATTTTAGGGTATCTGAGTATTGATTACAAATGCTGTTTGACTTTTTTCGACGAACTTTACAGGTACTTTTTGGATATCGTTTGTTTGCATGGATGAAAGCCTTTGGGTAGGTGGATTACTGAACAAAACGCGCCAAACGGAGCTATATGGATATAAAGAGGAACGTTATCAAACAAAATTACCTTTTATTGTGTAACATGGACGCTTGGGTATGCCATCAGAGGAAGATCATCAAAGGTAAGCAATTTATTTTATGCTATTTTTGAGTTTTGTGACACCTCTGCTGTTATGCTAATTTAGTTTTTGAGTGGGGCGCTGTCCTCAGACAATCATATGTTCTGCTTTCGCCGTAAAGCCTTTTTGAAATCTGACAATGCTGTTAGATTAACAAGAGTCTAGGCTTTTGAAGGGTGTGCAGCATTTTTATTTTCATGAATGTTTGAAATTAGTATTTTTGTAATTTGAATTTGGCGCTCTGCATTTCACCGGATGTCAAAATCGATCCCGTTCACGGGATTGGATCCGTAACAGGTTAAGAGACATTAGTAGAATTGGATAACAATGCCGTAGGTAAGTCGCACAAGCTCCAATATGGCAAACAAAAAAGTGAATATCTGAGGGGAGCCTTTCTGAAATAAACGGGCCAGATTTTATTATGCAACGCTATTACACTAACCTCTATCATGATAACGCGCTGGGTTGAGGTTCCACTCCCCTCATCAACAGTGATAGGTTCATCATCTCTCCATGTATTGTGTCCCGCAAGCTTCAACAAAGCTCCTGTGGCCTCCAGTGAGATGTCCTTCACCTGAGAGTGATTGGGGGGAAAGAGGTGGTTAGATTAGCTACTGTCAATGCTCAACGCTATATTGTTCACCAATACAATTTTTACACTGTCTAGAATTGGTAAGGATGTAAGCTAACCCTTCGCATAACTTCTTGATGTACTGTTTATTGATTGATGTATTATGTTTCAGGCATCACATTGTTTTCATTGAGTAAATAATAGGAAATGCAGTAAATCAATAATCTGGTTATTATGATATTGTGTCTAAGCTAAGTAATCAGGGGAATAATTTTGCATAGTATCCAAAAACTGACCAAGAACCAGTTCTGGTTATAACGCATCTAAAGTCGCGCAGAAGAGAACAGGGCGACATGTCACGCACCCTGGCCTTCTGCAAAATGTACCTCTTATGATTTCTCTGTATCGGTCAAGGATCTTGACACTACTGGGACGACCGCCGAGGACGCGCTCTGCGCGCTCCCGTGCCACCTTCAGTTCCAGTAGCTGCAGTTTCCTCCGCAATCCCCTGTTTTCTTTCTGGTTTTGAGTTATTTCCAAACGAAACACTGTATAGTCGTCGTCTACGAGTTTACAGATCTCTGCCACGGCTGCATTCGCTAGAACCTCCATGATGGAGGCTATTTGAGTGTGAAAAACCATACAGTCAACCATTGTTAACTAACGTTAGTCGAGCTAGCTAGCTTTACCTAGATAACATAGATTAATAAAGTCCGGTCTCCAACGCAAATAAAAAACTACCAGAGGTAAGTATGCGATGCTGTTATGCGTCATTCTTTTTTTCCAATATGTCAATACACGTCTAAATAACAACAATAAAAATTTTCACTTCTGTTTACACAGAAGAAAGAGGATCTTATTGGTGTACGTCATAGCTCAAAGGGTGTGGCTAAGTGAAAACTGGTTCTGCTTAAATTATAAAGGTATGCGCGCTGTTCTTTGAATTACGTTGTTGCTTAGTACATTACACATTCAGGGCTCTAATTGCCATTAGGAACTGGGTGGTTCGAGCCCTGAATGCTGATTGCCTGAAAGCCGTGGTATATCACGGGTATGACAAAACATGTATTTTTACTGCTCTAATTACGTTGGTAACCAGTTTATAATAGCAATAAGGCACCTCAGGGTTTGTGGTATATGGACAATATACCACGGCTAAGGGCTGTAGCCAGGCACTCCGGCGTTGCGTTGTACTTAAGAACAACCCTTAGCCGTGGTATATTGGCTATATACCACACCCCCTCGTACCTTATTGCTTAAATATGATCTGAATGCGGCCAGGGTACGAGGGGCATTCCCTTACAAAGCCCCTTCTTTCTAGTCATTGGCTCGCTGTCGTGTTGTCTTTGCCCATATTTTCTTCTCATTCTCATTGGTGCTACAGCAGACAAATGCTGCGTTCACAAAGATACACACAGCAAGGCAGGGCTTAACGTGACCACGCCCCTGATTAGGATACAGCTGTAGGGTACCCCATTACTCCTATGATAAATTACCTACTTTACTCATAATACGGCTGTATTATTTTTTTAATAGTTTTATTATCAATAAACATTTTTGATATGCTTGGTTGGTCATTTTTAACAATTTTATGTCGTCTTAATCAACAAATTATACTGAACAAATATATAAACACAACATGCAACAATTTCTATGATTTTTCTGTTACAGTTCATCAGTTCAAATGACATGGGAGGTGGCTTATGGTAGAGAAATTAACATTGAATTATCTGGCAACAGCTCTGGTGGACATGAATTGCACACTCTCTCAACTTGAGACATCTGTGGCATTGTGTTGTGTGACAAAACTGCACATTTTAGACTGGTCTTTTATTGTCCCCAGCACAAGGTGCACTTGTGTAATGATCATGTTGTTTAATCAGCTTGTTGATATGTCACACCTGCCAGGTGGATCGATCATCTTGACAAAGGCTAAAATGCTCACTAACAGGGATGTAAACACATTTCTGCACAAAATGTGAAAAATAAGCTTTTTGTGTATATGGAGCATTTCTGGGATCTTTTATTTCAGCTCATGACACACGGGACCGATACTTTACATGTTGTGTTTATATTTTTGTTCAGTGTACATCATACCTAAAAACACTTTCATTCTAAATGTAAAAATGTTAGCTTAATTCCGTCACTATTTTTTTAACCCACTTCCCCGTGGGCTTTGAACGGGGACCTGGTTCACCCCCGTGAGGCAGCCCGGTTCCAAATAGAATGCAATCAACTTTCAGCCGATTCAAAACATGCCTACACGGGCTCCCGGGTGAGATTAATCGAACCCCGTCATTCTTGGCTCCTGTCGGGTAAACAAAAAGTTATTATAATATGACCTGTCATTGAATGAAAGAAGAAAAAAAATCTAGTTTTCAGAAACACCAAAAGTTTTTTCACGATGTCCTTATTATTTTGGGGGTTTGTAAACAGACGTGAGTATGAGAATTGCTGCCAGCTACTGGATGCATTTTAAATGTAATTGATTTTCTGTGAACAAATGTTACATTATATTATTTGTTACCATCAGCTCCTGTAATATTTACTCCAACCATACTAGCACTGGCTGAAGGGGGGAAGAGAGATTTAATATGTACTAATAATTTAATATGTGTCATATGTACTGGATACACATGGTAGGCCTACTGTATACACTCAGCCAGGTCACCTATGATACAAGTCAGTACTTGATGTCCATCCATGTTTGAGAACATTGGGAGATGACATGGAAACCGACCACTAGGGGCAACAGTGAGCGCTGTTACCTTCAAGTAGGTTTCGGTCCTGGAATATTTACTCCAACCATACTAGTACTGGTTGAAAGGGGGGAAGAGAGATTGAATATATCCGTGTGTTATTATTATTACAGTTGTATTAATCGATACCGTCCAATGAAATGCTTACTTGCTTACTTAATCATCACAATAAATAAATACAAATCTTACCAGTGTGTTATCCAATTATCACAACTGTAATAATAATCAATACAGATAGTCAATAAACATGATATGATGTATGTAATTTAGATATTACTTCCGGGTCATTCCATGTCATGTCAGCAAGCAATGACACCCACCATTTCAGATTGTTCTGAAATAGTTTCTGTATTTAGAAACAGATAAGATAGTCATCCTGGAAACGTTATTTTGTTGAATTGTAATGTGATCTCTGAGAAATTAAGCTCATTGATTGCACCCAACTCATTGTTAGAAAAAAAGTTTGGTCCAAAATCGGATGTTAGGTACTATATTTATTAAATATTAAATGAATCCTATAAATTAAAATGGCTAATCTGGTTGAAATCAATTAGCTTAATTTCTCAGAGATCAAATTATATTTCCACAAAATAACCTTGCAGGAATGCTAATTTTAGGTTTTCTAAGAACAGAAACGAGATCCTGCAAGATGTGTATCGGCTCAGTCTGCCCATCCTGGACCTGCTGCAGTGAGGCGTGTTATTGGAAGAGCAGGGTAAAAAATGTCACCATTTGTCAACAGATGGGACAGTTAATAGCACCACGCCATGTCCCACACCTCCAATACACAATTATACAGGAACCATAGAAAAGGTGGCAGAAGCTGCTACTGAAACAGCACGCACATGCTCCTGGTTCACCGAACAGCACGCACATGCTCCTGGTTCACCGAACAGCACGCACATGCTCCTGGTTCACCGAACAGCACGCACATGCTCCTGGTTCACCGAACAGCACGCACATGCTCCTGGTTCCTTGTTCTCTGGGTGGATGTTTTGTTGATCGTCTCTGCAGAGCAGTGTTAGAAGTCCAATCAAAAACGTGACTCTCAACTACCACAATGAGGACTGGGTTGCTGATCCTTTTTGACCACATCAAGCAGGAAAGTGAGAAGGGGAACTATACAGGTATGGTCATGTTAGACTTGCAGAAAGCTTTTGACACTGTGGACGATTATATTTTCATTATGAAACTAATGCATGGGTCTAAATTACAGTTGAAGTTGGAAGTTTACATACACCTCAGCCAAATACATTTAAACTCAGTTTTTCACAATTCCTGACATTTAATCCTAGTAAAATGTTCATGTTTTAGGTCAGTTAGGATCACCACTTCATTTTAAGAATGTGAAATGTCAGAATAATAGTAGAGAGAATGATTTATTTCAGCTTTTATTTCTTTCATCACATTCCCAGTGGGTCAGAAGTTTACATACACTCAATTAGTATTTGGTAGCATTGCCTTTAAATTGTTTAACTTGGATCAAATGTTTCGGGTAGCCTTCTACAAGCTTCCCACAATAAGTTGGGTGAATTTCTGGCCCATTCCTCCTGACAGAGTTGGTGTAACTGAGTCAGGTTTGTAGGCCTCCTTGCTCACACACGCTTTTTCAGTTCTGCCCACACATTTTATATAGGATTGAGGTCAGGGTTTTGTGATGGCCACTTCAATACCTTGATTTTGTAGTCCTTAAGCCATTTTTCCACAACTTTGGAAGTATGCTTGGGTCATTGTCCATTTGGAAGACCCATTTGCGACCAAGCTTTAACTTCTTGACTGAT
The DNA here is from genome assembly GCA_003317085.1 of Hucho hucho. Lineage (NCBI taxonomy): Eukaryota > Metazoa > Chordata > Actinopteri > Salmoniformes > Salmonidae > Hucho > Hucho hucho. The sequence continues at coordinate 373,856 of QNTS01000330.1, forward strand.
GTCTTGAGATGTTGCTTCAATATATCCACATAATTTTCTTTCCTCATGATGCCATCTATTTTGTGAAGTGCACCAGTCCCTCCTGCAGCAAAGCACCCCCACAACATGATGCTGCCACCCCCATGCTTCACGGTTGGGATGGTGTTCTTCAACTTGCAAGCCTCCCCCTTTTTCCTCCAAACATAATAATGGTCATTATGGCCAAACAGTTCTATTTTTGTTTCATCAGACCAGAGGACATTTCTCCAAAAAGTAGTTGCAGACCGTAGTCAGGCTTTTTTATGGCGGTTTTGGAGCAGTGGCTTCTTCCTTGCTGAGCGGCCTTTCAGGTTATGTTGATATAGGACTCGTTTTACTGTGGATATAGATACACTGCTCAAAAAAATAAAGGGAACACTTAAACAACACAATGTAACTCCAAGTCAATCACACTTCTGTGAAATCAAACTGTCCACTTAGGAAGCAACACTGATTGACAATAAATTTCACATGCTGTTGTGCAAATGGAATAGACAACAGGTGGAAATTATAGGCAATTAGCAAGACACCCCCAATAAAGGAGTGGTTCTGCAGGTGGTGACCACAGACCACTTCTCAGTTCCTATGCTTCCTGGCTGATGTTTTGGTCACTTTTGAATGCTGGCGGTGCTTTCACTCTAGTGGTAGCATGAGACGGAGTCTACAACCCACACAAGTGGCTCAGGTAGTGCAGCTCATCCAGGATGGCACATCAATGCGAGCTGTGGCAAGAAGGTTTGCTGTGTCTGTCAGCGTAGTGTCCAGAGCATGGAGGCGCTACCAGGAGACAGGCCAGTACATCAGGAGACGTGGAGGAGGCCGTAGGAGGGCAACAACCCAGCAGCAGGACCGCTACCTCCGCCTTTGTGCAAGGAGGAGCAGGAGGAGCACTGCCAGAGCCCTGCAAAATGACCTCCAGCAGGCCACANTGCTGGTGCGGTTGGCCCTGGGTTCCTCCTAATGCAAGACAATGCTAGACCTCATGTGGCTGGAGTGTGTCAGCAGTTCCTGCAAGAGGAAGGCATTGATGCTATGGACTGGCCCGCCCGTTCCCCAGACCTGAATCCAATTGAGCACATCTGGGACATCATGTCTCGCTCCATCCACCAACGCCACGTTGCACCACAGACTGTCCAGGAGTTGGCGGATGCTTTAGTCCAGGTCTGGGAGGAGATCCCTCAGGAGACCATCCGCCACCTCATCAGGAGCATGCCCAGGCGTTGTAGGGAGGTCATACAGGCACGTGGAGGCCACACACACTACTGAGCCTCATTTTGACTTGTTTTAAGGACATTACATCAAAGTTGGATCAGCCTGTAGTGTGGTTTTCCACTTTAATTTTGAGTGTGACTCCAAATCCAGACCTCCATGGGTTGATACATTTGATTTCCATTGATAATTTTTGTGTAATTTTGTTGTCAGCACATTCAACTATGTAAAGAAAAAAGTATTGAATAAGATTATTTCATTCATTCAGATCTAGGATGTGTTATTTTAGTGTTCCCTTCATTTTTTTGAGCAGTGTACTTTTGTGCCTGTTTCCTCCATTATCTTCACAAGGTCCTTTGCTGTTGTTCTGGGATTGATTTGCACTTTTCGCACCAAAGTACGTTCATCTCTAGGAGACAGAACGCGTCTCCTTCCTGAGCGGTATGACTGCTGCGTGGTCCCATGGTGTTTATACTTGCGTACTATTGTTTGTACAGATGAACGTGGTACCTTCAGGCGTTTGAAAATTGCTCCCAAGGATGAACCAGACTTGTGGAGGTCTACAATTTTCTTTCTGAGGTCTTGGCTGATTTCTTTTGATTTTCCCATGATGTCAAGAAAAGAGGCACTGAGTTTGAAGGTAGGCCTTGAAATACATCCACAGGTACACCTCCAATTGACTCAAATGATGTCAATTAGCCTATCAGAAGGTTCTAAAGCCATGACATAATTTTCTGGAATTTTCCAAGGTGTTTAAAGGCTCAGTCAACTTAGTGTATTGTAACTTCTGACCCACTGGAATTGTGATACAGTGAATTATAAGTAAAATAATCTGTAAACAATTGTTGGAAAAATTACGTGTGTCATGCACAAAGTAGATTTCCTAACCGACTTGCCAAAACTACAGTTTGTTAACAAGAAATTTGTGGAGTGGTTGAAAAATGAGTTTTAATGACTCCAACCTAAGTGTATGTAAACGTCCGACTTCAACTGTATGTAGCAGTGAATTCTGACCAACAGAACACAAGTATGTAATGTTGGTGATGTTCTGTCAGAGGCCAAATAAATATCCTGTGGAGTACCGCAGGGATCAATTTTAGGGCCTCTCTTTTTTCTTATATACGTTAAGGATATGCCAGATACGGTAAAGTGCAAACTCCTGCTTTATGCTGATGACTCAGCCATACTGGTATCAGGGAAGGATACAGTTTACGTAGAGGAGACCCTGAGTAAGGAATTGCATTTTGTTAGAGATTGGTTGACTGAGAACAAATTGTCGCTACATTTGGGAAAAACTTTATCGATTTTGTTTGGAACAACACATAGATTGCTTAGGGCTGACAAGATAAAGGTAAACTGTGCAGGCAAGGAGATTGAATCTAAAACAAGTGTAACTTATCTTGATGAGTCCCTAGATCAATCCCTTTCTGGAGATGTGATTGCTGCTAAAAATCTTTCTAAAAAGGTGAACAAATTCATATGTTTATATCGTAACACTAGATATTTTAGTTAAGAAACTGTCTCAAACTTGATTCAGTGTAATTTTGATTATGCCTGCTCTGCTTGGTTAAATGGGCTATCAAAAAAGCTGAAAAAGAGAATGCAGGTCATGCAAAATAATGTTATCAGGTATATGCTTAATGTACCCCCTTGGAACCATATAGGGGTACAGGAGTTCCGTGAGGTGGGCTTGTTGCCTTTGGAGTCCAGAGTGGACCAACTTAAACTTAATCATATGTTTGATATCTTAAATGATCGTGCCCCAGGTTCTATGAAAAGAAACACTGATATGATCGTTCAAATAATAGCAATGAATAGATTGTTTTTTAAGGTTGAAATGTGAAATTAATATGGTTGATTTTTATGGTTAGGGAAAAGTGGAGTAAATATTGCCACTTTTTAGGATGTCAATATAAATGAATGTATTTATGGTTGTTTGTAATTTTGTCTTGCCTTTTAATCATGATATGTGTTATTGTTTTTACCATCGAGGACCACTTTTAAGTGATATCCTCTGGGTCCACACTGTACATTTTGTTGTTTATGTCTGTTACCCAAAATAAATTCAATTAAATTCAATAGTAAATACATCTAGCTTGTTCTTTGGGTCAGCTAAATACAATCAATGCATGGATCACACCCAAACATACCTAAGTAGCTACTGTATTTCAATTATCTTTCATTTATTTTTACAACAGGATGAGTTGAGGCTCAATTACAAATGCAAGCAACTGCTTTTTGGGTGATGCACAGCTTGGTTCATTAGGCCTGTGTAACAGGTCCCACTGTGAAACAGGATAAAACATGTCTGCTTAACATTGATTTCAATGAAAAACATTCACAAATACATGGACCTCTTTCTCAATGACAGACAGTACTTTATATAGCTTTCAATGCTATTCATGTAATTAGTGATGACATTAAAATATGGTCTGGTGGTGTACAAAACCACTACAATAACACCCTTGTGTTATAGGCTGTAGGCTACAGCAGTACATACAATGTATACAGGCTAGTAGTAAAACTAATTATAGAAGAGGCATACAGATTCAATGTAACAAAAACCCATAGGCTAGCTAACACAGGAGCTAAAAATAGTTAGGGCGAATTGGCAGGCTAGTGCTAATGGACAGATTGAAATTCACAATGTTTACCTGGAGGAAAATGGGGGAGGGTCATAATTTTTCAATTTTGGTCAAGGGGAGGGTTTTAGTATTTTTTTTATCTAGTCCGGGAGAGAGTCATGTAATTTGTAATTAATTAAATTTCAATATTTCTCAGTGTTTTAGAATTAGCTGCTTATTAGGCTATATATCGGTGTGCCCAACGCCGCCCCTCATTTCTGATTCTCCGCTGGGTGCGCAATTTCAATTGAGGAGAGGGCGAAGATGAGGAGGACCGGAGCTCAACTTTGATAGCTTGCTACTACTATAATTGATTTTATTAAAAACAATATGTTTTTTGCCCATTATGTATTTATCAGAGTTAATCACCTCACAAAAAGCCAGATTCGAGTGACTTACATTGTGATGCTGAAACTTGAAGCAGCAGCAACGGCACAATCAATTGGAAATGGACAGCTCATGGTGCTGAAAGTAGACAAATTCGGGTAGGCATAATTCATTTCACCTGTCTTCATTTTAATTGGACTTTACTAACAAGAGGTCTTTGTGTTGGAGCCTATTTCTTCCTATGCAATACCCTCTCACACCCCGTCAATTAGAGGCTTGGTCCTTCACTGACCCAAATTAAGGCTATTTAAAGAGTGCGCGGTGGGTGGAGGAATTGACCGACAAATCGATGGACATAGCAGCCTATAGCCTAATTTCGTCTGTGAAACAGGCCTATGCTTTATTAAAGAAAATGGCAAAAAGCACAGGCCTACCCCTTGATAGTTTATGATTTGAAAGAAAATAAAACTATATATATTATATAAAGTGATCTACAGAATAACAGTGCTTTGGCTGCAGTGCTTTATGCTAGAAACAAGCTGTGAAATAACCTGGAAAGACGTGACACCGATGCATATGGGGATATATGGGGAATGGTTCCCAGCTATCCCATGTGTACATCTTAAGCCACACGGCTACGATTTCTCCCCTATGTCTGTTAAGGCTACTCAGGAAGGAGAAGTTCATGTAACATAGTTTGCACTTGATGGGCGTCCATGGTGTGAACGGTCTGGTGCTTCTTCACATAGTTTGTCTCAGTAAAGCGCTTCCAAAACATGGGGCAGGCATATGACTTGTCGGTGTCTGTCCTACTGCTTGGCCTCCCATGTTGTGACCCAATGACACCAGAGGAGGTAGGAAGGAGTCGTTGAGCTCCTTCCTTGACCTCTAGCCATTGCTTGGGTGTTGTTGGGACTGTGTTATGCTAGGTACCTCTTATGGTGAACATCCATCCTGACCCTGTCTTTAACCCTGAGGTAGATGAGGAAAGCTAAACCCAGGTCCAGCTTCTAAGAACCAACATACTTCCTGAAAGACTACCACCAGGGATATCACCCCCCACTCTCTCAGAAGTCTGAAGCCCAGGGTGACCTGCTCTATTCATCATGGATACTGTGGTGATTGTATCATAGGAACAGGAGGGTCTATCTCTACCAGCCCCAGGCCCTGCTTCATCCCTGCACTGAGACTGAAGAGAAGGGCCTTGGTTGCTGACTAAATCTCTGATTAGAGTCTCTGTCTCTCTGATGACCACCAAGACTGAGGTTGTTCAGTCCACCTGTCTACTGGTTGAGTTCTGTGTGGTGGAGTCTCTGTCCCTCACGGTTCGGTCCGGATCCAGGATTCCGATTTGGGGCCAGGGTTTGTGCCAGCCGCTTCAGAGGTCCAGTCTCTCCCACCAGCAACATCGGATATCAGTAGGTCCTCATGGACTGCAGACTGTAAACACAAATTGAACAGAAAAGCACAAAGGTTTATATAAGAAACTCTTTGCTGTACACACAGAAACAACTAACATGACCAAGCAAGCCCCCATTCTCATCAACGGGGCTGTAGTGGAGCAGGTTGAGAGCTTCAAGTTCCTTGGCGTCCACATCACCAACAAACTAACATGGTCCAAGCACACCAAGACAGTAAAGAGGGCACAACAAAACCTTCCTGCCATCCAGGACCTCTGTACCAGACAGTGTCGGAGGAAGGCCCTAGAAATTGTCGAGGACTCCAGCCACCCTGGTTGTAGACTTCTCTCTGTTACCGCATGGCAAGCGGTACCGGGGCGCCACGTCTGTGTCCAAGAGGCTTCTGAACAGCTTCTGCCCCCAAGCCGTAAGACTCCTGAAAATCTAATCAAATGGCTACCCAGACTATTTGGATTGCACAAACTGTATTTGGAAACTTAGAACACTAAAGGGGCCTTTCTACAGACTCTGAAAACACCAAAAGAAAGATGACCAGGGTCCCTGCTCATCTGTGTGAACGTGCCTTAGGCATGCTGCAAGGAGGCATTTGGACTGCAGATGTGGCCAGGGCAATAAATTGCAATGTCCGTACTGTGAGACGCCTAAGACAGCGCTACAGGTAGACAGGACAGACTGCTGATCGTCCTCGCAGTGGCAGACCATGTGTAACAACACCTGCACAGGATCGGTACATCCGAACATCACACCTGCGGGACAGGTACAGGATGGCAACAACAACTGCCCGAGTTACACCAGGAACGCACAATCCCTCCATCAGTGCTCAGACTGTCCGCAATAAGCTGAGAGAGGCTGGACTGAGGGCTTGTAGGCCTGTTGTAAGGCAAGTCCTCACCAGACATCACCGGCAACAACGTCGCCTATGGGCACAAACCCACCGTGGCTGGACCAGACAGAACTGACAAAAAGTGCTTCACTGACGAGTCACGTTTTTTTCTCACCAGGGGTGAATGGCCGGATTCACATTTATCGTTGAAGGAATGAGCGTTACACCAAGGCCTGACCTCTGGAGTGGGATCGATTTGGAGGTGGAGGGTCCGTCATGGTCTGGGGCGGTGTGTCACAGCATCATCGGACTGAGCTTGTTGTCATTGCAGGCAATCTCAACGCTGTGCGTTACAGGGAAGACATCCTCCTCCCTCATGTGGTAGCCTTCCTGCAGGCTCATCCTGGCATGACCCTCCAGCATGACAATGCCCCCAGCCATACTGCTCGTTCTGTGCTTGATTTCCTGCAAGACAGGAATGTCAGTGTTCTGCCATGGCCAACGAAGAGCCCGGAAACCATTGAGCACATCTGGGACCTGTTGGATCAGAGGGTGAGGGCTAGGGCCATTCCCCCCAGAAATGTATGGGAACTTGCAGGTGCCTCGGTAGAAGAGTGGGGTAACAGATCTCCAAGATGGCATAGCAGTCAGACGTCTTTTGTCCTCGTCTCGTCCTGTCGTTTCCCGTGTATATATCTTTTTATTTATTTTTTCTTCGCATATATTTTTTATATTTTTCTTACCTCAACATACTCTCCTGCAATCCACCTCACCCAATGTGATATGGATCTGCTATTTTCTTTACTTTGATCCGGACCCCCAACAGAAGCTAGCCAGCTAACTAGCTAGTAGTCAGCAAGCCACTGGTAGCGGTCATCAATTACCTTTAGCCCAGACAACTCTCGCCAGTCTGCACAGCGCGACTCAAACCAGAGCAAATCAGACTTATTTTTCTCCACATCTCCGGATTCCTACCGCAAGCTCTGAACCCTCTCACCTGGATCATCACAGCTAGCTAGCTGCTATCCGAGTGGCCACTACTGGCTAACGTCTCTGTCCCGAAGGAAGAACCAATTAGCCTGGAGCGAGCCTTGGCTCATCTCCCGGCTAGCCGAGGAGGTCCATCAGCCACTCCTTGGGCTACAATACCTATTTTGCCAATTGGCCTGGACCCCCGCCGACCCATCACGACTGGACTACCGACGTAATTCGCCCGAGGTGGTTTATCAACTGGCTCCGCCGTTGCGACGTCCCCTGAATGCCCATCTGCTAGCCTGCTAGCCACGGTCCGCTGGCTGTTTAGAGCAAATCGGACTGTTAGCTTAAGAGGCCCATCGGACAAATTCTTTGGCCGCTATACCTATTTTGCCATTTGGTCTGGACCCTTTCACCACTCGGAGCCCTGCTGATCTGCAGACGAAACAGCACAAAGGGGCTACAACAGACTCCCTCTAGGGCCCTTCTGGTAGCTTGCTAGCCCCGGCCCGCTAGCTGCCTGAATCGCCGTGTCTCCGGCCCGCCAAGTCACTCACTGGACCCCTATGATCACTCTGCTACGCATGCCTCTCCCTAATGTCAATATGCCTTGTCCATTGCTGTTTTGGTTAGTAATTATTGCCTTATTTCACTGTAGAGCCTCTAGCCCTGCTCAATACGCCTTAGTTAACCCTTTAGTTCCACCTCCCACACATGCAGTGACCTCACCTGGTCTAAATATTTCTAGAGACAATATCTCTCATCATCACTCAATGCATAGGTTTTACTTCCACTGTATTCACATCCTACCATACCTTTGTCTGTACATTATGCCTTGAATCTATTCTACCGTGCCCAGAAACCTGCTCCTTTTACTCTCTGTTCCGAAACGTATTAGACGACCAGTTATTATAGCCTTTAGCCGTACCCTTATCCTACTCCTCCGCTGTTCCTCTGGTGATGTAGAGGTTAATCCAGGCCCTGCAGTGCCTAGCCCCACTCCCATTCCCCACTCCCATTGACTTCTGTAACCGTAAAAGCCTTGGTTTCATGCATGTTAACATTAGAAGCCTCCTCCCTAAGTTTGTTTTATTCACTGCCTTAGCACACTCTGCCAACCCAGATGTCCTGGCCGTGTCTGAATTCTGGCTTAGTAACCAAAAACCCTGAAAATTCCATCCCTAACTATAACATTTTCTGACAAGATAGAACTGCCATAGGGGGCGGAGTTGCAATCTACTGCAGAGATAGCCTGCTGAGTTCTGTCTTACTATCCAGGTCTGTGCCCAAACAATTTGAGCTTCTACTTTTAAAAATCCACCTTTCCAGAAACAAGTCTCTCACTGTTGCCGACCTGCTATAGACCACCTTCTGCCCCCAGCTGTGCCCTGGACTCCATATGTGAATTGATTGCCCCCCATCTATCTTCAGAGCTGGTGCTGTTAGGTGACCTAAACTGGGACATGCTTAACACCCCAGCCATCCTAACATTCTATGCTTGATGCCCTTAATCTCACACAAATGATCAATGATCCTACCAGGTACAACCCCAAATCCGTAAACATGGGTACCCTCATAGATATCATCCTATCCAACCTGCCGTCCAATTACACCTCTGCTGTCTTCAACCAGGATCTCAGCGATCACTGCCTCATTGCCTGCGTCCGTAATGGGTCTGCGGTCAAAGACCACCCCTCATCACTGTCAAACACTCCCTAAAACACTTCAGCGAGCAGGTCTTTCTAATCGACCTGGCCCGGGTATCCTGGAAGGATATTGATCTCATTCCGTCAGTAGAGGATGCCTGGTTATTCTTTAAAAGTGCTTTCCTCACCATCTTAAATAAGCATGCCCCTTTCCAAAACTTTAGAACCAGGAACAGCCCTTGGTTCACTCCAGACCTGACTGCCCTTGACCAGCACAAAAACATCCTGTGGCGTTCTGCATTAGCATCGAATAGCCCCGTGATATGCAGCTTTTTCAGGGAAGTTAGGAACCAATATACACAGGCAGTTAGGAAAGCAAAGGCTATCTTTTTCAAACAGAAATTTGCATCCTGTAGCACAAACTCCCAAAAGTTCTGGGACACTGTAAAGTCCATGGAGAATAAGAGCACCTCCTCCCAGCTGCCCACTGCACTGAGGCTAGGAAACACTGTCACCACCGATAAATCTGAGATAATTTAGAATTTCAATAAGCATTTTTCTACGGCTGGCCATGCTTTCCACCTGGCTACCCCTACCCCAGTAAACAGCCCTGCACCCCCCACAACAACTTGCCCAAGCCTCCCCCATTTCTCCTTCACCCAAATCCAGATATCTGATGTTCTGAAAGAGCTGCAAAATCTGGACCCCTACAAATTGGCCGGGCTAGACAATCTGGACCCTCTCTTTCTAAAATTATCTGCTGAAATTGTTGCAACCCCTATTACTAGCCTGTTCAACCTCTCTTTCGTATCGTCTGAGATCCCCAAAGATAGGAAAGCTGCCGTGGTCATCCCCCCTCTTCAAAGGGGGAGACACTCTAGACCCAAACTGCTACAGACCTATATCTATCCTACCCTGCCTTTCTAAAGTCTTCGAAAGCCAAGTTAACAAACAGATCACCGACCATTTAGAATCCCACCGTACCTTCTCCGCTATGCAATCTGGTTTCCGAGCTGGTCATGGGTGCATCTCAGCCACGCTCAAGGTCCTAAACAATATCATAACCTCCATCGACAAGAGAAAATACTGTGCAGCTGTATTCATCGACCTGGCCAAGGCATTCAACTCTGTCAATCACCACATTCTTATCGGCAGACTCAACAGCCTTGGTTTCTCCAATGACTGCCTCGCCTGGTTCACCAACTACTTCTCAGATAGAGTTCAGTGTGTCAAATCGGAGGGCCTGTTGTCCGGACCTCTGGCAGTCTCTATGGGGTGCCACAGGGTTCAATCCTCGGGCCGACTCTTTTCTCTGTATACATCAATGATGTCGCTCTTGCTGCTAAGGATTCTCTGATCTACCTCTACGCAGACGACACCATTCTGTATACTTCTGGCCCTTCCTTGGACACTGTGTTAACTAACCTCCAGACGAGCTTCAACGCCATACAACTCTCCTTCCGTGGCCTCCAACTGCTCTTAAATGCAAATAAAACTAAATGCATTCTCTTCAACCGATCGCTGCCCACATTTTCCCGCCCGTCCAGCATCACTACTCTGGACGGTTCTGACCTAGAATATGTGGACAACTACAGATACCTAGGTGTCTGGTTAGACTGTAAACTCTCCTTCCAGACACACATTAAGCATCTCCAATCCTGAATTAAATCTACAATCGGCTTCCTATTTTGCAACAAAGCATCCTTCACTCATGCTGCCAAACATACCCTTGTAAAACTGACTATCCTACCGATACTTGACTTCAGCGATGTAATTTACCAAAATAGCCTCCAACACTCTACTCAGCAAATTGGATGCAGTCTATCACAGTGCCATCCGTTTTGTCACCAAAGCCCCATATACTACCCACCACTGCGACCTGTATGCTATCGTTGGCTGGCCCTCGCTTCATATTCGTCGCCAAACCCACTGGCTCCAGGTCATTTATAAGTCTTTGCTAGGTAAATCCCCACCTTATCTCAGCTCACTGGTCACCACAGCAGCACCCACCCGTAGCACGTGCTCCAGCAGATATATTTCACTGGTCACCCGCAAAGCCAATTCCTCCTTCGGCCGCCTTTCCTTCCAGTTGTCTGCTGCCAATGACTGGAACGAACTGCAAAAATCACTGAAGTTGGAGACTCATATATCCCTCACTAGCTTTAAGCACCAACTGTCAGAGCAGCTCACAGTTCCCTGCACCTGTACATAGCCCATCTGTAAATAGCCCATCCAATTACTTCATCCCCACACTGTTATTTATTTTGCTCCTTTGTACCACAGTATCTCTACTCGCACACTCATCTGCTGCACATCTATCACTCCAGTGTTTAATTGCTATATTGTAATTATTTCACCACTATGGCCTATTTATTGCCTTACCTCCCTTATCCTACCTCATTTGCACACACTGTATATAGACTTTTTCTATTGTATTATTGACTGTATGTTTGTTTATTCCACGTGTAACTCTGTGTTGTTGTTTGTGTCGCACTGCTTTGCTTTATCTTGGCCAGGTCGCAGTTGTAAATGAGAACTTGTTCTCAACTAGCCTACCTGGTAAAATAAAGGTGAAATAAAAAAATAAAAAAACATCTCACAACAAGAAATGGCAAATCTGGTGCAGTCCATGAGGAGATGCAGCTGGTGGCCACACCGAATACTGACTTACTTTTGATTTCGACCCCCCCTTTGTTCAGGGACACGTTATTCCATTTATCTTAGTCACGTCTGTGGAACTTGTTCAGTTTATGTCTCAGTTGTTGAATCTTGTTATGTTCATGCAAATATTTACACGTTAAGTTTGCTGAAAATAAACGCAGTTGACAGTGAGGAGTTTCTTTTTTTGCTGAGTTTTTATGCATAGTCACTTTAACCATACATTCTACCTCAATTAGCCCGACTAGCCGGTGCCTGTATATAGCCTCACTACTGTTATTTCACTCTCTTTTTACTGTTTTTATTTCTTTATTGTTCACCTAATACCTATTTGTTACTTTAAAATCACACTGTTGGTTAGGGCCTGTAAGTAAGGATTTCACTGTAACCTGTTGTATTTGGCGCATGTGACAAAAACTTGTATTTATCTCTTGCTTTTTGGGGGCATTTCTTAACTGCATTGTTGGTTAAGGGCTTGTAAGTAAGCATTGTATTGTATTCGGCGCATATGACAATGTTAACCACAATCAATCACATTTCTAACAATGTGATTCAACTACCCAACAATATGGAGCCATTGGAGTTTATTATTTTAATAAATCCATGTGTTGATTCGTTTTGGATCGACTGAAATAATAACCAAGTCAGTCAGCACAGATACAATTTTGTATTTAACTACAATACATTTATTGCACAAAATTATACATGTGACAGGTATTATAGAATAACTTCTCACTGTGGTAACACTTCTGTAAATCTGGTACCCTCGCTTTGATAAAATTAATTTTAGAATGCTTTGAAAAAGGTTCAACATCTTTACTACTTAATGTCAAGAAAACATTCATTAAGGCACTATCATTTCCTCATTATAAAACACCAGCATCAAACAAAAGGACAAGGTTGTCACTTTTCAATAGAGAATAATTTTTAAACCATCACACCAACCACCATCTGCTCTACCTCATCATATTCATTATTCCCTCAGTTCACTTCATCCAGTTCCCTACTATATGCAAAACCAACAGAATGAACTACAAACAAACTAGTATTTCATTACATTTCACTATACACTATTCATGGGGCGTGTGGATTTTCTGCTGGTGTATTCTCAGGTAGCTCCTCTCGAAGAACCTCTTCCCGCAGTGCGTACAGGTGAATGGCCTCTCCCGTGTGGACCTTCAGGTGCATCTTCAGATGGTGCTGGTGGGAGAACCTCTTTTCACACTGAGAGCAGGTGTAGGGTTTCTCCCCTGTGTGGACCCTCTGATGCCTCTTCAGGCTGGAGGAGTGTGAAAAACTGGCCCTGCACAGGAGGCAGCTGAAAAGTTTCTCCCCTGTGTGAACTCTCTGGTGCCTCTTCAGGCTGGACAAATGTGAAAAACTGGCCCGGCACAGGTGGCAGTCGAACGGTTTCTCTCCCGTGTGCATCCTCTGGTGGATCTCCACCTGTTTAGAGAAACGAAAGACTTTCCCACAAAACAAACACGGGAAGCGCTTCTCTTTGCTACCAGATCTACTGATAACATTACTACTACTGTCAATTGTGTAGCTATTTACTGTTGAGGCACTAGCATTGTCTGATGTCTGGTTTAACATTAGGAGAGTGTGAGGAGGACGAAGGCCAGGGAGTGACTGTGTTGTCGCAGGGTCCATGTTCCAGTTGATCGATCCTATAGAAGGCAGGCTGAAGGAAGCACCTGTTAGGGTGTTAACCTGAGGCACCATCAGTCTCTCTGAATCACAACTATAGGAGCAGGACGGAGCATCGCTAGCAGAGTCAGTGTCGGTTCTCTCTCCCTGCATACGGGCACCTCCTCGTCCCCGCGGACCAAATCTACGCCTCGCCCTGGTCTCAGCCAGTCTGTTGTCATGGAGACTAAATTTGGATGTTGTTTTATGTTCCACTCTCTGTTTCTGGTTGAGGTTAACAGTGTTGTTCCCCAGCCCAGAGTTGAGGACGCTGTCCCATCCACTGACCTCCACTATGTCGCCTCTGGTCCTGGCCTGCTTAGTGATGGTGTCCCCTGGGCCCTTAGCTATACCAGTCTGGGAATCCAAGATGGTCGCCCAGTCTCCTCTGTTAGACTCCAGCCAACCACCTGCAGGAAGAGGTTTCAAAATATAATTTATAAACACAGCAGAAAAAACTATATATGGAGTTTGTCAATTACCTGGTCAAGTTCATACATTAGAATGTGTTTTTATATGTAAACACAAGTTGTATTAATTTCATTTTATGAATGGAGAAAAAACAATAGCCAGGTGCATCACTATTCCCATTGAAGATCTATTACTGTATGTAGGTTAGAAGTATTTCTCCCTTACCTTGCTCCCCCATCTTTAGTCCACTCAGCAGATCAATGCTCTCTGGTCCATCTTCTATTGTCTCCTCTTTGACCAGCAGAAGATCAGGCTTCCCATCCTCCATGTCTACTGACTGTAAGAGATACAGAGTGAGAGGATGTTGGACCAAGAAATCTGATATGAGCACCCTGCTATGGAGCATCTTCTGATTGGGAAATTAGGGATTGCTATGAGTACTGTGCAAACACGTTAGTTGATTTGACTACTTGACACGCTTTAATTAATGGTTTGATAATTGAAAGGCATGGTTCCAAACTTAAGACCACATTAACCAAGACCTGGGCATGTCTCAAACTGTCTCAGAGTAGAAGTGCTGATTGAGGATCAGTTCCCCCACCTGTCTATATAGTCTTATTCATGATGATCTTAAAGGCCAAACTGGTCTAAGATCAGCACTCCTACTTTGTGGACAGGCCCTGACCTAGTACCATTAAGATGTTAGTTCATAGTGGGCTCACCTCAGTGTGTGTGGTCCTGTGCTGCTCAGCTGGTTCCTCTGTGGGTTCAGAAGGTGGTGTAGTTTGGTTGTCCTCCATGACCATGGTCCCCTCAGGGTTCCCCAGACCCTCCTCACACCCCTCATTCTTCACCAGCAGCACCTCTGGACCCTCCTCCTCCTGGAATGGACAGGTGATACAGATTACACAGACATACACTCCCTCAGGTACATACACACAGCTAATAAACACACTTTCAACATGGAGCGTCCATACTTGCGAACATAAGCAACCACTTAAATTTAAACGAGTCCCGGTACACAATGTGTATTAGCCAATTAAAACCATAACGAAACGCTAAATTGTAGCTGGTCCCATCAGACAACATGGCAAACGTTAGCCCTATGATAACCTCACTGATTATATCCTGGCACAAGTTCTTCCAACCACAAGTTCTGATCATCAAAACAACTATCACATGTGTGTAAATTGCCTAGTCCACATAATTGTTGCAAATTGTGGCAAGTTTATTAATCTCACATTTGTTTTTCCCCCTCTTTGAAATGTAGATTTACATATATTATTTGGTGTGTTGAAAAGGGACGTAGCCTACAGCCAACAATTTGAAAATTAAGATTAAGAATTAATCGTTAAGCCTTGCACAAACACACTGCTATTGGATAATAATCATATTGCATAGGTGATATTAAATGGACATACGGGTACACAGTGTAGACCTACATGTTTACATGTAATTTGATCATCATCTGGTTTGTCACAAACTAGATTTCCATCCAATTAGCGACAGATTTTCATGCTAAGATAAAAATCAGTGCGTGATGACATAGCGCACACAACATGTACTTTATCGCTTACGTTTTCATGTACCTAATAAAAATCTAAAGTTCAATGGGTTTCCAACTCTACGGATAGTTTTGTCACAAACTGTTGCGTTAAATAGCAAATGTGCCTACTGGTCTTGACACGTGCGCTCTAGCCAGCAGCTGGCAGATACAGTGCGGGTAGGCTAGTCTACATGATTAGATTATAATGGATAAGAGCGAGCATCGATCATCAAGTCACCAGAATAAGACCCTCGATACTTATTGGAAAGGCGCGTCAAACTCAACACTGCATTTTCACTCCCCTGTGAAGTTCATCATAAACGATTTCATCTGTAGCCTAATAAACTGCATGGTTTCCCGAGTCGTAGTGGGAGGACCACACACCATATTGTTGCGTGACTCCAAGTTTACTTCGATATGATGGTTAATATATAAATATTTACACAAAGGTGTTTCCACCGCCATTTCTCGCATAATACAAAGATCCCACCATGTCGAAAGAACAAATAATCTGTCTGCAATTATAACATTTTACCGAAACTTCCTGTTTCCATCACAGCTGTCATAATTTTTTGGTATATACAGTATGACTTTACTCACATAAAAACTGTGGATGGAAACGTGGTTGCATTATTTGACTCGAGGAGGATGAGCGTTAGTGTACAATAGGATTGTAGGTTGCATTCTCGTTATCATCCTACAGATGAGGCAGAATTGCAGTTCCTTTAAAGATGTTTAATCGACAGTCTTAATGTAGGATGACACTTCGCTGTCATTAGTATATTATTATGTAGGCTACACTTACATGCAGGCCTATAACGTTTTATAGGCAATGCATCATTATAATCATCCACTTCGTCACATGCGTTTTGAATCGAGCATCAAGATCAGGCAGTGAACAGTTTTTCCTAACAGAAAAGCATGATGCGAGGGGGGCTCATGGTTAAAGTGCACTATTGATTTAGAGTCAATCGCTTTAGCAGTGTGTGCTGCCTAGAAGTGATGGTGATAATGGTAGCCTACATTACTTCTATTTGACAGTCTTTTTTACGATGTATGATAAACTTATGTTGTAAGGACCTCGTGTGTGTGAAACAGAAACAAAAACATGAATTTTGTCATATGCCAAAACCGTGAAAATGTAGTCTAACATCAGTAGTAGCCAGTAACCTAGTCAAGGATGCGTCAATGCAATATTGGCGCACAACATTTTGTTACAGACCAACGGAACAAAAGTAAACCTTTAATTTGAAGGTTTAAAATATCCAACTAGTTGCCAGGGTTGACCTATTTTAAGAAATACAATTGGTTGGTGGATATAAAGTCTTAGGCTGATGAAGAATTTGTGACAGGATATAATCAGTGCTAGATGTTGAAGTTAGCATAGGGCCAACGTGTGCCATGTCATGGGACCCAATTTAGCGTTCTGTCACGTGCAAGTAAATTCACGATTTTAATTGGCTGATACACATTTTGTGCCAGATAAGCAACCATGTAAATTTAAACGAGTTATGTTTGCACAGTGTTGTAAAAATTACCCAATTGTCTTTCTTGAGTAAAAGTAGAGATACCTTAATAGAAAATGACTCAAGTAAAAGTCACCCGGTAAGATACTACTTGAGTAAAAGTCTAGAAGTATTTGGTTTTAAATATACTTAAGTATCAAAAGTAAACGTAACTGAAAAAATAAAAGTATATATATAATTTCAAATTCTTTATATTAAGAAAACCAAATGAGATACATGTTATTGTTTTTTAAATATACAGATAGCCAGGGGCACACTCCAACACTCAGACATAATTTACAAATGACCAGGGATGTTCTCTTGATAAGTGTGTGAATTTGACAATTTTCTTCCCATGCTAAACATTCAAAATGTAACAAGTCTTTTTGAGTGCCAGTGGAAATGTATGAAGTAAAAATTACATAATTTTCTTTAGGAATGTAGTGAAGTAAAAGTTGTAAAAAATATAAATGGTAAAGTACAGATAACGCCCCCCCCCCCCCAAATACTCAAGGAAAAATACTTTAATGTACTACTTTACACCCCTGTGTTTGCAAGTATTGACCCAGAGTGTTAACCCATCCCCACTACACTTGAGTCCTATACTGTAGTTACAATAGGACTTAATTGTTGTTAAATCAATCAAGGTGGACATAAATATGATGTTGTGGGTTCAAATAAGTCAATTATGATCAATCAAAAGTTATCAGACAAACCTGACTAACTATTTTGACGTGTACAGTAGGTGTTTGTTAGTGTTTGGGTATGTGTAGGTATATTTAGTAAGTGTATATTGGTTCTAACGTGCGGTTGGGTGTATGCAGAATAGGGTGAGATTAGTCTTAAATTGAAAAGTCCAACTGTGTTTATTAAACATGAACAAGTTTTAAATAAACCATATGAACACCACACATGCACATCTCAACTAAAGATTTGCATAAACTTGATAAACTGCATTCATTTCCTCAGTAAAATTGTCTTGAGAGAAAATATTAAGTAGTTGAATGGAAGTTACCTACATAGCCTACACAGTACATACACAATATGTAACATACTTTTTAGGCTTATACACTGAGTGTACAAACAATAGGAACACCTGTTCTTTCTGTGACATAGCTAGTGTTTCCATTAACTTGTCCAGTAATCCTTGTCCTGCAAAGAAACATTTTTACACATTGTAGAGTCCATGCCCTGAAGAATTGTGGCTGTTCTGAGGGCAAAAGCAGTCTTTATGCTGGTGTATCCTGAGGTAGCTCCTCTCTGAGAACCTCTTCCCCCAATGCGTACAGGCGAACGGCCTCTCTCCCACGTGGATCTTCAGGTGCATCTTCAGTTGGTGCTGGTGGGAGAACCTCTTCTCACACTGGGGGCAGCTGTAGGGTTCTCCCCTGTGTGGACCCTCTGATGCCTCTTCAGGTTGAACGAGTGGGAGAAACTGGCCTGGCACAGGTGGCAGCGAAACGGTTTTTCCCCCGTGTGGACCTTCTGGTGTCTCTTCAGGTCACTAGCCTGGGCAAAGCACATGTGACACTGGCTACAGCTGAAGGGTTTCACCCCTGTGTGGACCCTCTGGTGGATCTCCACCTTCTGGGGGCTGCTGAAGCCTTTGTTACAAAACATGCAGAGGAACCGTTTTTCTTTACTATTGCCTGATGTTGCTCCCCCTCCCTGCGCCTGGGCTCTAGCCCTGCTGTTTGAGTTCAATACCTGATTGAAAAGGATGCGACCGTGTGAATCGGAATGCTCCATCAACGTACACACTGGGTCGCGATCCCTGCACACGTGTAATGGGGAGTGGGTTGCAACGTTTGGATTTGTCTCTAAGCTTTCGTTGTAATCTAAGAAATCTCTGCCCTGTGAGTGTCCGTCTCTTAGGTGATTATCTGCATTCCATGTGGGAGGAATGTCGCCCTCGACTTTCACTTCATCTACGACCAGACCTTCCTCTTTCTTATCTAGGTGCCCTTCAGAGTATACACTACTACTGTACTGGTTCCAGTTCCCTCTAGACAGATCAGTGTGTGTCTCTAAACCCAAGGGCATGTTGCCAGGGTCCATCTCTGTAGTGTAAGAACAAGACGGATCACTGCCTGTCTCTAACGCGTCACCTGAGTCCTGATGGGAATGAACAGTCCTCGGGCTCAGGATACCGTAAAGTAAATACTCTGAGCCGGGAGCAGGACAGCCCAGTCTCCCCAGTCCCAGTCTCTCTGGGTCTGACATGTGGTCAGGTACTGTGTGTAAAAGCCTTTGTGTTACAGTTAAAGTCTCTGACTTGAGGATGGCGTTTGGCATTCCACTGACCTCCGTAATGCTGCGTCGGGTCCTGGGTTGAGGCGCAGCGGCGGTGGATAAGTCCTCTGTGGCTACAGGGGGCGCCACTCCAGACATTGCTCCAGTCTGGATGTCTCTGCTGTGCTGTGGGTCCTCTGCTTCAGTCCTCTCCTGCTTGACCAGAGACAATCCCCCAGAACCTGCAGCCTCTGCATCTGCAGACTGACACAAGAATAGAGGAGGTTATTACCGGTACATGGGTTTAATTGGATAACAACGTAGTAAGGAAGTCTCACAAGCTCCTCTATGGCAGATAAATGAGGATGTTACATGTAAGGAAGTGAATAGCCGAGGGGAGCCTTTCTGAAATAAACTGGCCACATTTGATGTACTGTAATTTTGATGTAATACTATTACACTAACCTCTATCATGATAACATGCTGGGTTGAGGTTCCACTCCCCTCATCAACAGTGATTGGTTGGTCATCACTCCATGTATTGTGTCCCGCTGGCTTCACAAAGCTCTTGTAGCCTCCAGTGAGATGTCCTTCACCTGAGAGTGATTGGGGGAAAATAGGTGGTTAGGTACTGTCAATGCTATATTGTACACTATTGACACTGCATGTTAGGTAACACTTCTCATAACTTCTTGAAGGACAACTAAATTGTAATCAGGGGAATTATTGCATACTATCTAAACATGCGCAGAGGGGAACGGGGCAAAATGTACCTCTTGCCATTCCTCTGTATCGGTCGAGGATCTTGACACTACTGGGACGACTGGCGAGGACGCGCTCTCTGATAGTCCTCTCTGCGCGCTCCCGTGCCACCTTCAGTTCCAGTAGCTGTAGTCTCCTCCGTAATGTTCTGTTTTCATTTTGGCTTTGAGAAATTTCCAAACGAAACACTGCATAGTCGTCGTCTACGAGTTTACAGATCTCTGCCACGGCTGCATTCGCTAGTACCTCCATGATGGAGGCCATTTGAGTGTGAAAACCCATAGCCATTGTTGTTAGCTAGCTAACGTTAGAAGCTATCTAGCGTTACCTAAATAACGTAACATCTATCAACCAAGTCCTGTGTTAATAAATGTCTAAATAACAATAATAAAAACACTATCGTGTAAATTGTTCTTGGTCACTGTTTACTTCCCTTCCACACCGACGAGAAATGATTTCATTGGCGGGCGTCTTGGGGCGTGATTAAATGAAGAAAAGAGTGCGGGTTGCTCTTTGAAATACGGTAATGCTAATTAGATTATAAATTAGACTAATAGACCTTTTGCACA
The DNA here is from genome assembly GCA_003317085.1 of Hucho hucho. NCBI lineage: Eukaryota > Metazoa > Chordata > Actinopteri > Salmoniformes > Salmonidae > Hucho > Hucho hucho. The sequence continues at coordinate 394,271 of QNTS01000330.1, forward strand.
ACGTAGCAACGTCCACTTTCTACCCGATACACAGCTTCACGTCAGCCTGGTTTTAGCCATACTAGTCTCGAAGTCGCTCGTTTTATCATTACCTCGGTATATTGATCATATTTCTATAGCGTTTGGTGGATCGTTCTCGTTGAAAATTCAGTTCATCCGTTCAGTTAGTGATTTTTGTCATTCGAATGCGTTCTGTGTCTTTTTGTCTCTTTAGCTAGCAAACGTTAGCTACCAGTACCTAGCTAACGTTAGTGCTAACGACGTTAACGTTATTAGTTGGTGCGGCATCTTTTTTGTACTGCTCCCTTCTCCAGACGTCGAAGCCCACTAGAAGGTTCAATGAAATGAAAAAGTTAGGAAATTAAGATTTCATTGAACCTTCTAGTGGGCTTCGACGTCTGGAGAAGGGAGCAGTACCTTTGCTATTCCAGTGGAATAACTACCATGTCCAAGAGATCCTCATGTCACTGATGGGAAGCATCAACTGCATCTGGGCTGTGGCTTGCCGTCTCACAAAGCTACCAGTGTGGGCCTCTTGTGAAGGCATGGGCCAAGGAGCAATGAGCTACTACTGCATTGCATCTTCCCTTTTGTTGTTGTTGCTGTGACCATCCACATTGTCTAACATCCTGTAGTCCATTTATTGATAATAAACACCTCTGCTTATACTCCAAACAATGTTATAAAGAGTTTTTATTTACAGTGACAAGAAAACAGAAAAAAATGTAACAGAATTATTTAAAATATTTTTTTTATTAATTGCACAGACATATTTGTTTTGTCTCCCTTTCATTAATTGAAAGATAAAGGAGCCTGTCCTTTTTTAGTCTTTGCATGTACACAAGTAGTACCTGTCACCCTTCTCTCTAATTAGTGAGAACACCACTGGGTCTGTATGTATTCTCTCACCTGAAGAGACTATGTGAAGCTGGTCGTCTTCACTGAGCACACATGTGCAGCCTTGAAAGTTGCTCTCTAGTCTGTAGCCATCCAGGGGTAGTGAAGGGAATGGTGGTGTCTCCTTATGGTGAACTATGTGTCACGTTGTGATTGGAGGCTGCTGGTAAGACAGGAGGCTCCCCACCTGACGAAGGCCGTGAGGCCGATACGTAAAGCTTATTAAAGATCAGTGATACTATCAAGAGCAGTGTGCGGTTTCCTTTTTGCCTCACCAAGACAGGAGGCTCCCCACCTGTACCTTTCCAAAGTGGAAGTCGACTAAAAGCTTTTGCTTGCTGCAGATCAATGGCTTGGATAGAGGGTCAAAGTTCTTGTATGCCTCTTCTACCTGGAGAACAGAGGTCAGGAAGCGGTCCAAGAAGGGCGCTGTAGAGTGTACTTCTACAAAGCAAAGCAGCCGCTGTGGTTAGCCAATCTAAACAATGTACTTGAAATCACCTGAAATTAAATCATTTCATATAGTCAAAGTGTAATAGGATATGACCAGCTACTACCTACTATACTGGCTATTAGGGAATACTCACCTAATCCCTCCTTCTGCCATGCGCTTTTTGGTGGGCTTGGTGATGGTCATTTTTCCTATGGGCCCAGGTTGCTGACCCTGTAAAAAGATAGTACAAGGGCACTATTCTAAATCTAAATCATGAGACGATTTAAGTTTTCATTAAATATGTTATTAGCATTATGATGTGATTATAAACATATGATGTTGATATGTGGTATAGCTATTAAAACATACCATTGTCCTTGGCTTATGCCACTGCTGCTCGGCCTCTGTGCAGCTGTGCACAGGTGGGACGACTGGTGTTTCCATCTGGGAATTGTGTGCAGACTGGAATAGTAATGCAACTGTGTGGTTGCATAATGCAGTGCCAGCAACACATGAACAGTGATGTTGTGTCATTGTTACCGGCTCAGAGGGCTTCAGTACAACCTACGTGGGGATATAAAAAGAAAATTATTACTATAAAATCACTCAACATGTGTCACGACCAGCAAACAGAAGTGACTGGCGCAACATGCAACAGCCACTAAATTCATTACAGCAATACGGGTTTAAACTTTTCTATTAAGGGTATATGCCCTTGTTTAAATGCAATCTAATGCGTTCAACATAACAGAGCTTACAGAAACAGCAAGGAAGACAACTGAACAATTACTACACTAAGAACGGTTTCATAGACATGGGTTAAGCCTAGTCCTAGACTAAGCAATGCCTCTTAATGCAGATGTCCATTGACAGGAACTTCTTAGTCTTAGACTAGGCTTCATCTCTGACTGTGTAACGGCCACCAACAGCTGACTTTTCACCCTACACTCAAACTGTGTGGTTTCTCATTTTTCCTCATGGACCTGTAGCAGCAAGCCCTTATGCTGACCTCTCGTGTCACTTTGTCCCTGTTCGAAACTGTTTGGAATAAAAAGAATGAGCAATCATAATGTTAACTAGCTACTGTAAAAGTCATGTCTTAAACTACGTTACAGCTTTGAGTAAACGTCCTTGTCTGGTCTGATAGGCAACTTGGCATTACTTACCTTCATAGTTGAAAAGGTAACTGGAGACAAAGTTTGAATCCTTTGTCCAACTTGGAGGTCGGTGCTTTGCTACTTGTCTTGGCCAGACGATGTACATCCGTCACTGCTATCTTTGGCAGCTCTGGCGAGTGCCTTGTGTAAAGCAGTGTCATGGTTGGTAAGGAAGGGGCGATGGCTAATTGCTAGCCACCTTACTAGTTAGCCCGTTAATAGCTAAGTTAGCTAGCTAAGAGAGACAAAAAAAGACACAGAACACAATAATCGAATTACAAAAATCACTAACTGAAAGGATAAACAGAATTTCAACAAGAATGATTTTTTTTTTTTTAACTATAGAAATATGATTATATTAATATACTGAGATAATGATAAAACGAGCGACTTCGAGGTTAGTATGGCTAAAATCAGGCTGACGGGACGCGATCGGGACAGGAAGCTATGTTTCGGGTAGGAAGTTGAGCGGAAGTGGGCGTTGCTACGTTGTGCAAAAGGTCTACTGCCCAGCCATTGTGTCTCCACCACAGAAATATTAATAAATACAAATCACGTCCTTTTATGGGCAGTATCTTTGATACTCAGAGAATACTTGTTTAGAAAGAACAGTGTGTTAGCTAGAATATACAAATTATATAATGGCTTTATTCCATCTAGGCTTACATCACCACAGTAACGTAAATATTCAACTGCCTAGGTTTACTGTCTCCGTAAAAACAGGTCTTTACAATCCTGTTTCAAATGACAAGTTAACAATGGGTTACTGAGGGGTATGTGGTTAATTGCCCTCTTAAACAGACATGAGCACTCTGACCCAGTTTGTAGAGACCAGTTATTCTGGAATATCAAGTACAGGTGCACTTTGGTTCATGTTTAATATTTCACCTCAGTCATCACAAGACCTGAAGCCTTCAAGGACTGTTTGTAAAGACCCCATACCACAGATGATAGATAAGCATTTGAGTGTTTTTCATAACAGAAACAGTTACGATGTCAACCGAGGTATAGACAGTTCAAAGTTGGATATTCGCACTTTCAAACCTCAAAAGCTTTTAAACCACTTGAGCCCCAGACTCAAAATCAGTGTCATGATGTTGGAAAAATTGCACACAACATTGCACATGTCTTATTTTCACGATTTGGACATTAATTAACTTTCCAAAGCTAATAAACATGTGGAAATGTGAGCAGCATTTTGTATTCCTAGTTGAATTAGTTAGGGAGCGTAAACAAAGTACAACCTTTTTTTACATTCAAATTAAAATAGCTCCTTGGTCATGTGACCTACTTGACTCAAACAAAGTTCAGAATGTCCAGTGACTGCCCTTCTATATTGCACACCCTTTAGTTTGTCCATTTTCATCTCACAAGATTTTACATTATTTTTTCAAACTTTCACACTTCAATAGCTCCTTGGTCATGTGACCTACTGACTTCAAACAAGGTGCAGAATGTCCACTCAGTGGGCCTACACATTGCACACCCTTTAGTGTGTCCATTTTCATCTCACAAGATTTTACATGAATTTGTCCAAATTGAAAATGTCAATAGCTCCTTGGTCATGTGACCTACTTGACTCAAAGTTCAGAATGTCCACTCAGTGGGCCTACCCATTGCACACCCTTTAGTGTGTCCTTTTTTATCTCACAAGATTTTACATGAATTTTTGTCAAATTAAAATTTAAATAGCTCCTTGGTCATGTGACCTACTTGACTCAAACAAGGTTCAGAATGTCCACTCAGTGGGCCTACACATTGCACACCCTTTACTTTGTCCATTTTCATCTCACACGTTTTTACATAAATTTTTCTAAATTAAAAAATTCAATAGCTCCTTGGTTATGTGACCTAGTGACTCCGAACAAGGTTCAGTATGTCCACTGACTACCCTTCTATATTGCACATGCTTTAGTTTGTCCATTTTCATCTCACAAGATTTTACATTAATTTTTCTAAATTAAAAATGAAAAAAAATATTAATTTTCAGAATGATTACGAATCCTTTTACGCGTATGAATATTCTGCTCTGAATCAAAAATACACTTGCAGATTTTGAATCTGCGCGTTCTGAGTCACTGTTGTCACGTTACCAAGAGATTTGTAAACTTGTAGAATGTTCTGTGTAGCTCCCTCCAGTAACCACAACTGTTCCTTGATTTTAACTGGCGGTTTTATTCTGTAGTTTTAGTCAGAATTATCACCTTCCGTGAGAACTATAAAGTAAATGAAAATACAGTTAAGCACACTCTTACAACTTTCTTGTCTTATGAGTGACTTAATAGCTTGATATAACTCTGAAGTGTTTACATACATAAAAACAGTTTAGCCCGAGATCAGATTAAACACATGAATACAATTAAAATACCTCATTGGCTGCTTATTACAGAAGGAAGGAAAACAAAAACTTCACACTTCTTATTCCTGGCATGAATTCACGCTTCATCCTTAATTATTATAACGTGACCATCCTAACATACACGCTTCAACCTTTACTACAACCGAAGACACGAAAAAACTAGCTAACAGTGTGGGATTTCCTTCACTCCAAAAATGTGTTGCTACGATAATAATCCCCGTTACAACAGTTCTTAGCCACGTAGTTTCGGTTGTTTTACCATTTCCCCCTCACAATTCAAACAAAAACAATGACATAGACTGACAGGTTAATTGTCAGTTACATTCTGTAAATTTGTAGAAAAATAGTACAATTCGTAAAAAGTAAGAATTCGATTTTTGCAGCTCTGGGGGAAGGATCTTTTACTCCTGACCAATCAGTTGCCTTTGCTAAAACCCCAGCCGTCTAACCATTGGCTGGACTGTTCCATCAATCAAATATCAGGAAGTATATGCCTGACTGATTACTGGGGCCTTACAGCAAGAGTCTCCTTATGTCTCGTAGCCATTTAACATGTACTGTATGTAACCACTCAAATTCTTACAAACTTCTACGAACACAAGAACAAACTTATATTCACTTGCCTCTGGCTGCGTTTACAGGCAGCCCAATCCTGATATTATTTCCACTAATAGGTATTTTGACCAATCCCAGATCTTTTCACATTAGATCTTTTTCAGTGCTGATCTGATTGGTCAAAAGACAATAGGTGAAAATAAATCAGACTTGGGCTGCCTGTCTAAACACAGCCTATTTGTCATATTCTTCAGGCTTGTCTGGGATATATATTTTAGTTGGCACACCTGTGTGATATCTTTTATATAAGAATAATTTATTCACCCTGGATATGAGACTTGCATTGATTTTAGACCTCTTTAAATCAGAAGCACCAAGTGCTATCTTGATGGAGAAAGTCTGCATGTTGTCAGATGTTTAAGTTACCATAGTAGTTAGTAAAAATGAGAACAGGCTAAAACAGTTATGGTTTGTAACCTATTAAAAAATGAACATGAGTAGTTTGTACAAAACATTATTGCATTTGATGGTCATCCCCTTTTTAAAGCCTTGATAGTTTCATCCTTCCTCAGGGAACTGTCTGCTGATAGCTGACAACATGGTGGCAGGTGTTTTGATGTGCTGCTCTAGAGTTCCATGGCCTAGGAGACTCCCCTGGGGACAGGGGGATGGACACATTAATTTTTATAAAAGTCTGGGAAACTTTTAGAGGGAGGAGAGTGCATGAGTCCAGTGGCCCTGGATAATATGCTACAGTATGTCATCAGACAGACAGACAGACAGACAACCATAGTGAAGGGGGTTTACATAGTGCATAAAGTATATTACCACCAGCGAACCTTGCTTCTCTGTGCTCTGGTGAGATCACAGATAATCGGTCAGAAGGCTCTGGAGGTCCTTGGAATATTCTCTCTGTAGTACCTGTAGAGAGATGGATAGAAGTACTGAATTCTCTTGAAAGAGAGAGCAAGAGTTGACATTGTTGATGGAAGGCACCCTTATAGTCCTCAAATCAGACAAATGGATGCGTAAAAGGCACTCCAACTCAATGGTTTTCAATGGGAAGAGTGTGTTTGGGGGGGGCTGTCCGTCAGAAATAACCCACATCTGTATTATTGAATGAGCTTCCCAAGTTACAAGTTTAGCTACAATTCTGCACGATAGAGAATAACATGGGCGGATCTATTTCTAACTGACCTTGTGAATAAACTCCAAGAACAAGATGATTATCCTGGTGGCTGCTGGGAGGTTACCAAGTTCTTGACATCTCTCTGGATGTTAGGGATGTGCTTCAACCTGAGGAAAAGAGCAGAGAGGGGGAAGACATTAACCCCACTGCTTACATTTCAGTGCTGGTTCAAGTTGCTGAGAACCACAAGTACCTTTTAAGTTTTACATATTCATAAGCTTGATCAAGTTGTCACCAATTTTTTCAGTCACCAATGAATCAATGAACAGGCAGTGAAGTAGTTTCACAAGTGTTCAAAAGTCAGTAACAAGTCTTTAAAATATAGCTAGCATGTTGGCAAGTATCCGGCCAGCAACCTTCACCTGTCGACAGCAACAGCGTTCACAGGCTCCTTATCTGTACAAATAACCCAATTGTGAAACATATTTTATTTAAACAGACTTATTTGTTGCTCATTGTTTTACTTCTTAGATGCATATAATGTCCAGGGCATAACCTAGCCTGGTGGATCCAGCCTGATCCCTTTGTACCGTTCTATTTCACTTCACATTTGATATCTGAAGTAAAGTAGAAAGGTGAATGAAGCGATCCGGTTGGTTCCACCAGGACCAGGCTATTTATAACCACCATTGATGGTGTGTGTGTGACCCACCAGTACCTTTGAGGGGCCAGGAGCTGCTCTATGCTGCTATGCCCATCAACGGGGCTCTGGAAAAGACCTCACCTCTTGCCTGCTCACCAAAAGTTGTCAATAGGGAGAACAGAATTAGGTAGGATTAGTCTGACCTGTTCAAACTTCAACATAGTACCCATTTGTGTGTCAGATATTACCTATCCTAACTGCCATTGGTAATAGAACAGTGACTATGTATGTGTTCACAGAAACATGTATGGAGCCAGCACATGGAGACTTGCAAGATGATGTGATGAAGTCCAGACTGACAGACGGGCTTGATACTGATGTCTCTGAAGGGAGAAAGACCTGGCACTCGGCATTAACATTTTACTAGACAACTTTTACTTGTATTGTATTTATTTTATTAAAATGGTATCAGACAATATGTGGAGGGAGACACCCTGTGTATTCTGAACCAGGATCAGGGATCTCCTGTTGTGAACGGGACTCCACACAGGAAGGTATGACCACTGACATGTTTGCTAAGGTAGCCACATTACCCCCAGACAAAATGCAGACAGGCAGAGTATCTGTATTGGCTGGGAACAACAATGAAGGGTCAAAGGTTCACATTGTTATATCAGCAGAACACTGCTTCTATGGTATTATGTAAAGGGGGGGTTTATTCTACATGGACCTGTTACTACATTTGAAAGTTATCAAAACAATTTGTTTTAGAATATCTACATAAATGTAGCAGTTACATTCTTCTCATATTACTCTTTAGGCTAATGATCTATTCAAAGCTTCTCTATATCTGCCTATAGTTATTGAGCTCAACTTGCAGGAGGTTTGTTTGTTGTGACTGAGTGAGGGGAAACAGCTGTTGTCAAGGTTCTGACACCCACATCAATCCACACACCCAAGCCAACTCACGTTTGGCTTCTGTCATGGTCACCAGCATTTCTTGAGGAGCAAATCAAAAAACGAGGCCAAATCAGCAGGTGCAATTCCCCTTTAAAGCATCACACAATCTAGTACATACAGTTGATTTTATTAAAACATTATATATTGAAAAATACATTTAACATTTCTACCAATCGATTGTCGAAAGAACAGACAACTCTCGGACGACCAACATTTATTTTAGTCGGGACAGCCCAAAACTTAAACTGCAATCATTTTCTCATAAAAATTGTCTTGGGGAAAAAATGAAGTAGTTGAATGTAAGTAATATATATCATATAGCTTACACAGTACAAACACTATCTAACATACTTTTTAGGCTTAAATACAATACAATGTCTGGATGCAACATTCTACCCAGGAATATTCAACACTGAAATCTGTCACTCTCGTCATTCCAAATGCATCTGTGGATCTTTTCAGCTGACAATACTGAAAATGTATCTTTGTCTTTAATACAGGGTTTGATCTAAACATCAGAAGCTATTTAGTGGAATGGTTTTTCTGCTGGTGTATCCTGAGGTAGCTCCTCTCTGAGAACCTCTTCCCACATTGCGTAGAGGTGAAAAGCCTTTCTCCCGTGTGGACATAAAGGTGCATCTTCAGCTAGTTCTGACGGGAAAACCTCTTCTCAGACTCAGGGCAGCTTTAATATTTCTCCCCTGTGTGGACCCTCCGGTGCCTCTTCATGCTGGACGAGTGGGAGAAGCGCATATGACACTGGGTACAGCTGAAGGGTTTTTCACCTGTGTGGACCCTCTGGTGCCTCTTCAGATTGCCAGCCTCAGCGAAACGCATGTGACACTGAGTACAGCTGAAGGGTTTCACCCCTGTGTGAACCCTCTGGTGGATCTCCACCTTCTGGAGGCAGCTGAAGCCTTTGTTACAGAACATGCAGAGGAACCGTTTCTCTTTACTATTACCTGATGTTGCCACCCCCCCCCTCCCATTGGCTCTTTGGTCCTTTGAGTTCAATACCTGATCAAAAAGGACGCAGCCCTGTGAATCAGAAGGTCCCATCAACGTGGACACTGGGTCGCGATCCATGCGCGTGTGTAAAGGGGAGTGGGTCGCGACATTTGGATTTGTCTCTAAGCTTTCCCTGTAATCTAAGAAATCTCTGCCTTGTGAGTGTCCTTCCCCTAAGTGAGTCTCGTCTGCATTCAAGGTCAGAGGAGAGTCGCCCTCCACTTTCACAGTCACTTTATCTATGACTATAACCTCCCCGTTCTTATTTAGGCACCCTTCAGAGTATACACTACTACTGTACTGGTTCCAGTCCCCTCTGGACAGATCAGCCTGTGTCTCTAAACCTAAAGGCATGTTGTCAGGGTCCATCTCTGTTGCGTAAGAACAAGACGGAACATCCCCACCAGTGTCTAACGCGTCACCATCTCCACGGGCATGAACCGTTCTTTGGCTCTGGTGAAATACAGGTAAGTACTCTGAACCAGGAGGACAGCCCAGTGGCCCGAGCCCCAGTCTCTCTGGGTCTGATCTGTGGTCAGATCCTGTGTGTAAGAGCCTGTGTGTTGCAGTTAAAGTCTCCGTGTCTGTCTCTGACTTGAGGACGGTGTTCGGCGTTCCACTGACCTCGGAGATGCTGGGTCGGGTCCTAGACGGCGCTGGGGCAGAGGTTGGGTCCTCCGTGTCTACAGGGGGCACCCCAGTCTGGATGTCTCTGCTGTGACGTGGGTCCTTCTCTCCTTTAGTCCTCTCCTGCTTGACCCCAGGACCTGCAGCCTCTGCATCTGCAGACTGACAAAAGAAGAGAGGAGGTTATTACCGGTTCATGAGTTGAATTGGATAACCATGTCGTAAGAAAGTCTCACAAGCTCCCCTTTGGCAGATAAATTACGATGTAATCAAGTGAATAGCTGAGGGGGAGCCTTGCTTAAACCAGCCACATTTGATTTACAAAGTAACGGTAATACTTTATGCAACACTATTACACTAACCTCTATCACAATAACATGCTGGGTTGAGGTTCCACTCCCCTCATCAACAGTGATTGGTTGGTCATCTCTCAATGTATTGTGTCCCCCTGGCTTCACAGAGATCCTGTTGCCTCCAGTGAGATGTCCTTCACCTGAGAGAGTGATTGGGAGAAAAGAGGTGGTTAGGTTAACTTCTGTCTTTGCTCAATGGTATATTATACTCCAGTGAGACTGTCTAGAATTGTCAAGGATGTAAGGTAACACTTTAAATAACTTTTTGATATTCACATTTATAGATCGATTGATATGTTCCATGTATATATAGCCTCGTTATTGTTATATTGTGTTACTATTTACTTTTTAACTGCATTGTTGGGAAAGGGCTCATAAGTAAGCATTTCACGGTAAAGTCTACGCCTGTTGTATTAAGTGCATGTGACAAATAAGTTGATTTGATTTGCATCATATTGTTTTCAATGAGTAAATCATAGGACATGCAGTACATAAAGAATCTGGTTAGAATATGATATTGCGTCTTTGACCAAGATAGCTAAGTAATCAGGGGAACTATTTCATACCATCCAAAAACTGACGAAGTGTTAACTCAATTGGTTACAAAATGTACCTCTTGCCATTCCTCTGTATCGGTCGAGGATCTTGACACTACTGGGACGACTGGAGAGGACGCGCTCCCGCGTTGTCCTCTCTGCGCGCTCCCGTGCCACCTTCAGTTCCAGTAGCTGTAGTTTCCTCCGCAATGTCCTGTTTTCTTTCTGGCTTTGAGTTATTTCCAAACGAAACACTGCATAGTCGTCGTCTACGAGTTTACAGATCTCTGCCACGGCTGCATTCGCTAGAACCTCCATGATGGAGGCTATTTGAGTGTGAAAAACCATACAGTTAGCCATTGTTAGTTAACGTTACCACCTAGCTAGATATCATCAACCAAGACCTGTCTCCAACGCGAATCAACGACTGCCTGGGGTAAGTATGTGATGGTGTGCAGTTCAATTGTTTATATTCTAAGTTCCATGGTGTTAATAAATGTCTACATAATAACACTAAAAACGCTATCGTGAAAATTGTTCTTCGTCAACGCTTACTTCCGTTTAGTACTTCTTCTTTTATGGTATATTGGCTTTCACACAATTTAGTGTGTATGTCGCCACCTACTGTATGGGATGGAAACAGGATATATTCATACAAACGACCAAAATGAATAAATAAACTAAATCAAACTACTTTTCTGTTAAAAGTAAAACAGATCTGATCCGTACACAGGCTCAAGATGATCAGAAGTCCAAACTACTTTTCTGCCACAATAATGTCCAGTTTCTTTGACACTTGAGCCATACAGTTTATAACTGGCAATGAACGCCACAAAATCCACCTTTTTAAAAGCACAGTATTTTTTTCACTGGCAGCAAAATTGTACTACAGGCTGTGGTGCATCCACTACCATATCTTCGCAAGCATTGCTTGTTTTCTCACTTCTTTAAATTGCATAGGAAATGTGATTGACTGCTAACTTTTGACACCTCAATCTCCTTCACCCTTACAGGGCACTCCAGGAACTTGGGATCATGATCCCCACCACAATTGAAAATCAAATTACATTTTCTTTGTCACATGCGCCAAATACAACAGCTGTAGACTTGACCGTGAAATGCTTGCTTACGAGCCCTTCCCAACGATGCAGTTACATTCTTTTTTAATAAAAATAGTAACACAAGGAATAAAATACACAAGAATGAAGCAATAACAGAGGAAACTAGATCAATGTGAAGGGGTACAATGTTTCATTTTATTTATTTAACCTTAATTTAACTAGGCAAGTCAGTTAAAGAACAAATTCTTATTCACAATGACGGCCAAACCCTCCCCTAACCTGGACAAATTGCGGGCCGTCCTATGGGACTCCCGATCACGGCCGTTTGTGATACACCCCGGGATCAAACCCGGGTCTGTAGTGATGCAGTGCCTTAGACCGCTGCATCACTCAAGGAACCCATGTATTTGAGGGAGATATGTGACACTTGGACAAAAAACAACGTGGGCAAGACAAAGGAGCTTATTGTGGACTACAGGAAATGGAGGTGCGCACACGCCCCCATTCACATCACCAAGGACCTGTCATGGTCCACACACAGTCGTGAAGAGGGCACGACAACACCTCTTCCTCCTCAGGAGGCTGAAAAGATTTGGCATGGGCCCTCAGATCCTCAAAAAGTTCTACAGCTGCACCATTGAGAACATATTGACTGGCTGCATCACCGCTTGGTATGACAACTGCTCGGCATCCAACCGCAAGGCGCTACAGAGGGTAGTGCGTACGGCCCAGTACATCACTGGGGCCGAACCCTGCCATCCAGGACCTCTATACCAGGCGGTGTCACAGCCACCCAAGTCATAGACTGTTCTCGCTGCTACTGCATGGCAAGCGGTACCCGAGCGCCAAAGTCTGGGACCAAAAGGCACATGAACAGCTTCTAACAGTTCATCAAAACGGACCCCCTTTATTATTTATTTATCTTAATTGTTTTGCACTGACTTCCTTGCACTGGCTCTATGTACACTTGCTAGACTCTACCCACATACGACACTGACACTCCCAACACACACACACTACATACCCTCACACACACACACACACATGCATGTTGACACCACACACACACATTTTCACACTTCACATACGCTGCTGGTACTCTGTTTATATAGCCTGATTGCCTAGTCACTTATCCATCCACACTACCTCGCACCCCTGCACATTGGCTCGGTACTGGTATTCCTTGTATATAACCTTATTGTTTTACTCTTTCCTTTTTTATTTAACAAATATATGTCTTTTTAACTTTGCATTACTGGGAAAGGGCTCATATATAAACATTTCACTGTAAAGTCTACACCTGTTGTATTCAACACATGTAACCAATACAATTGTATTTTATTTGAGATGTACATGAAGGCAGGGTAAAGTGACTAGGCATCAGAATAGATAAGATTAAGAATAAAGAACAGAGTAGCAGCAGCATGTGATGTGTGTGTGTGTGTGTGTGTGCGTGTTGTTGGTATGCGTATGTAGTGTGAATGACTACCTTATCTCTGTATCCCACACCTACAATTATCTGAAGGTCCCTCTGTCGAGCAGTGAATTTCAACCACAGACGAGTGAGTTTTTCAAATGCCTTGCAAAGAAGGGCACCTATTGGTAGATAGACATTGAATATATTTTTGAGCATGGTCAAGTTATTAATTACACTTTGAATGGTGTATCAATACACCCAGTCACTACAAAGATACAGATGTCCTTCCTAACTCAGTTGCCGGAAAGGAAGGAAACTGCTCAGGGATTTCACCATGAGGCCAATAGTGACTTTAAAACGGTTTCAGAGTTTAATGGCTGTGATGGGAGAACACTGACACAACAACATTGTAGTTACTCCACAATACTAACCTAATTGACAGTGTGAAAAGAAAGAAGCATGTACAGAATAAAAATATTACAAACATGCATCCTGTTTGCAACAAGGCACTAAAGTAATACTGCAAAAAATGTGGTAAAGCAATTCACTTTTTGTCCTGAATACAAAGTGTCATGTTTGGGGCAAATCCAATAGAACACATAACTGAGTACCACTCTCCATATTTTCAAGTAAAGTGGCAGCTGCATCATGTTATGGGTATGCTTATAATTGTAAGGACTGGGGAGTTAAGCACAGGCAAAAAATAATAATAACCTAAAACAGGCCAAATCTACACTGGAGTTGCTTACTAAGAAGACAGTGAATGTTACCGAGTGGCCGGTGTAACGGTTAGTTATTTCTGACACTGCAGAAATATGTATTTGATGTTTAGGTATTCCTATTGGTTGGTTGAGTTCACAAATCAATAAGGTGCTATGCCATTGGTCATGCTTACAGCTAGGTGGAGATGGCAAACGTTAATTCTTCACAGTTTGATATTGGCATGCGAGCGGTAGGTCACGTTCTGAAATACTGTTTTCTATTTTCATACTTACAATGTGTACGAGTTCATTATCCTCTTAGGGATCCGATCCCGTTAGCGGGCTCGTTTTCGGAGAAAACTAAGCGCGGCAAATTCAAAATAAAAATTCGTAATATTTAACATTCATCAATATACAAGTGTTGCATAGCCATCAAAGCTCTGCTTCTTGGCAATATCACAGATATCACAATATGTCAGATTTCAAAAAGGCTTTACGGCGAAAGCACAACATTTGATTGTTTGAGGATAGCACCCCACATATTTTCCACATTAGCATAAATTCATATCCAGAGCGGGTCTCACAAAACCCATATAAGAGCTAAAAAAATATCACTTACCTTTCGAAGAACTTCTGCTGAGGGCTTCCCAAGTGTCCAAACAAGAGAATCCATGGTTCATTTGTTAGAAAAAGTAATTTATTATATCCATAAATCTCTGTTTGGTTGGCACGTTATGTTCAGCTACTCCACCAAGCATTGCCAGTCTACTCGCCCGTTGTACAGTGAAGAGAACGCGTGCAAATTATACCTCTCAACTTTTCCCAAACAAATCAAATATCATTAATAATGCATCCTTAAGTATCCTTTTATGAATAATAGCAATCATATTTTACACGGATGGTAACTGAAACGTTATAAAAGGAAAAGAAAGTGGGGCGCGCTCTCGCTCTCGTGACCGGGCACTCTTGTTTACATTTTCTCCTTCCTGCAGTCTTTCTTCTTCTGTATGCTTCTGCTCAGGGCTATTGCTTCCAGACACTGTCCAGAGACTGTTGACATCCAGTGGAAGCCATAGGACACAGGTTGCAGTACCTATCTCCCTATGAGGTATATAACCAGCCATTCAAAGTGAGCAAAGGTCAAAAGAAAAATGATTTCCGGACAGAAATTTCTCGGGTTTTTGCCTGCTATATCAGTTCTGTTATACCCACAGACATTATCTTAACGGTTTTAGAAACGTCAGAGTGTTTCCTATCCAATAGTACTAATTATGTGCATATCCTACTTAGGGCACGTCAGACAGGCGAAAAGTCTGAAAATGGGACCCTAGCCCTAACAAGTTCATTATGTACGTGTGTGTGTGTGTGTGTGTGTGTATGTATGTATGTATGTATGTATGTATATATATATATTGTTAACAAGAAATGTATGGAGTGGTTGAATAACAAGTTTTAATGACTCTAACCTAAGTGTATGTACACTTCCGACTTCAACTAATTATTTATATATATATATATATATTAATTACACTGAGTATACAAAACATTAAGGACAGACTGGCCAGGTGAATTGCGGTGAAAGCTATGATCCCTTATTGATGTCACCTGTTAAATCCACTTCAATCAGTTTAAATGAAGGGGAGGAAACAGGTTAAAGACAGATTTTTATGCCTTGAGACAATTTGACACATAGATTGTGTATGTTTGCCATTCAAAGGGTGAACGGGGAAGACAAAAGATTTAAGTGCCTTTGAATGGGTTATGGTAGTAGGTGCCATACGCGCAGGTTTGTGTCAAGAAATGCAACGCTGCTGGATTTGTCACGCTCAACAGTTTCCCGTGTGTATCAAGAATGGTCCACCACCCAAAGGACATCCAGCCGACTTGACACAACTGTGGGAAGCATTGGAGGAGTCAACATGGGCCAGTATCGCTGTGGAACGCTTTCGACGCCTTGCGGAGTCCATGCCCTGATAAATTGAGCCTGTTCTGAGGGCAAAAGGGGGGAGTGCAACTCAATATTAGAAAGGTGCTTCTAATGTTTGGTGTATTGCATGTGTACGGTACCTGCTAGATTTTGGGGGCATCCTGGGATGTGCTTTTGTATGTTATTGCTGGAAGTGTGAGTTAGCTAGCATGCTCAAATTGTAGTTGTCGCATTAACTGAATTAGCAGGGAGCTATTTCCATGTTAACAGACAAATCACTAGTTTACAGCCATCAACATACTGTTGTCCTACACATCTAATGTGCTACCTTGTGTCTATCGTCAGAATAAACACCAATCGACTGGGCTCGCTGGCTGGACAGTCCTTTCTTTAAAAACAAAATGCAATCTGTTACACTGGTGCTGAAACCAGTCTTCTTGTCTTTGTTGGACAGCTGTTACACCGGGTTACAGTTTTGACTTAAATCTGCTTAAATCTATGGCAAGACCTGGAAATGGTTGTCTAGCAATGATCAACAACCAATATGACAGAGTTTGAAGAATTGTTTTAAGAATAATGGTTAAATATTGCACAATACAGGTGTGCAAAGCTCTCATGAGATGTACCCAAGAAGACTCACAGCTGTAATCGCTGCCAAAGGTGTTTCTAATATTCAATCAGGGGGTGAATAAATTCTTTAAAAAAAATCAAGATTATTCTTCCACTTTGAGTATTTTGTGTAAATTGTAATAAATAAAAAGGCAATTCAATCCATTTTAATCCCACTTTGTAACACAATGTGAAGAGATCCAAGGGGCTTGTAGACCTATAGGTACTGTATCTGATGCTGAGGGGCTCAGACTAGCCTCTGCCTGGGGTCTCCAAATCACTAAGTCAGCCCCTGGTCCTGTCAGACGATACTACTCAACACTACTAGCTAATATTAGCCACTAACTAGCTAACCCAAGCTAGTCGATAACGTTATGATAGCAAGTCTCATCAGTAAGAGGAAGAGACATTTTTATCGTGAGTAGCCTACAGTGTGTCAAAGTAGTTTAGGGCAATTGTGCCTGTCATTGATGTATTTTTTTAAATGTAATAAATCATTTTGACAGTATCCCTCCAAAAAGTCATTAATTCATAAACCTTTTTAATTTCCATATGTACTAGGAAGCTAAGTGTTTGTTTCTTGGGCTTCAGGAATGCGACTGAAAAAGCTATAAATATGGATACAGACAGCCCATAGTTGTGGTATATTGACCATATAACCCGAGGTGCCTGATTGCTATTATAAACTGGTTACCAACGTAATTAGAAGAGTAAAAAAATATATGTTTTGTCAGCCACTCAGGGCTCGAACCACCCAGTTTATAACGGCAAACAAATGTCGTGGTCAAGGCTATGACAGCGCCAGGGCAATGAGGGGAGCATACTCAGGTGTTAAAAATCTCAGACAGAGAGCCTAATGCTTCTTATGTAGCCAAGTTCTTTTGAATTTTTATTTTATTTTACTCTCTGCAGAAGCGACAATTCCAGGCATGGTAAAAACAGCTTGATTGTCGTGGCAACAACAGGGCAGAAGGGAGGAGTGCCTAAAATACAGCAGTTCTGCAACATCTTTAATTGAGCCTCTCTCATTCTCCTTAATTGCCGGTGTTGAGCCGAAAACCTCCCACCTGCCTGAATTCTCCCCCCCTTCGCGTGGACGCGCACCCACTCAATTCTTCATTGATGCGACTTGCTTGCTAGTTGAGATTTCTGTTTAGTCTACATTTCACTGATCTTAGTAGCAGAAAGTATCTTTTGTGTCCTTTGATTGCGGGGGAGGCACTAGTAATGACTGCAGTTTTCGGTTTGGATATTTGTTTCAAGGCTATAAATTCGTCATCTCTCACATGTCTTATTCAACTAGCAAAATGTTTATTGCTTGCCAACATTTTACTCCCTATGTTTAATATAACACACATACATTAATTATTAATTTCGGTTGCCTATCCTGACGTGAAGTTTGTTCGATAGAAAGGATTTAACTCTGATGTGTGCCACAGAAAGTATTTGACTCTATAGTGACAAAATGAAGGAAATTAGAAAGGGGGGTTTCGGCAAGGCCATTTTCTTGCCTGCTGAAATCGCCCCCTTTCTATCTTGGCCTGGCACACTTCAGAATCATTTTGGTAGCTCATGTTGACCAGTAGTGTGTGCAACAGAAAATATTTGACTCTAGACACAAAATTAAGGATATTAGGGGGGGGGGGGGATTTCGGCAGGCAAGAAAATGGCCTTGCCAAAGTACTCCCCCCTCAATTTTGTCACTAGTCAAATACATTCTGTGGCCCACATCAAAGTCAAATACTTTCTATAGAACAAACTTCACGTCAGGATAGGCCACCGAAATTAATGTATGTGTGTTATATTAAACATAGAAGAGGGAGTAAAATGTAATCAAGCAATAAACATTTCAGAACAACTACTAGTCAAATAAGACACGGGAGAGATTATGAATTTTGGCAAACAGATTTATTTGTAGACTAATACACTTGAAACAAATAGCCAAACCGAAAACTGTAGACATTACTAGTGCCTCCACCGCGATCAAACCGGCATAAAAAGTGAAAGGCAGCCTAACGTGATCATTGACAGCTGCCTTGAAGGACACACATAAAAAAATGCTTTCTGCTACTAAGATCAGTGAAATGTAGACTTGACTGACAACGGAGTGAAGAGCAGAAATCTCAACTAGCAAGCAAGTCGCAGCAATGAAGAATTGAGTGCGTGCGCATTCACGCGAAGCATTCTGGCAGGGGGAGTTTCGGCACAACATGTAAATCTAGGCTAGAACAAGGACAGTTGAATATTTACCTTACTGAGGTGATGTAGATGGAATAAAGTAATTCTATTGTTTTCTACTCTATTCTTGCTAACACACTAATTTCTAAACATGTCTGCTCTCAGCTTGAAAGATACTGATCATAGGAGATTTGATGTGAAATGTAATAACCAGTACCGTATTTCAAAGAATAGCGCCACAGGAGGCTGTGGAGGGTAGGATGGCTCATAATAATGGCTGGAGTGAATGGACTGGTATCAAACACATGGAAACAATTTATTCCGAGATTTGAAAGTGTGCAAAAGGGCATGGGATAAAGGAGTGTGTAGTTTCGGGGGTTAAAGCTGTGGGGGAGCCCATGTTACTGGGGATCAGAAATGTATTTATTTCTATGGTCATTATTTGTACCACACAGATGGAATGGAATTCCTAGAAGATTGATTTGATAGCAGCAGCAGAGATTTTATTGCAGGGTTTTTTGAGAGAAGGGGTTCCATCCAGGATCTGTTATTTTGTTGTGAACAAATTGTGCGATTCACACTCCGACCTGTGAAAGGCAGTATTACGTAACACCGCGTCTAGTCTGCCGGAAAACCACACAAAAAAGTAAACAGTGATCAAGAACAGTTTCCAGGTTATCATTGTTATTTAGGGGTTTATTAACACCCTGGAACTCAATATATGACAAATTTAACTGCACAATATCACACACTTACCATATGTAGTATTTAATTCGCATTGGAGACAAGACGTCAATAGATGTTATCTAGGTAACGGTAGCTAGATACTAACGTTAGCTAACAATGGCTAACTGTATGGTTTTTCACACTCAAATCGCCTCCATCATGGAGGTTCTAGCGAATGCAGCCGTGGCAGAGGTCTGTAAACTCGTTGATGACGACTATGCAGTGTTTCGTTTGGAAATAACTCAAAGCCAGAAAGAAAACAGGGCATTGCGGAGGAAACTACAGCTACTGGAACTGAAGGTGGCACGGGAGCGCGTCCTCTCCAGTCGTCCCAGTAGTGTCAAGATCCTCGACCGATACAGAGGAATGGCAAGAGGTATATTTTGCAGAAGGCCGAGGCTGTAAATATATCCCTGTCGCCTCCTTCAGATGTGTGAGAGCGGTCCAGTTGCGACATAATCTCTCAGAGAGGTCATCCTTTAGGGTCTCTATGCTGCCACCTACCTATATGTAAATCAATATCTCAGTGCAGTGCATCTCTCAGGAAAAGTAGGGGTTTGGAAAGGTGCCACTCAAGACGTCATTTGGGTTATGGGACGTTAGTCATGGTCTGCAGAGGTGACCGCAAGGAACTTCAGTTTATATATATATATATATAATGTGAGCTGTGTCTTTGAACGTTACCTACCGGTAGCCATGTATGTAACTACGTTTTTCGTAAATGTAAATACTAACGTTAGCTACCTTAACTTATAAAGAATGCATTAATTTTACAATGTATTTTTTATTATTGAATATTGTGTTACCTTACATCCTTGCCAATTTTAGACAGTGTCAATAGTGTACAATATAGCATTGACAGTAGCTAACCTAACCACCTCTTTTCCCCCAATCACTCTCTCAGGTGAAGGACATCTCACTGGAGGCCACAGGAGCTTTGTGAAGCCAGCGGGACACAATACATGGAGAAATGACCAACCAATCACTGTTGATGAGGGGAGTGGAACCTCAACCCAGCACGTTATCGTGATAGAGGTTAGTGTCATAGTATTACATCAAAATTACAATACATCAAATGTGGCCAGGTTACTTCAGAAAGGCTCCCCTCAGCTATTCACTTCTTTACATGTAACATCCTCATTTATCTGCCATAGAGGAGCTTGTGAGACTTCCTTACTACATTGTTATCCAATTAAACCCATGTACCGGTAATAACCTCCTCTATTCTTGTCAGTCTGCAGAGGCTGCAGGTCCTGGAGTCAAGCATGAGAGTTCTGAAGGAGAGGAGGACCCACGGTACAGCAGAGACATTCAGACTGGAGCAGCTGAAGCGCCCCCTGTAGCCATGGAGGACCCCGCCACCCTCCCAGTGCAGCCCAGGACCCGATGTAGAAACACGGAGGTCAGTGGAACGCCGAACGCCGTCCTCAAGTCAGAGACAGACACCGAGACATTAACAGGGCTGGGACAACTTGGCTCTCCTCTTGCTCCCCGCTCAGAGTATTTACTTTATGGTAACACGAGCCCGAGGACGGTTCTGTCCCATCAGGACTCAGGTGACGTGTTACAGACTCAGAATGACCCGTCCTGTTCATATGTTACAGAGACAGACATGATACCTGGTGACATGCCTTTGGTTTTGGATACACAGACTAATCCAATGAGAGGGGACTGGAACCGGTACAGTAGTAGTGTGTACTCTGAAGGGTGCCTAGATAAGAAAGGGGAGGGTCTGGTCGTAGATGAGGTGACTGTTAAAGTGGAGGGCGACGCTCCTCTGACATGGAATGCAGACCAGACTCACTTAGGAGAAGGACACTCGCAGGGCAACACCAGTGACTTCTTAGACTACAGGGAAAGCTTGGAGACAAAACGAAATGTTGCGACCCACTCCCCTTTACATGCGTTCAGGGATCACGACCCAGTGTCCACGTCGATGGCACCTTTCGATTCACACAGCCGCGTCCTTTTCGATCAGGTATTGAACTCAAACGACAGGGCTAGAGTGCAGGCTCAGGGAGGGGGAGCAACGTCAGACAATAGTAAAGAGAAACGGTTCCTCTGCATGTTCTGTAACAAAGGCTTCAGCTGCCCCCAGAAGGTGGAGATCCACCAGAGGGTCCATACAGGGGAGAAATCCTTCAGCTGTACCCAGTGTCACATGCACTTCTCCAAGGCTGGCAACCTGAAGAGGCACCATATGGTCCACACAGGGGAGAAACCCTTTAGCTGTAGCCAGTGTCACATGCGCTTCGCCCAGGCTGGTGACCTGAAGAGGCACCAGAGGGTCCACACAGGGGAGAAACCCTTCAGCTGTACCCAGTGTCACATGCGTTTCACCCAGGCTGGTGACCTGAAGAGGCACCAGAGGGTCCACATGGGAGAGAGGCCGTTTGCCAGTACGCACTGTGGGAAGAGGTTCTCAGAGAAGAGATACCTCAGGATGCACCAGCAGAAAAACCATTCCACTCTATAACATAGAAAGTAACCATTCCACTCGATAGCTTCTGATGTTTAGATAAAACCCTGCATTAAAGATAAATATACATTTTCATTGTTGTAAGCAGAAAATATCCACATATGCATTTAGAATAACGAGTGTAGCAGATTTCAATGTTGAATATTCCTGGGTAAAATATTGCATCCAGACATTGTGTGGAACAACTTCCTAATATTGAGGTGTTGAAAGCGTTCCACAGGGATGCTGGCCCATGTTGACTTCAATGCTTCCCACAGTTGTGTCAAGTTGGCTGGATGTCCTTTGAGTGTTGGACCATTCTTGATACACATGTAAATTGTTGAGCGAGAAAAACGCAGCAACGTTGCAGTTTTTGACACATGGTGTGTCTGGCACCTACTACCATACCCCGTTCAAAGGCACTTAACATTTGTCTTGCCCATTCACCCTCTGAATGGCACACATACACAATCCATGTCTCAGTTGTCTCAAGGCTTAAAAATCATTCTTTAACCTGTCACCTCCCCTTTATCTGTACTGATTTGTAAGTAGATTTAACAAGTGACATCAATAAGGGATCATAGCTTTCACCTGGATTCACCTGGTCAGTCTGTCATGGAAAGTACACTAATGTTTTGTACACAGTGTGTGTCCACCGTGATGGGTTTAACAGTAAACATGTCTAGACAGGAGAGGTGCGTGTTCAAACTTTAGAACTTCAGTTGATTGCTATAGCGTCCTCTTGGGCAAATCAGTGTCATTTTGTAAATGCCAGGGCCCGGTTTCCCAAAATGGTTCTAACGATGAAAAGGAAGAGAATGGAGAAGAGAGAGATGCCTGTCACCTTTATTAATTCAGCCACTTACTTAGATAACTAGCAAGTTAAGCTTAGGCAAATTGTGTTTTTCACGCACGAAATATCTTGCTGCTTTTTGTAAACGCAGATCTAAAATGCTTATTGTAATTTCTGTAAAATGCAGGATTGACTTTAAGCAAAACATTAGGAAATGTAGCTGGCTACATTCTTTCTATGATAAACATTAGAAAGAATGTTTAGATGGCCATGCATCGCTTTTGCAAAAAAATACCTTGCTTTTTCATTGTAAGTAATTTATTTGTGTGGCTGCCAGTCAAATAGCTTTGCACTTCTGTTGTCATCTGATGAAAATGAAGCTATTTTCTGCCGAATGTGTTTCACTAATGTATTTATTGTGAAGGAAAACTATAGTTGCACATTCAATATAAAACGCAATCCCTGTCTACACAGCTGGACTCACCTGCTCCCGCTTTCTCCCGTTGTGCTATTTGCAAACCAACTGTTCTGGGGAACTGCGGTAAGCTTCATAATGTAAAGTGAGACCGCAGACAGAGACCGCAGTGGAGTCATTTTGAATATAGACATTTATTTTTTCAAACAAAACTACACTACATTTTATCTCTGGGACCAGTACGCACTCTGGAACCTCAGGATGACAAATCAGAGCAAGAATACCGAATGTAAGTAAAATAATTTACCTTTGAGGTGAATGTATCAAACCAGTTGCCATGATAAGTGTTTTGTTGTTGTGTATTTTTCTGTAATAGCTACTGTAAATTGGACACTGCAGTAAGATTAACAAGAATTTAAGCTTGCCCATATAAGACATGTCCCGGAAAGTTGGCTGTTGTATACAATGTTTTCTAGTCACATTATCGCATATTGAGCAACTGTTCCGGTTTAGGAACACCGATCCCGTAGAGGTTAAGTAGCTACAAATATAAAAATCTATTGAAAAACCGCAAAGAAATAGTTAATACGGTATTGATAAACCATTCTGGGGTTATTTCCAAATACCCCAGTATACATGGTTTACCTCCCAAGCCTAGTTCCTAATGTTTTCTACACTCTGTGTACAAGGCATATACTGTATAAGCCTAAAAAGTCTGTTACGTATTGTGTTTGTACTGTGTAGGCTATAATCATGTTCACAAATGCCTATTTCATTACTTCCATTCAATACTTAATTTTTTTTCAAGACAGGATGCACCAAAATATGAATGCAGATTTGTAGTTGACACGTATATGTGTGGTGTATTTAAAACTTGTTTGTTTATTAATAAACACAAAATTGTACTTTTCTAATACTGTCATTGAGACTCTCTTTAGTATACATCACATCTGATTTAACCCTATTCTGCATACACCCAACAGCACTTTATAACCAATATACACTTACTAAATATACCCACAAACTAACAAACACCTACTGTACACGTCAAAGTAGTTTTGTCAGGTTTGTCTGACTTTTGACTTATCATAGATGACTCATATTTACACACGTCATATTTATGTCCACCCTGATGGGTTTAACAACAATGAAGTCATTCTGTAACTACAGTATAGGACTCAAACGTAGTGGGGATGGGTCAACACTCCATGTTGAAAGTGTGTTTATTATCTGTGTGTGTGTGTATGTACCTGAGGGGAGGGAGTGTATGTCTGTATCACCTGTCTCTTCCAGGAGGAGGAGGGTCCAGAGGTGCTACTGGTGAAGGAGGAGGGGTGTGAGGAGGGTCTGGGGAACCCTGAGGGGACCATGGTCATGGAGGACAACCAGACTACACATCCTTCTGAATCCACAGAGGAACCAGCTGAGCAGCACAGGGCCACACACAGTCTCACTGAGGTGAGCCCACTATAAACTACTGTCTATATGGTATTAGGTCTGGGCCCGTATCCACAAAGCCTCTCAGAGTAGGAGTGCTGATCTAGGATCAGTTTAGTCTTTGTGGATACGGGCCCTGGTCATCTCAGAAAAGATCCTAGGAATCCAGTTCAAATCTGTTTTAAGACTAAAAACACTCCCAGCTCAGAGTAGGTTTTAGGTTGATGTTAAGACACTGCCCAGACAAACTCTGAGCCAGAAGTAAAATCAACTCATAAAAGTTTCTCAGCTGGTAATCACAACAGTTTGAGTTGCTGCAAAGGAAAGATGGTGATGACGCTCATTGGCATAGTCGCAAATGATGGGGAATAACCAATCACAATGAGGCATCGCCAGCTGTGAACTCTATAGCAGTGGTTCCCAAACTGTGGGGAGGGAGGATGGAATTTCAAAATTTGTTTTTCTCTTGTCATGTCTAAGGCATACCTTAGAGAGCTATTTAGAACTTGTCAGAAATGTCCAGATCAACTAGCCCATGTCAGCTAATGTTTTTTAGCCCATAGATTTTGCTGTAACGCTTGAGTCACTCAAATATTACGGGATGTTCTCCAATGCTGGAAGGGGGGCCTGAGTGAAAAAGTTTGGGAACCCCTGCTCTGTAGCACGTCTTAGACAACCACAATGAATGTGACTGTGAATGTTAGAATTTTCGCCTGACACGATCACATTGCCTAATCTTAATTATTGCCTATATAATATGTTGGCTTGCGTAACCTTTTTTTAACCAATTTATGATGGTTGTTAAAAGCAAAATGTTGACAATATTGCTGTTATATCAACACACTCCTCACTCCTTTTAACAACTCTATATCGCTTTGGCACAGTAGGCATCAAGTCACTTGCCAATAATGTTGCATGCAACATTTTACTCAAGGTCTATCATTTTCATCGAACACAATCAAAGTTAACATAAGCCCTAGATGTCTTCCATTGCTAAAAAAAGAGGTAACTTGAAATAACATGTTGTAGGAATTTAAATAATCTAAAGAAAAACATGTTTATTAATTTTTGCCCTGTGGTTCTAAGTATTTAGGCATATCATGTGAAATGACTGTCAAAGGCACGAGAGATACTGTTGCATGTAGGTCTATATTATTTATGGATTGATCATATAGAAATATCAACATTATTTCAACAATTCCAAAGCATTTGCAAGAGGCACAGTAACCACTGACTCGCTGCATATTTACCCATACGAGTAGGAGTAAAATGTCTCGATTCTCAGCTCTTATGACCAATTTCCTAATCTGAGATGCTTTGTGGATACGGGCCCAGGTCTTGATTAATTTTGTCTTAAGTGTGGGACCATGCCTTTGAATTATCAAACCATTAAAGAGAATCCCTCATTGTCCAATCAGAAGATGCTCCATAGCAGGGTGCTCATATCAGATTTCTTGATCCAACATCTTCTCACTCTGTATCTCTTACAGCCAGTAGACATGGAGGATGGGAAGCCTGATCTGCTGATGGTCAAAGAGGAGAAAGTTGAAGACAGACCAGAGAGCATTGACCTGCTGAGTGGACTAAAGATGGGGGAGCAAGGTAAGGGAACAATAAATATAGCCTACAGTAATAGATCTTCAATGGGACTATTTTTTATATATTTTTTTCTTCTTCATTCATAAAATGAAATCAATACAACCCTATGTTTACATACAAAACACACACATTATCATGTATGAACTTGACCAATTAATTGACTCCACTGCATATGTAGAGTCTTCTCTGCCATGTTTGTGAAGTCTATTTTCTAATCTCTTCCTGAAGGTGGTTGGCTGGAGGCTAACAGAGCAGACTGGGCGGCCATTTTGGATTCCCAGACCCAGATGGGTGCAGCTAAGAGCCCAGGGGATGACATCACTGAGCAGGCCAGGACTACAGGGGACATAGTGGAGGTCAGTGGATGGGACAGCGTCCTCAACTCTGGGCTGGGGAACAACACTGTTAACCTCAACCAGAAACAGACAGTCGAACACAAAACAACAACCGAATTTAGTCTCCATGACAACAGACTGGCTGAGACCAGGGTGAGGCGTAGATTTGGTCTGCGGGGACGAGGAGGTGTCCGTATTCGGCTGGAGAGAACAGACACAGACTTGACTAGCGATGATCCGTCCTGCTCCTATAGTTGTGAATCAGATAGACTGATGGTGCCTCAGGTTAACCCCCAAACAGGTGCTGCCTTCAGCCTGCCTTCTATAGGATCTATCAACTGGAACATGGACCCTGCGACAACACAGACACTCCCTGGCCTTCATCCTCCTCACACTCTCCTCCTGTTAAACCAGACCTCAGACAATGCAAGTTCCTCAACACTAAATGGCTATACAAGCCCATTGACAAATGACATTAGTAGTAATGCTATCAGCAAATCCGGTGGCAAAGAGAAGCGCTTCCCGTGTTCGTTCTGTGGGAAAGCCTTCAGTTTCCCCAAACAGGTGAAGATCCACCAGAGGATGCATACGGGGGAGAAACCTTTTGTCTGCCCCCTATGCCGGGCCAGTTTCTCCCACCCGTCCAACCTGAAGAGGCACCAGAGGGTCCACACGGGGGAGAAACCCTACAGCTGCCCCCAGTGCGAGAAGAGGTTCTCCCACCAGCACCATCTGAAGATGCACCTGAAGATCCACACAGGAGAGAGGCCGTTCACCTGTACGCTACCTCAGGATACACCAGCAGAAAATGCACACAGCCATGTATAGATTGTAGTGATATGTAGTGTAGTACAAGAAAAATGAAAGAAAATGCACATGGCCTGTGTTTATTTAAAAAAAATATGTTTAACCTTTATTTAACCAGGTAGGCAAGTTGAGAACAAGTTTTCATTTACAACTGCGACCTGGCCAAGATAAAGAAAAGCAGTTTGACACATACAACAACACAGAGTTACACATTGGAGTAAACAAACATACAGTCAATAATACAGTAGAAAAAAAACAAATCTATATACAATGTGTGCAAATGAGGTAAGATAAGGAACGTAAGGCAATAAATAGGCCATGGTGGCGAAGTAATTACAATATAGCAATTTAACACTGGAATGGTAGATGTGCAGTAGATGAATGTGCAAAGTAAAAATACTGGGGTGCAAAGGAGCAAGATAAATAAATGAATACGGTAGGGGATGAGGTAGTTGGTTGGGCTATTAACAGATGGGCTATGTACAGGTCAATGATCTGTGAGCTGCTCTGACAGCTGGTGCTTAAAGCTAGTGAGGGAGATAAGTGTCTCCAGTTTCAGGGATTTTTGTAGTTCGTTCCAATCATTGGCAGCAGAGAACTGGAAGGAAAGGCGGCCAAAGGAGGAATTGGCTTTGGGGGTGACCAATGAGATATACCTGCTGGAGCGCGTGCTACGGGTGGGTGCTGCTATGGTTACCAGCGAGCTGAGATAAGGCGGGGCTTTACCTAGCAGGGACTTGTAGATGACCTGGAGCCAGTGGGTCTGGCGACGAGTATGTAGCGAGGGCCAGCCCACTAGAGCATACAGGTTGCAGTGGTGGGTGGTATAAGGGGCTTTGGTGACAAAGCAGATGGCACTGTGATAGACTGCATCCAGTTTGCTGAGTAGAGTATTGGAAGCTGTTTTGTAGATGAAATTGCCGAAGTCGAGGATTTGATTTTGGACTGTAGATGTTTAATGTGAGTCTGGAAGGAGAGTTTACAGTCTAGCCAGACACCTAGGTATTTGTAGTTGTCCACATATTCTAGGTCAGAGCCGTCCAGGGTAGTGATGCTAGTCGGGCGGGCAGGTGCAGGCAGTGAACGGTTGAAAAGCATGCATTTGATTTTACTAGCGTTTAAGAGCAGTTGGAGGCCACGGAAGGAGAGTTGTATGGCATTGAAGCTCATTTGGAGGTTAGTTAACACAGTGTCCAAAGAAGGGCCAGAAGTATACAGAATGGTGTTGTCTGCATAGAGGTGGATCAGAGAATCACCAGCAGCAAGAGCGACATCATTGATGTATACAGAGAAGAGAGTCGGCCCAAGAATTGAACCCTGTGGCACCCCCATAGAGACTGCCAGAGGCCCTCCGATTTAACACACTGAACTCTGTCTGCAAAGTAGTTGGTAAACCAGGCTAGGCAATCATTTGAGAATGATTGTGTATAATGACATGTAATGTAGTACTAGTTAGTTTGTAGTTAATTCTGTTGATTTTGGATGTATAGGGAACTGGATGAGGATAACTGAGGAAAGAATGAGTATGATGAGGCAGAGTAGATGATATGGTGATGGTTGGTGTGATGGTGTCTGTAAAAATGCTTCACTGATAAATTGATAACCTTGTCTTTTTGTTTGATGCTGGTGTTTTATAATGAGGAAATTATAGTGCCTTAATTCATGTTTACTTCACTACTTTATGTAAAGATATGTGTACTGTAATGTTGAACCTTTTCCAAAGCGAGGGCACCAGATTTACAGAAAAGTTATTCTACTTGTCACGTATCGTTTGTGAAATAAAAGTACTGAACTTCATGTTGAGTTTTGTGTCTAATTGAAAAAACATTAAATACTAAATTGACTCTGTGCTGACTGACTTGGTTATTTTTGTATCATTGCAGGGACTGAGTTTCCCTTATCTCAGTCAAAACATACTAAATTCTTGAATCAACACATGGCCAATTTTTATAAACTCCAATGTCTCTATATTGTTAGGTACTTGAATCACAATATTAGAGATGAGAACATTTTATAATATAATTTCATGTTTCTGTAAGTACAGCAAAGAGTTTCTTATATAAACCTTTATTCTGTTCTGTTGAATTTGGTGAATATCTGCTCTGAATTAAGATGCAAAATGTCTGCAGAAAGAATGGGGTGTCAGCTATGACATGACACCTTGAGTTTGACAACATCTATTTTGGTAATTGAACTACAGTAATTGAAGTGGATTTACATCCGGTAACAGAATTACGGTAATGAAATTACATCAAGGGTCCCTGATCTATACTATACAGAAATTCATAATTATGGATTTGAATGTTCATGGTGATGAATTCTGAATAGGTACACAAGAGGTAGAAATATGCGATATCTACCTTTGCATATTTGGGTATTATTAGACACACTGGTTATTATTCTAATGCACTCGACCCCAAACAAGACCACTGTTGGTCCAACCTAGACAAAACCTAAACCAATCATATACGTCTATGTTTCACAAGTTTGGACATCACAGTAGAGGCTAGTAGAAAGTATTCAGACCCCTTGACTTTTTCCACATTCTGTTACGTTTCAGCCTTATTCTAAAATTGATGAGGAAAATATTTTATTTAATAAATCTACACACAATACCCAATAATGACAAAGCGAAAACAGGTTTTTAGAAATGTTTGCAAATGTATTAAAAATAAAAAATGGAAATACCTTATTTACATAGGAAATACCTTATTTACATAAGTATTCAGACCCTTTGCTATGAGGCTCGTAATTGAGCTCAGGTGCATCTTTCCTTGAATCATCTTTGTGATGTTTCTACAACTTGATTGGAGTCCACTTGTGGTAAATCCAATTGATTGGACATGATTTGGAAAGGCACACACCTATATAAGGTCCCACATTTGAGAGTGCATGTCAGAGCAATAACCAAGCCATGAGGTCGAAGGAATTGTCTGTAGAGCTCCAAGACAGGATTGTGTCGAGGCACAGATCTGGGGAAGGGTGCCAAAAAATGTCTGCAGCATTGAAGGTCCCCAAGAGAACCGTGTCCTCCATCATTCTTAAATGGAAGAAATTTAGAACCACTAACACTCTTCCTAGAGCTGGCCGCCTCGGCCAAACTGAGCAATCGGGGGAAAGGGCCTCGGTCAGGGAGGTGACCATGAACCCGATGGTCACTGTGACAGCTCCAGAGTTCCTCTGTGGAGATGGGAGAACCTTCCAGAAGGACCACAATCTCTGCAGCACTCCGCCAGTCAGGCCTTAAATGTAGAATAGCCAGACGGAAGCCACTCCTCAGTAAAAGGCACATGACAGACCGCTTGGGGGCGAAAGTTCACCTTCCAACAGGACAACGGCCCTAAGCACACAGCCAAGACAATGCAGGAGTGTCTTTGTGACAAGTCTCTGAATGTCCTTGAGTGGCCCAGCCAGAGCCCGGACTTGAACCCGATCTGACATCTCTGGAGAGACCTGAAAATAGCTGTGCAGCGACGCTCCCCATCCAACCTGAAAGAGCTTGAGAGGATTTCTAAAAATAAGTTTTCACTTTGTCATTATGGGGTATTGTGTGTAGATGGGTGAGAATTGTTATTTTAATCCATTTTGAATTCAGGCTGTAACAACAGTGTGGAATAAGTCAAGAGGTATGAATACTTTTTGAAGACACTGTACATTTCAGTATATACACAAAAGGTTGGTCACATGGGTGAGAGCCGTTGTGAGGTGTTGCTTTGTTTTTTTAAAACCAGGTTTGCTGTTAACTTGCGCTATATTAGATGGAATCATGGCTCTGTATCAGTGGAGGCATAGAAACCATGTGTTTGATACCATTCCCCTAATTCCATTACAGCTATTACCACAAGCCCGCCCTCCCCAATTAAGGTGCCACCAACCTCCTGTGCTCTATATAATACTGTAGAGATGTTGGGACCAGTTTATTACTGGTCACCTATTTTAAAACTGACCAACTCTGATTAGGGTCTTTCTGTTTAGGGTTGCAGTGATTTCACTAGCTGTGGTTGCTGACACGTATAGGGTTGAATCATCAGCATACATGGACACACAGGTTTGTTTAATTGGGGATTGCTGGGGCGCTAGCGCCCCACTCCCGACACTACCAGGTGAAATGTGAGGCGCCAAATTCAAAATCCAAAAGTTGAATTATTAAACATCCACCAATATACAAGTGTTCCATACTCATCAAAAGCTCTGTTTCTTGGCAATATCACGGCGTTGTCAGATTTCAAAAAGGCTTTACGGCGAAAGCACAACATTTGATTGTTTGAGGGTAGCACCTCACATATTTTTCCCATAGCCATGAATTCATTAGCCATCACGGCACACACATAACACATTTCACAGCGAAAACAAATCAATTACCTGTTGAAGAACTTCTGCTGAGGTCTTCCTAAGTGTCCAACGAAGACAATCCATGGTTCTTTTGTTAGAAAAAGTCATGTATTTTATCCATAAATCTCCATTTGGTTCGCGCGTTATAATCAGAAACTACAGCGTCCACTACTCCATTGAAACGTGACGAGAACTCGTTCATCTTATACCTATAAACTTGTCCAAGAACAATCAAACATAGTTTTAAATGTATCCTTAGGAACACTTTTACGTATATTTACTATAATAAATCAACCGGAATATAAACTGAGCTCTAAAGACGGAAAAAAACACAGTGCGCGCTTGTCGAGAGCGCGCGTCCTCTCCTATAGACTTCCAAAGGGACACTTCCTGATTTCCTCTTCTTCTCTGCTCTAATTCATCTAAACAGAATCAAAACACTTTCTCGAGACTGTTGACATCCAGAGGAAGCGATCGGTACTGCATTCATATGCCCTTATAAGGGCATTTTCATGAGGGAGGGGTTCCAAATTAGGCACTCTGTTAAAACCACTTTTTCCAGGGGTTTCGCCTGCCATATCCGTTCTGTTTTACTCACAGACAAATGGTTAACAGTTTTAGAAAATTCTGAGTGTTTCCTATCCAATGGTACTAAATATGTGCATATCCTATTTTCTGGGCCCGAATGGGAGGCATTTTACTTTGGGCACGCCAGGCTCTCCAAAACGGTCACCTCGTGTGCTCATCCCTAAGAAGTTTAATGCCAGTGGCAGGTCATTGGTAAAAAAAGAGTAAAGGGCCAAGAGAGCTGCCCTGTGGTACACCACACTTTACATGTTTAACATTAGAGAAGCTTATTTTAAAGAAACCCTAACCCTCTGTATTCTATTAGATCAGGGGTAGGGAACCTTTTTGCCATCAAGGGCCATTTGGATATTTATATATTAATTTGGGGGCCATATTATAAAAATTTGCTATTTTATGCTTTATTCATGTTTTAATATGACTTTAATCACTGACATTGGCTTTATAGTTTAAATATGACTTTTATGATATTTCTTGTGTCCTTGAGTATTTATATAAATTTGCTAGTCCTATTTAAATAAATATTAGTATTGTAAATAATGTTGTTGTTATGATTACTTGTTCAAACTCACCTCTAATGTGATGGCTGAAACTGCTTATCTTTGACGAGGCGTTTGATGTCAGCTGGCAGTGAAGATGACGCTACTCGCAGCTGTTTTTCCAGGTTTGTGTCAGTCAGTCTTGAGCGGAATCGAGTCTTTGCAAGAGTCAGTTTGGAAAAGAACTGCTCATAGCAGTAGGTCGTCCCGAACACAGATGAAAATTTAAGTGCATGTCTCCTCAGAACAGGAAAATGCTCAGCGCTAACGTACATTTTGTGGAACTCAAGAAGAGGGAGGTTGTTGTACCTGGCTTTAAGCTCGTCATTGTTTTGCAGCTCAATGACTTGGTGTTGTAGGCCATACGGCACATCCGCTGGTTCGATGTTAAACGGGGTTGCAAATATGTTCAACTCTGGTTGTTTACTTTTCACATCCTTAAACCGCTCACAAAATGCCTTCGTGAGCTTTCCACAGTCACCGGCATATTCCGACGTAATCTCAGGCTCTTGTCCTTGCAGAGTAGGAAAATGCACTGTGTTACCCCTTTCTAGTTGGACTTGCCACAGCTTTAATTTCGCTTCGAACGATTTCATGTTTGCCAGCAGATCGCTGAGAAGCTGGTTCGGCCCATGGGGCTTGAAGTTCAAGTTTTAATTATTTATTTATTATTTTATTTCACCTTTATTTAACCAGGTAGGCCAGTTGAGAACAAGTTCACATTTACAACTGCAACCTGGCCAAGATAAAGCAAAGGCAGTGGAACACAAACAACACAGAGTTACATATGGGATAAACAAATGTACACAATAGAAAAATCTATATAAAGTGTGTGCAAATGTTGTAAGATTAGGAGGTAAGGAAATAAATAGGCCATAGTGGCGAAATAATTACAATTTAGCATTAACACTGGAGTGATAGATGTGCTGAAGATGAATGTGCAAGTAGAGATACTGGGGTGCAAAGGAGCAAAAAAAACAAAAAAACAATATGGGGACGAGGTAGTTGGGTGTGCTATTTACAGATGGGCTGTGTACAGGTCAATGATTGGTAAGCTGCTCTGACAGCTGATGCTTAAAGTTAGTGAGGGAGATATAAGTCTCCAGTTTCAGTGATTTTTTTCAATTCGTTCCAGTCATTGACAGCAGACAACTGGAAGGAAAGGCGGCCAAAGGAGGAGTTGGCTTTGGGGATGACCAGTGAAATATACCTGCTGGAGCGCGTGCTACGGGTGGGTGTTGCTATGGTGACCAGTGATCTGAGATAAGGCGGGGCTTTACCTAGCAAAGACTTATAGATGACCTGAAGCCAGTGGGTTTGGCGACGAATATGAAGCGACGGCCAGCCAATGAGAGCATACAGGTCGCAGTGGTGGGTATTATATGGGGCTTTGGTGACAAAACGGATGGCACTGTGATAGACTACATCCAATTTGCTGAGTAGAGTGTTGGAGGCTATTTCGTAAATGACATCGCCAAAGTCAAGGATTGGTAGGATAGTCAGTTTTACGAGGGTATGTTTAGCAGCATGAGGTGAAGGAGGCTTTGTTGTGAAATAGGAAGCCGATTCTAGATTTAATTTTGGATTGGAGATGCTTGATGTGAGTCTGTTAGGAGAGTTTACAGTCTAACAAGACACCTAGGTATTTG
The DNA here is from genome assembly GCA_003317085.1 of Hucho hucho. Classification (NCBI taxonomy): domain Eukaryota; kingdom Metazoa; phylum Chordata; class Actinopteri; order Salmoniformes; family Salmonidae; genus Hucho; species Hucho hucho. The sequence continues at coordinate 428,496 of QNTS01000330.1, forward strand.
TAGTTGTCCACATATTCTAAATCAGAACCGTCCAGAGTAGTGATGCTAGACGGGCGGGTGGGTGCGGGCAGCGATCGGTTGAAGAGCATGCATTTAGTTTTACTTGCATTTAAGAGCAGTTGGAGGCCACGGAATGAGTGGTGTATGGCATTGAAGCTCGTCTGGAGGTTTGTTAACAGTGTCCAAACAAGGGCCAAAAGCATACAGAATGGTGTTGTCTGCGTAGAGGTGGATCAGAGAAACACCAGCAGCAAGAGCGACATGATTGATGTATACAGAGAAAAGAGTCGTCCCGAAAATTTAACCCTGTGGCACCCCCATAGAGACTGCCAGAGGTCCAGACAACAGGCCCTCCGATTTGACACACTCAACTCTATCTGAGAAGTAGTTGGTGAACCAGGCGAGGCAGTCATTTGAGAAACCAAGGCTGTTGAGTCTGCCGATAAGAATGCGGTGATTGACAGAGTCAAAAGCCTTGGCCAGGTCGATGAAGACGGCTGCACAGTATTGTCTTTTATCGATGGCAGTTATGATATCGTTTAGGACATTGAGTGTGGCTGAGGTGCACCCATGACCAGCTCGGAAACCAGATAGCATAGCGGAGAAGGTACGGTGTGATTCTAAATGGTCGGTGATCTGTTTGTTAACTTTGCTTTGAAGACTTTAGAAAGGCAGGGTAGGATAGATATAGGTCTGTAACAGTTTGGGTCTACAGTGTCTCCCATTTGAAGAGGGGGATGACCGTGGCAGCTTTCTAATCTTTAGGGATCTCAGACGATACGAAAGAGAGGTTCAACAGGCTAGTAATAGGGGTTGCAACAATTGTGGCGGATAATTTTAGAGAGGGTCCAGATTGTCTAGCCCAGCTGATTTGTAGGGGTCCAGATTTTGCAGCTCTTTCAGAACATCAGCTATCTGGATTTGGGTGAAGGAGAAGTGGGGAAGGCTTGGGCAAGTTGCTGTGGGGGGTGCAGAGCTGTTGACCGGGGTAGGGGTAGCCAGGTGGAAAGCATGGCCAGCCGTAGAAAAATGCTTATTGAAATTCTCTATTATCGTAGATTTATCGGTGGTGACAGTGTTTCCTAGCCTCAGTGCAGTGGGTAGCTGGGAGGAGGTGCTCTTATTCTCCATGGACTTTACAGTGTCCCAGAACATTTTGGAGTTTGTGCTACAGGATGCAAATTTCTGTTTGAAAAAGCTAGCCTTTGCTTTCCTAACTGCCTGTGTATATTGGTTCCTAACTTCCCTGAAAAGTTGCATATCGCGGGGTCTATTCGATGCTAATGCAGTACGCAACAGGATGTTTTTGTGCTGGTCAAGGGCAGTCAAGTCTGGAGTGAACCAAGGGCTATATCTGTTCTTAGTTTTTAAAAAATGTAATGGGGCATGCTTATTTAAGATGTTGAGGAAAGCACTTTTAAAGAATTACCAGGCATCCTCTACTGACGGAATGAGGTCAATATCCTTCCAGGATACCCGGGCCAGGTCGATTAGAAAGGCCTGCTCGCTGAAGTGTTTTAGGGAGCGTTTGACAGTGATGAGGGGTGGTCGTTTGACCCCGGACCCGTTACAGACGCAGGCAATGAGGCAGTGATCGCTGAGATCCTGGTTGAAGACAGCAGAGTTGTATTTAGAGTGCCCCTGTTTACGGATTTAGGGTTGTACCTGGTAGGTTCCTTGATAATTTGTGTGAGATTGAGGGCATCTAGCTTAGAATGTAGGACGGCCGGGGTGTTAAGCATATCCCAGTTTAGGTCACCTAACAGTACGAACTCTGAAGATAAATGGGGGACAATTAATTCACATATGGTGTTCAGGGCACAGCTGGGGGCGGAGGGGGGTCTACAACAAGCGGCAACAGTGAGAGACTTATTTCTGGAAAGGTGGATTTTTAAAAGTAGAAGCTTGAATTGTTTATGCACAGACCTGGATATTATGACAGAACTCTGCAGGCTATCTCTGCAGTAGATTGCAACCCCACCCCCCTTGGCAGTTCTATCTTGGCGGAAAATGTAGTAGTTGGGGATGGAAATTTCAGAATCTTTGGTGGCCTTCCTAAGCCAGGATTCAGACACGGCTAGGACATCAGGGTTGGCAGAGTGTGCTAAAGCAGTGAATAAAACATGCATGTTAACATGCATGAAACCATGGCTTTTACGGTTACAGAAGTCAACAAATGATAGCGCATGGGGAATAGGAGTGGAACTCGGGGCTACAGGGCCTGTGTTAACCTCTACATCACCAGAGGAACAGACGAGGAGTAGGATAAGGGTACGGCTAAAGGCTATAAGAACTGGTCGTCTAGTGCGTTGGGAGCAGAGAATAAAAGGAGCAGATTTCTGGGCGTGGTAGAATAGATTCAGGGCATAATGTACAGACAATGGTCTGGTAGGATGTGAGTACAGTGGAGGTAAACCTAGGCGTTGAGTGATGATGAGAGAGGTTTCGTCTCTGGAGGCACCAGTTAAGCCAGGTGAGGTCTCCGCATGTGTGTGTGGTGGGACAAAAGAGCTATCTATGACATGTTGAGCAGGACTGAGGGCTCTACAGTGAAATAAAACAGTAAGAACTAGGCAAGACAGCAGTAGACAAGGCATATTGACATTAGAGAGGCATAAAGCAACCACAGGTGTTGATCAGGAGAGCTAAGACAACAACGGGCAAATGGCGATGAATGGGCAGAGCGAGTCAGTTAGGTACATACAGGACCTGAGTTCGAGGCTGGGGCCGACAGGTAAACAAAATGAAGCTTTGTAGCCGAGTGATCATAGGGTCAAAAGAGCAGCAATAGGTGAGTCAGGGTGCCGTTCGGTAGTCACTACTACGCTAGGCGAGCAGGGGACACAGTGTTCAGAAAAGCTAGTTGGCCGGGGCTAGTAGATGATTCTTCGGCGACATCGTAACTAAATAGCCTGTTGAGACGACATCAGGCGATCATGTCGGCTGTCCAGTCGTGATAGATCGGCGGGGCTCCGTGACGACAATAAAGGGTCCAGGCCAATTGGCAAAGGAGGTATTGTAGCCCTAGAATTAGCTGGTATATGGGCCTAGCTCGAGGCTAGCTCAAGGCTAGCTGGTGCTTGCTTCGGGACAGAGGCATTAGCTAACAGTAGCCACTCGTTTGCAGCTAGCTAGCTGCGATGATCCGGTGTAATGATCCAGAGAGGCAGGAATACGGTGATGTGGTAGAGAGAAGCAGTCCGATATGCTCTGGGTTGATATCGCGCTGTGCAGACTTGCAGGTATTATCAGAACTAAGGCTGTCTGGTGACCGAGAAAAAGGTGAAGACCGCTAGCCGTGGCTAACAAAGACTAGTAGCTAGTTAGCTGGCTAGCTCCTGATGGAAGTTCCAGTTATAAGGAATAAAAATAGCAGATCCGTACCACATTGGGTGAGGCGGGTTGCAGGAAAGTATATTTAGTTCGTAGATAGAAAGTGAGATTGAGATACAGTGGGGCAAAAAAGTATTTAGTCAGCCACCAATTGTGCAAGTTCTCCAACTTAAAAAGATGAGAGGCCTGTAATTTTCATCATAGGTACACTTCAACTATGACAGACGAAATGAGAAAAAGAAATCCAGAAAATCACATTGTAGGATTTTTAATTTATTTATTTGCAAATTATGGTGGAAAATAAGTATTTGGTCACATACAAACAAGCAAGATTTCTGGCTCTCACAGACCTGTAACTTCTTCTTTAAGAGGCTCCTCTGTCCTCCACTCGTTACCTGTATTAATGGCACCTGTTTGAACTTGTTATCAGTATAAAAGACACCTGTCCACAACCTCAAACAGTCACACTCCAAACTCCACTATGGCCAAGACCAAAGAGCTGTCAAAGGACACCAGAAACAAAATTGTAGACCTGCACCAGGTTGGGAAGACTGAATCTGCAATAGGTAAGCAGCTTGGTTTGAAGAAATCAACTGTGGGAGCAATTATTAGGAAATGGAAGACATACAAGACCACTGATAATCTTCCTCGATCTGGGGCTCCACGCAAGATCTCACCCCGTGGGGTCAAAATGATCACAAGAACGGTGAGCAAAAATCCCAGAACCACACGGGGGGACCTAGTGAATGACCTGCAGAGAGCTGGGACCAAAGTAACAAAGCCTACCATCAGTAACACACTACGCCGCCAGGGACTCAAATCCTGCAGTGCCAGACGTGTCCCCCTGCTTAAGCCAGTACATGTTCAGGCCCGTCTGAAGTTTGCTAGAGAGCATTTGGATGATCCAGATGAGGATTGGGAGAATGTCATATGGTCAGATGAAACCAAAATANGCTCCCACAGTTGATTTCTTCAAACCAAGCTGCTTACCTATTGCAGATTCAGTCTTCCCAACCTGGTGCAGGTCTACAATTTTGTTTCTGGTGTCCTTTGACAGCTCTTTGGTCTTGGCCATAGTGGAGTTTGGAGTGTGACTGTTTGAGGTTGTGGACAGGTGTCTTTTATACTGATAACAAGTTCAAACAGGTGCCATTAATACAGGTAACGAGTGGAGGACAGAGGAGCCTCTTAAAGAAGAAGTTACAGGTCTGTGAGAGCCAGAAATCTTGCTTGTTTGTATGTGACCAAATACTTATTTTCCACCATAATTTGCAAATAAATTCATTAAAAATCCTACAATGTGATTTTCTGGATTTTTTTCCTCATTTTGTCTGTCATAGTTGAAGTGTACCTATGATGAAAATTACAGGCCTCTCTCATCTTTTTAAGTGAGAGAACTTGCACAATTGGTGGCTGACTAAATACTTTTTTGCCCCACTGTATATACGAAAAAGACCGGCTATTTACACAGGATAAGACAAAGACAAACACACACGTCCGACTGCTACGCCATCTTGGAACAAGTCAGACAGATACTTGGTTATGTCCACCATGAAGGCAAAATCACACATCCACTTGTCATCACTCAGTTCCGCGACAGGTTTCCCCTTCATCTGCATGAATTGTTTAACTTCATACTTCAGTCCGTAAAATCCCGCGACCATGTTTCCACAGCTCAACTCGCACCTCACAGTGGTAAACTAGATCACCATACTCCGATTCAAGATCACTCAATAGCTCCTTAAACTGGCGGTTGTTCAGCCCTTTGCTTTTGATAAAATTGATGGTCGACACTACAGTTTCCATTACGCTGTTCGGCTTCAGGGACTGTATACACAGACTTTCTTGATGTACGATGCAGTTGCATACAATTAAATCACTTGGATCAAGACTGAGACAAATCATTTCTTTTTTCACTAATGCGGTTAACCTCTTTTTCGAGCCAACCATGGTTGGCGCTCCATCTGTAGTAAGGCCACTTCATTTTTCAAACCGTAGCTCATATTTGCTCAAAGTCCTCACCTCTGGGTGGTGCTATGCATGGCTTCCAAAGACAGCAATTCCTCCCTTGTGTCAAACTCAGCGGGAATCCTACACACAAAAATGGCAAATTGGGCGGTATTTGTTATGTTAGTCGTTTCATTTCAGCGTTTCAACGTCTAGAGCTATATATTTATTAATTGCCTCGGGGGCTTGATCAAACGGTCTCAAGTTTTTTTTCTATAATTATTTATATCATTGATCATGGCTTCATAATAAAGTTTCTTCTTTTTGTCACATAATTTCTCAATTTGCAGTAAGTCAGCCGGTCAGATGTGCAGCCAGACTTATTAGCCATTCCTTTTGCCCCCATCTCTTTCATCCATACAGTTTTTAAATTCCTCATCAATCAATGGAGCCTTAACAGTTCTAACAGTCAGTTTCTTAAAAGCTGCATGTGTGTTAATAATTGGAGGAAGTAATTTCATAAATTCATCAAATGCAGTGTCTGGGTGCTCCTTATTAATCACATCAGACCAACAAACTCAGTACGGGAGTTGCAGCGATGAGACAAGTCTGTAACTACCAATTGGATAAAATTGGTAAAATTAGGTATCCAAAAGAATAGGCTTTAGATGAGGTAGGTGAACTTGCAACCACAACACAACACTTCAATAACACTTGACATGAGATATTCTCTAAGCATTACAGGGATATGGCTCTGAATATATACAGCAACACCTCTCCCATGGGCATTCCTGTCTCTTCTATAGATGTTATCCTTGTATTGCTACTGCTGTATCATCAAAGGAAGTCTACATATACATATATTACCTGGGTAGATTATCAGAGATAGACATCATATGGAAAATAACAGACAAAGCAAGAGAAAATAAAAACATTATTCAGCAGTCCATCAATCAGTTGGGGTGTGTGTGTGTGTGTGTGTGCGTGCGTGCTGCGGAGTTGAAGCTATGAACCCTCAGGCTTGGCTTTCTCATCCCTTCCAGGCTTTTGGGAGGGAGGGTGGACATTGAGCTTATCATAGCAGATGTAAGCAATATGTCCCCACGCGCTCTGGAAGCTTCCATGGCTGGAATAAGTTATTTCCTCTTCTGGTGCACAGCTTCAGGATAGTCCTTGTTGAGGAAGATGTACATTCCTCTCAAGTTTTGGCTCCTTCCAGAACAGCTACCTTGTCCTTGAACCTCAGGAATTTGACCACTATCGGGCCTGTCACCTGGGTCGGTGATGGGTTTTCCAGTCCTGTGGGTGTGCTCCCCCTCAATCTTCCTGTGATCCATCTTCAGTTTCTCAGTGATAATTTCCCTCAATTTGTCCTCAGACTCCGTCCAGGTCTTTGAGTTTCTGCAATTCCGTCCACAACGTTGTTCCGCCTTGATTGTCCCTCGAGATATGATTTATCTGCCATTGTTATCATGGATTCACATACAGAACTGATGTCCTCTCTCAATGAATTACAGATTGCTGTCATCTTGCTGTTCTCCTGTTTAAACTCATCGAGCTGACCCTGTGAGAACTGCAAACTGTTCTTCAGGTCCTTGACATCTCTGGTCAGATCATCCATTCTTTCGTTAGTTGACTCCACCAGTATTTCGACACAACGCTTGAAGTTATTTTATTGTTGTTGTAACAACTGCTTGTAGAACTATTTTTGTTTGTTTAAAAGATCCTTCACCTGTGATAGAGAGACACAACTGTCCTCAATGTTACTCCCACCAGCTTTGGTCTTTGTCATGGTAGCCACGTAGGCTACGCTTTTACTCCTTGCAGTTCCAGACAGGGCAGGTCACAAGGCAGATAGAAACAGCAACAAACAGCAGGGATTCAAACAGTCAGGGACAATCTGTGGTCCTAGCCGCAAGGGCTGTGAGCTGTGTACAAGCTGCTAAGGAAACCTGGCTAGCTTGATAGCTAACTAACGTTAGTTAGAAGCTAGGCTAGCATCTGCGCCAACAAGGGAACAATGAGCTACTTCTCTGCAGCAAAATAGACTTGCTATTGTTCCCTGTAATACAGTAAATGTCCTACACCTTAATGTGATGTTATACACTGAGTATACCAAACATTCAGAACACCTTCCTAATATTGAGGTGTCGAAAGGGTTCCACAGGGATGCTGGCCCATGTTGACTTCAATGCTTCCCACAGTTGTGTCAAGTGAGCTGAATGTCCTTTGGGTGGTGGACCATTCTTGATACACAATGGGAAACTGTTGAGTGTGAAAAATCCAGCAGTGTTGCAGTTCTCAACACAAACCGGTGCACCTGGCACCTACTACCATACCCCGTTCAAAGGCACTTACATTTCTTGTCATGCCCGTTCACCCTCTGAATGGCACACATACACAATCCATGTCTCAATTGTCTCAAGACTTAAACATCTTTCTTTAACCTGTCTCCTCCCCTTCATCTACACTGATTGAAGTGGATTTAACAAGTAACATCAATAAGGGATCATAGCTTTCACCTGGATTCACTTGGTCCGTCTCTGTCATGGAAAGAGCAGGTGTTCTTAAAATGTTTTGTATACTCAGTGTTTGCTGACAATTATTTGAAAATAACAGAATTACAAGGCACAAGTCAATGTTTCTCAAATCTACAGAAGGCAAATAATTGATCCAAAACGAAATATGTGATGATATTAGTTGGCAGGTGTCTTTACTGCTACATTGTGTTTTCATGTATTTCTAATTTCTATTTCTAAAGCATTTTTCTGGTAGATGTTGTCTAAGTCCCCTTTTCCATCTGTTTGACCAGAAATCAAAGCCTTTGCTTATTCCTATTTTCTAGGATATAAAATGGTTGTAAGATGTACATATGCCTACATTTCCCCAAAATATAGACTCTTAGCATTCATTTGACCCCCAATTTGACATGATCCTATGATTTTCACACATTGGTGCTCATGGATTCTTCTACATGGAAATGCCCATTTGTTATTACAGTCTGCAGTCCATGCTAGCGGAGAGACTCTAAAGCAACTGGTCACAAACCCTGACCCTGGATCAGGAGCTGTTGCTCTTCCTTCCCGAGTCAGAACCAGGACCGAACCGCAAGGGACAGGGACTCCACCACCACACAGAACACAACCAGTGGACAGGTGGACTGAACAACTTCAGTACTGGTGGTCATCAGTGAGACAGCCCAGACCATTCTCTTCAGTCTCAGTGCAGGGATGGAGCAGGGCCTGGGACTGATAGAGATAGACCCTCCTGTTCCTATGATACAAACACCACAGTATCCATGATGAACAGAGCAGGTCACCCTGGGCTGCAGCCTTCACAGAGAGTTGTGGGAGACCCCCCTGGTGGTAGTCTAATAGGAAGTCTGTCTTCTCTTTCAGGATCTTGTCTAATGCCTAGGGAATGGTTTCATAGAAGGTCTAGGCCTGCCTCAGTTAACTCATGGTTACCCCACCAATACATGCAAGGTCATGGTGGGTGTTCACCATAAGATGTACCTAGCCTATAACAGCACACAATTCCAACCACACCCAAACAATGGCTAAAGGTAGAGGGCGCGCAAAGATTAACCACCTGAGAGTGGTTGCTTCTGTGTCTACCTCCTCTAGTGCAGCGTTTCTTAAAGTATGGGTCGCGGACCTGTTAATGGTGGGTCGCGACGTAAATGTATAATTATTTACTGGAATTTATTTTGCCAAGTGCAACTGTGCTCTCGGTTCAGTGCACTCTCTGCTTAGCAGGGGTCTCTGCTCAGTTTGGCAGCTGCACGAGTGGGAGAGATAGAGGGAGATGCCCGTGTGCTTCGCGGTTTACCGGATATTTTTTCTGCAGTTTTGTTGAAGATCACTCGGCGACCCACACGCTGCAGCGCAGTCGTTCGAGCCACTGACTTGTTATTCCCACTCGCCGCTGTTATGAAGTGGACTCATGCTAGCCACATGTTCTGACTGAGCTCAATCGACATGAAACGCATATACAGTGATGACGTGTGGCCTCTTTTATACAAACTTTGAGAAATAACGAGGAGCGCCCACAAGGTGTTTTGTGTGGGGAAGTGCTTAGCAATGAGTCTCTCAAAACGAACAAATTAATAAAACGACAAGTCCTGACCAAACATACAGGCACAACATGACGGTAAACCCAGGGAGTTATTTCAGAAGAGGGCAGAATGCTTCAGGAAACACTGCTTCGAAAGTGGAAAAGTAAGTCAACTAGCAATGCATTGTTGTCATTTCATTTATGCAGAAATAAAGGAGTAATTACTATCTCATAGTAGTAGATGTGAGTTTCTCTGTCAAACAATCCCCTGACCTTGTAACATTACAAAGCTAATAGCTAACGTTTGCCAAAGCATACTAACTAGCTACTGACAGTGCAACCGTAAGAAACAGTACAGATGAAGATGAAAAATCATCAGGCCTACTGTACATTTTACTGTAGACATTATTGTTAAACAAGTCTAGGCTGCAACTGTTGCGGTTCAAATACAAGTAATACTTTTTATTCTGAACTGGAATAAACTGATTGAAGCAAGATGCTTTTTGAGGCAAACACTCACACAGTTCTGGGTTGCTCATCTGCAGCAGGAAGCGTCTCCTGCCTGACTGAGAAAGCAGTAGATGTTCTGGTCCAGTTTGGCACCACATACCTATGCAAGTCAGGGTTCTCAAGTACAGAAACAATGTCAATGCTGAGCATGACCTCAGTGTTGCACTATCAAAAACTGAGCCCAGAATAGACATGCTTGTTGAAAACTTCAACCAGCCACACACCTCTCATTAGAACTGTGTGTGTGTTTTCTGGTCTACATCTGTGTGATGTGATCAGTCAGTGTATTCCAGGTCATAATAAATTTTATTTGATTTTAACAGTAACAGTTCCAACCTAGACTTTCTATCAACAATAGTTTATACAGTAAGATGTACAGTAGGCCTGAATTTTGTATCTGTACTGTTACTTAGGGTTGCACGATCAAAAGCCTGTGTGTGTGTTCTGTTATACATCTGTGTAATGTTATCAATCTGTTTATTCCAGTTCAGAATTAAATTATTTATTGTATTTAACAGCAACAGTTCCAACCTAAACAGGTATGTAAGAGTGTTTTTAAATGGGGAAAAATAAAAAGGCAATGAAATGTACCGATATTTACATAAAGTTGCATATTTTCCTAAGCTTGGGTCCCAGGAAAACACAACATTTCTAATTTGGGTCCCAGGCTGAGGAGAGCCTCAGATGCAATAATTTAATAACCAACGTTTCGACAAACAAGCTGGCTTCGTCAGGGTGGTACCTGTTCCTTTATGAAAAAAATTAAATAAATAGGTGATCAAATCTGTCAGCAAATTAAAAATCATGTTGTCCTTTTGATATGAAACCTATAGGTTTCTGTCCTTGCCACTGATAGGATCTAGCCACCTATTCTATTTAGGTCAGTTGCAAGGTTTCCATCCAATTTGCGACAGATTTTAATGTGAATATTCTAAAATCTGCATAAAACAGTACGCATTTTCTCACCAGTGATGTGTTTCGATCAAACAGACTTTTTGTGGATAAAAGGCTGTGCGTGACGATGTAGTTCACATAAAAATTACTTTTACAGTTCCAATTCCCATGTACTGAATGAAAATACTAGTGAAATAGGTTTCCATCGCATTTTTAACTCTGATGGTTTTGTCACAAAAACTGTGGTGTACAGGGTTGGGTAGGTTACTTTCTAAATGTAATCCGTTACGTTATTGATTACAATTTGACAGGTAACTAACTTTTTTGATTACCCAAACTCAGTAGCGTAATCTGATTATATTCAGTTACTTTTAGATTACTTTCCCCTTAAGAGGCATTAGAAGAAGACAAAAATGTATGTTACCAATTGAACAACATCGATTGCAGGATAAATCAAATGTTAAAGTTTACATAGCTGGCCATATATAGTTACCTTTTACTTTATGGTTGGTTATGTAGGCTTCTTCTAACCTATCGCTTTATACTACATATAATAATACGATTAAATTATATCTTTACATTAAAGTCTATCAAAATTCCAGTCATTCCAATAAATGTTATACCCCTTGATCTTGAAGAATAGGACTTGGAAATATGGTATAGATTAGCCAAATTGTTTTACCTAGGCATAACCTCAATTTATTAGCCAGCCCTACTATGTTGTTTATGATTTTGTTGTCATGGAGGACTGATTGTGCTCATTGATTCAAATTGAAAAATAAATGCTGCGCTCATGGAATGGCATGCTTTGAGAGCTACTGAAAAGGGCTATTTACATGTGAAAAATGAATGCCATGTGCTGCATTTGCTATAGGCCTTGCTCTGTTGACCTTTTTGTTGGTGACACTTTGATATCTTGATAATATGCAGGGCAAATCCACAGATGAAACAATAACCAAATTGTCGCCCGCCTCTGTAATCTGATCACAATATTTTTGCTGGTAAAGTAACTACCGTTTTTTTTGTGTAATCCGTTACTTCCCAACCCTGGTTATATAGTAAATGTGCCTACTTTGATCTTGGCACATGCACTCTTGCCAACAAACTCGGAGATACAGTAAGCGTAGGCAACCTTCATTATGAGATTATTATGGATAAGAGCGATATTATTTGTCAAACCGCAGCCAAGCATCGATCATCATGTCACTAGAATAAGACCATTGACATTTATTGGAAAGGTGCATCAAGCTCATCACTTTGCACATTCACCACCCTGTGAAATTCATCATAATATATTTAATCTGTAACATAATAAACTGCATGCATTCCTGAGTCGTAGTGGGAGGACCACACAACATATCATAGCATGATTCCAAGTTCACTTCGAAGTGATGGTCATTATAGCAATATTTGCGCATAAAGGCGTTTCCACCGCCATTTCTAGCAGAATACATTTTACCGACACAGAAAGATCCAACCATGTCTAATTAATAAATTGTCTCGTGACGCTTTGCATGCGTCAGGTAATTCATCCGCATGAAATGGTTGGAAACGTGGTTAGTTACGGAAATTGTTCTAAACAAGTCTGCTCTGAGTTTGAAAGATACTGATCGTGAAATATTTGATGTGTAATGTAATAAGCAGTACCGTTTTTCAAAGAACAGCTCGCATACCCTTTTCATTTAGCCACACTCTTTGAGCTATGACGCCAACCAATTGAGCGCAATAGTAATGGCGTCTTTTTGTGTGCACTAACGGAGGCTAACTCCGCCATGGCTCGTTGGCCAAAGCCTATGGGGAAATTAACGTTTTTTTTTTAGTTTTTTTTGATAAACGCCGAAAATAAGGTCTGTGGTAAACACAGGCTTAGGATAATTTATACGTTTTGTTCTATGAGATAATCTTCATCAGCTAACCATACTGAATTTTGAAGCATTTATATAATCAAACCAAGCACATAAAGTCTTCATAATTCATAAAGGTCATGTTAACTGACTGATATTAGAACAAAATGTAAAGGATCTCCTAACGAACAAGAGGTAGAAAATGCTAACTCATCTGTGGTTTTTAGGACTACAAGCTGGCAAAGTCTACACCTATAAAATCCTTTCTCTAATCTCCATTCTGCCAGTAAGAATGTGTAAGACCTAGCAAGATAAAGGCTGTGACCTCGGCAATTTCCCTTCAAAATAAAAGTCCTCAAATGAAGATGGTAAAAAATTATGATACAAATGGTTGAAATTCGTAAACATTTTATGAGAAAATGTTAGCAGATGTAGAATTGTGTTTAATAATATCAAAAAATGAAAAAAGTTTGCCATAATTGCATAAATGATGTCATAGCATTGACATTATTGTTAACAGCATTAAGGGATTACTAGATAGTTATGTTAATTGCCTGTTCCACTTAAAAGGGGGGTCCATTTTACTCAGGAGCAATTCTACTTTCCACATCCACAGAGTTTACAACGGGAGGAGCATCGCTGCTCATTTTGCAGCCCTTAAAGTCTGGCATATCAGTTTAATGCAGTAGGATTTTCATATTGGACATACATATTGCGTTGTACTACACTATGAAACAAAGATAAATGACAAAGAATGATAGTAAAAAGCTTTTGAGCACCTTAAATGAAATTTTGTGCAAAAAGGCATACTCAGCTCCATCATTCATTAAATCAGATGGCTCATTCACCACAAAACCCACTGATATTGCAAACTACTTTAATTATTTTTTTCCATTGGCAAGATTAGCAAACTTAGGCATGACATGCCAGCAACAAATGCTGACACTACACATCCAAGAATATCTGACCAAATTATGAAGGACAACCATTGTAATTTAGAATTCCGTAAAGTGAGTGTGGAAGAAGTGAAAATATTATTATTGTTGTCTATCAACAATGACAAGCCACCCGGGTCTGACAACTTGGATGGAAAATAACTGAGGATTAAAGCGGACAATATTACCACTCATCTTTGCCATATCTTAAATTGAAGCCTACTAGAAAGTGTGTGTCCTCAGGCCTGGAGGAAGCAAAAGTCATTCCGCTACCTAAGAATAGTAAAGCCCCCTATACTGGCTCATATAGCTGACCAATCAGCCTGTTACCAACCTTTAGTAAACTTTTAGAAAAAATTGTGTTTGACCAGATATTATGCTATTTTACAGTAAACAAATTTACAACACTTTCAGCATGCTTATAGGGAAGAACATTCAATAAGCACAGCACTAACACAAATTACTGATGATTGGCTGAGAGAAATTGATGATGAGATTGTGGGGGCTGTTTTGTTAGACTTCAGTGTAGCCTTTTACATTATCGATCATAGTTTGCTGCTGGAAAAACGTATGTGTTATGGCTTTACACCCCCTGCTATATTGTGGATAAAGTTACCTGTCTAACAGAACACAGAGGGTGTTCTTTAATGGAAGCCTCTCAAACATAAACCAGGTAGAATCAGGAATTCCCCAGGGCAGCTGTCTAGGCCCCTTACTTTTTTCAATCTTTACTAACGAAATGCCACTGGCTTTCGGTAAGGCCAGTGTGTCTATGTATGTGGATGACTCAACACTATACATGTCAGCTACTACAGCGACTGAAATGACTGCAACACTTAATAAAGAGTTGCAGTTAGTTTCAGAGTGGGTGGCAAGGAATAAGTTAGTCCTAAATGTTTCCAAAACTAAACTGATTGGAGTAACACTGTCATGGTCAAACCATATTGATACAACAGTAGCTAAGATGGGGAGAAGTCTGTCCATAATAAAGCGCTGTTCTGCCTTCTTAACAGCACTATCAACAAGGCAGGTCCTACAGGCTCTAGTTTTGTTGCACCTGGACTACTGTTCAGTCGTGTGGTCAGGTGCCACAAAGAGGGACTCAGGAAAAATGCAATAGTCTCAGAACAGGGCAGCATGGCTGGCCCTTGGATGTATAGAGAGCTAATATTAATAATATGCATGTAAATCTCTCCTGGCCCAAAGTGGAGGAGATATTGACTTCATCACTACTTGTATTTGTAAGAGGTTGAATGCACTGAGCTGTCTGTTTGAACTACTTGCACACAGCTCAGACAAACATGCATACCCCACAAGACATGCCACCAGAGGTCTCTTCACAGTCCCCAAGTCCAGAACAGACTATGGGAGGCACACAGTACTACATAGAGCCAAGACTCCATGGAACTATTCCACATCAAACCATGTGTTTGATGTATTTGATAACATTCCACTCCAGCTGTTACCATGAGCCCGTCCTCCACAATTAAGGTGCCACTAACCTCCTGTGGTACAGTCCAATAAATGATAGGACTACACACAAAAAACATTGTTGGCCATTTAGGCTTTAAAAATAAAACAGATAAATCACATAGAAAGAATAATTTAAAGTATTTCTATGATAACTAGTATAAAATATATAGATAATTGTGGACATTTTCCATTATTTTGGCACAAATTATTAATTTGCAAAGTGTACAGGACTCTTATTCAGAAGAGTCCCAAAAATCCGTGACTCGGAAGTACTTAGTTCTTCTTGCCTGCGTCACAGTTGCTGGACCATAGAGTTTTGTATTGGCTTTGGTCGGATTTTCCCCAAAACCCCAGTGTCCAAATACAATTTCCACGTTAGCGTTTTTAATTCGCTTTGGAGATAGGACTTGGTTGATAGATGTTATTTAGGCAACGCTAGCTAGCTGCTAACAATGGCTAACTGTATGGTTTTTCACACTCAAATAGCCTCCGTCATGGAGGTGCTTGCGAATGCAGCCGTAGCAGAGATCTGTAAACTCGTAGACGACGACTATGCAGTGTTTCGTTTGGAAATAACTCAAAGCCAGAAAGAAAACAGGACATTGCGGAGGAAACTACAGCTACTAGAACTGAAGATGGCACGGGAGCGCGCAGAGAGGACAATGCGAGAGCGCGTCCTCGCCAGTCGTCCAAGAAGTGTCAAGATCCTCGACCAGTACAGAGGAATGGCCAGAGGTACATTTTGCAGAAGGCCAAGACTGCCGGGCATAGCGCCCCGTCCCCCTCAGCGCACGTATGGCTTTACATTTGTGAAGTACATATGGTTGACCAAAATTGGGTGTTGGTCAGATTTTGGATTGCATGGAATAATTCCCCTGATTCCTTTGTTCAAGATAACTAAGACACTATCATATTTTAACCAGATTCTTGATTTACAACATTTCCTATTATTTAGTAATTGAAAACAATATGATACATGGGACATAATCAATCTATAAATAGTATATCAAGAAGTTATGAGAAGTGTTACCTTACAGACAGTGTCAAAACTGTCAATAGTGTACGTAACCACCTCTTTCCCCCAATCACACTCAGGCGAAGGACATCTCACTGGAGGCCACAGAAGCTTTGTGAAGACAGCTGGACACAATACGTGGAGAGATGACCAACCAATCACAGTTGATGAAGGGAGTGGAACCTCAACCCAGCATATTATCATAATAGAGGTTAGTGTAATAGTGTTGCATAAAATTGTTTTTGTTACTTTGTAAATCAAATGTGGCCTGTTTATTTCCGAAAGGCTCCTCTTCAGCTATTCACTTGCTTACAGTGCATTTGGAAAGTATTTAGACCCCGTCACTTCTTCTACATTTTGTTACGTTGCATTCTTATTCTGAAATTGATTAAATAGTTTCCCCCCCCTCATCAATCTACACACAATACCCCATAATGGCAAAGAAAAAACATAATTTTAGATTTTCTCAATGTATTAAAAATGAACTGAAATCACATTTACATAAGTTTTCAGACCCTTTACTCAGTACTTTGTTGAAGCACCTTTGGCAGCGATTACAGCCTCGAGTCTTCTTGGGTATGACGCTACAAGCTTGGCACAACTGTATTTGGGGAGTTTCTCCCATTCTTCTCTGCAGATCCTCTCAAGCTCTCAGGTTGGATGGGGAGCGTCGCTGCACAGCTATTTTCAGGTCTCTCCAGAGATGTTAGATAGGGTTTAAGTCCAGGCTCTGGCTGGGCCACTCAAGGATATTTAGAGACTTGGCCCAAAGCCACTCCTGCATTGTCTTGGCTGTGTGCTTAGGGTAGTTGTCCTGTTGGAAGGTTAACCTTCGCCCCAGTCTGAGGTCCTGAGTAGGTTTCTAACAAGGATCTCAATGTACTTTGCTCCGTTCATATTTCCCTCAATCCTGACTAGTCTCCCAGTCCCTGCCGCTGAGAAACATCCCCACAGCATGATTCTGCCACCACCATGCTTCACCGTAGGGATGGTATTAGCCAGGTGATGAGCGGTGCCTAGTTTCCTCCAGACGTGATGCTTGGCATTCAGGCCAAAGATTTCAGTCTTGGTTTCATCAGACCAGAGAATCTTGTTTCTCATGGTCAGAGAGTCCTTTAGGTGCCTTTTGGCAAACTCCAAGCGGACGGTCATGTGCCTTTTACTGAGGAGTGGCTTCCGTCTGGTCACTCTACCATAAAGGCCTGATTGGTGGAGTGCTACAGAAATGGTTGTCCTTCTGGAAGGTTCTCCCATCTCCACAGAGGAACTCTGGAGCTCTATCACAGTGATCATCGGGTTCTTGGTCACCTCCCTGACCAAGGCCCTTCTCCCTCGATTGCACAGTTTGGCTGGGTGGCCAGCTCTAGGAAGAGTCTTGGTGGTTACATTTAAGAATGATGGAGGCCACTGTGTTCTTGGACCTTCAATGCTGCAGAATTTTTTTGGTACCCTTCCCCAGATATGTGGCTTGACACAATCCTGTCTCAGAGCTCTATGGACAATTCCTTCAACCTCATTGCTTGATTTTTTTCTCTGACATGCACTGTCAACGGTGGAACCTTATATAGACAGGTGAGTGCCTTTCCAAATCATGTCCAATCAATTGAATTTACCACAGGTGGACTCCAATTAAGTTGTAGAAACATCTCAAGGATGATCAATGGAACCAGGATGCACCTGAGCTCAATTGCTTTATAGCAAAATAAGGTATTTCTGTTTATTTATTTTTAATACATTTGCAAAAATGTCTAAACCTGTTTTCGCTTAGTCATTATGGGGTTTTGTGAGTAGATTGATAAGGAATTTAGAATAAGACTGTAACAACAAAATGTGTAAAAAGTGAAGGTGTCTGAATACTTTTCGAATGCACTGTACCTCTACATCCTCATTTATCTCGTGAGACTTCCCTATGACATTGTTATTCAACTCATGTACCGGTAATAACCTTCTCTTTTCTTGTTTTAGTCTGCAGATGCAGAGGCTGCAGGTCCTGGGGTTAAGCAGGAGATGGCTGAAGGAGAAGAGGACCCACGGCACAGCAGAGACAGCCAGACTGCAGCGGCTGGAGCGCCCCCTGTAGCCACGGAGGACCCCACCACCGCCCCAGCGCAGCCCAGCAGCATCACGGAGGTCAGTGGAACGCCGAACACCATCTTCAAGACAGAGTCATACCCCAAGACTTCAAAGGTGCTGGGGCGACTGGGCTGTCCTGCTCCCCACTCAGAGTATTTACTTCACGGTAACCTGAGCCTGACAACGGTTCTGTCCCATCAGGACTCCGGTGACGTGTTACAGACTGTCAATGATCCGTCCTGTTCATATGCTACAGAGACACAGATTATACCTGGTGACATGCCTGTGGGCTTAGATACACAGACCTATCCAACGAGAGGAGACTGGAACCGGTACAGTAGTAGTGTATACTCTGAAGAGTGCCTGGATGAGAAAGGGGAGGGTCTGGTTGTAGATGAGGTGACTGTGAAAGTGGAGGGCGACGCTCCTCTGAAATGGAATGCAGACAAGACTCACTTAGGAGACGGACACTCGCAAGGCAACAGCAGTGACTTCTTAGACTACAGGGAAAGCTTAGAGACCAATCTAAATGTTGGGACCCACTCCCCTTTACACGCATTCAGGGATCACGACCCAGTGTCCACGTCAATGGGGTCTTCCGATTCACACAGTCATGTCCTTTTCGATCAGGTATTGAATTCAAACGACAGGGTTAGAGCCCAGGCTCGGGGTGGGGGAGCAACATCAGGCAAAAGTAAAGAGAAACGGTTCCTCTGCATGTTCTGTAACAAAGGCTTCAGCTGCCCCCAGAAGGTGGAGATCCACCAGAGGGTCCACACAGGGGAGAAACCCTACAGCTGTACCCAATGTCACATTCGCTTCGCCCAGGCTGGTGACCTGAAGAGGCACCAGAGGGTCCACACAGGGGAGAAACCCTTCAGTTGTACTCAGTGTAACATGCGCTTTGCCCATGCTGGCAACCTGAAGAGACACCAGAGGGTCCATACAGGGGAGAAATAATACAGCTGACCCCAGTGTGAGAAGATATTCTACCGCCAGCACCAGCTGAAGATGCACCTGAAGGTCCACACAGGAGAGAGGTGGTTCGCACTGCATGAAGTGGTTCTCAGAATAGAGCTACCTCAGGATACACCAGCAGAAAACCATTCCATTGAAAGTAACCATTCCAACTCGATTGCTTCTGACTTTTAGATCAAACCCTGCATTAAAGACAGATGAATTGTCAAAAGATTCACAGTTGCATTTGGAATTACTAGAGTAACATATTTGAGTGTTGAATATACGGGAGGAATGTTGCTTCCAGATGTGTGATATACACTGAGTGTACAAAACATTAGGAACAACTGCTCTTTCCATGAATCCAGGTGAAACCTACAGTATGATCCCTTATTCATGTCACTTGTTAAATCCATCTAAATCAGTGTAGAATATTTTTTAAGCCTTGAGACAATTGCGACATGAATTGTGTATGTGTGCCATTCAGAGGGTGAATGGGCAAGACAAAAGATTTAAGTGTCTTTATACGGGGTATGTTAGTAAGTGCCAGGCACACCGGTTTGAGTGTGTCAAGAACTGCAACGCTGCTGTTTCCCGTGTGTATCAAGAATGGTCCACCACCCGAAGGACATCCAGGCAACTTGACACAACTCTGGAAGCACTGGAGACCTTTGAGTCAATGCCCCGACGAATTGAGGATGTTCTGATGGCAAAAAGGGATGTAACTCAATATTAGGAAGTTATTCCTAATGTCTTGCACACTCAGTGTATAAGGCATATATAAGCCTAAAAAATGTGTTTGTACTGTGTAGGCCAGTGGTTCCCAACTCCACTCCTTGAGTACCCCCAACAGCACACATTTTTGTTGTAGCCCCAGACAAAAAAAACAGCTGATTCAACTCATTAACTGTGTTTCCATTCATTTGTTCAGAGATTTTTCATTGACATTTATAAAGTTTGCGTAGAAAATAGATGTGACAATTGTCTTTTGCGGTGCATTTCCATTGAACTATCTTGTGTCGATAAAAAACAGCAGATGACTTCACATTAAAAAAAAGTACCTGCCCAAAGTTTGGACACACCTGCTCATTCAAGGGTTTTTATTTATTTTTACTATTTTCTACATTGTATAATAATAGTGAAGACATCAAAACTATGAAATAACATATGGAATCATGTAGTAATAAAAAAAGTGTTAAACAAACAAAATATATTTTAGATTCTTCAAAGTAGCTACCCATGACAGCTTTGCACACTCTGAAATATCACATTTATATAAGTATTCAGACCCTTTACTCAGTACTTTGTTGAAGCACCTTTGGCAGCGATTACAGCCTCGAGTCGTCTTGGGTATGACGCTACAAGCTTGGAACACCTGTATTTGGGGAGTTTCTCCCATTCTTCTCTGCAGATCCTCTCAAGCTTTGTCAGGTTGGATGGGGAGCGTCGCTCCGTTCATCTTTCCCTCAATCCTGACTGGTCTCCCAGTCCCTGCTGCTGAAAACATCCCCACAGCATGATACTGCCACCAACATGCTTCTCCGTAGGGATGGTACTAGGTTTCCTCCAGACGTGACGCTTGACATTCAGGCCAAAGAGTTCCATCTTGGTTTCATCAGACCAGAGAATCTTGTTTCTCATGGTCTGAGAGTCCTTTAGGTGCCTTTTGGCAAACTCCAAGCGGGCTGTCATATGCATTTCACTGAGGAGTGGCTTCCGTCTGGACAATCTACTATAAAGGCCTGATTGGTGGAGTGCTGCAGAGATGGTTGTCCTTCTGGAAGGTTCTCCCATCTCCACAGAGGAACTCTGGAGCTCCTTTAGAGGCCCTTCTCCCCCGATTGCTCAGTTTGACCAGGTGGCCAGATCTAGGAAGAGTATTGGTGGTTCCAAACTTTTTCCATTTAAGAATGATGGAGCCCAATGTGTTCTTGGGGACCTTCAATGCTGCAGAAATGTTTTGGTACCCTTCCCCAGATTGTTCCATCGACCTAATGGCTTGTTTTTTGCTCTGACATGCACTGTCAACTGTGGGACCTTATATAGACAGATGAGTGCCTTTCCAAATCATGTCCAATCAATTGAATTTACCACAGGTGGACTCCAATCAATTTGAAGAAACATCTCAAGGATGATCAATGGAAACAGGATGCGCCTGAGCTCAATTTCGAGTCTCAAAGCAAAGGGTCTGAATACTTAAGTAAAAAAGGTATTTAAATGTCTAAACCTGTTGTCGGTTTGTCATTAAGGGGTATTGTGTGTAGATTGCTGAGATTTTGGTATTTAAAAAAACATTTTTTTTTTAGAATAAGGCTGTAACGTAACAAAATTAGTAAAAAGTCAAGGGGTCTGAATACTTTCTGAAGGCACTGTATATAGCAACACCTCCCCCATAAGCATTTCTGTCTCTTCTATGGATGTTACAGTGGGGAAAAAAAGTATTTAGTCAGCCACCAATTGTGCAAGTTCTCNTACTTAAGTAAAAAAGGTATTTAAATGTCTAAACCTGTTGTCGGTTTGTCATTAAGGGGTATTGTGTGTAGATTGCTGAGATTTTGGTATTTAAAAAAACATTTTTTTTTTAGAATAAGGCTGTAACGTAACAAAATTAGTAAAAAGTCAAGGGGTCTGAATACTTTCTGAAGGCACTGTATATAGCAACACCTCCCCCATAAGCATTTCTGTCTCTTCTATGGATGTTATATCCATGTATTGCTACTGCTGTATCATCAAATGAATTATCTAAGTGAGTCTCAGAAATGGCTAATATATGAATGTTATCTGATGTTAGCAAGTTATTGATTTCATTAACCTTATTTCTAAGGCTACATATATTGATATGAGCAAATGTTTTTGCCCTTTCCTGGGTAGCCTCTCAGAGACAGAAATAATATGGAAAAGAACAAACAAAATAAGAGTGGAAAAAACAACATTCAGCAGTCCATTAATCAGTTGGTGTGTGTGTGTTTGCTGCGGGTGGACAATAAGCTTGTCATAGCGGATGTAAGAAATGTAACCAATACGCTTTGGCAGCTTTCACGGCTGGGACAAGTTATTTTCTCTTCTGGCCCACAGCTTAAAAAATTGAAGAATTTTTAAGACAAAAATGGCCAATTGGTGGTTAATCCAGGTGTGGAAAGCTCTTAGACTTACCCGGAAAGGCTCAAAGCTGCCAAAGGTGATTCTAACATGTATTGACTCAGGGGGTTACATACTTATCTAATTATGATATATTAGTGTTTTATTTTTCATATTTTTTATAAAAAAATGCAAATTTTTCTTCCACTTTGACAGAGTATTTTGTGTAGATCGTTTACAGTTTTGGACATTTTTTTCAATTTAATCAATTTTAATCCTACTTTGTAACACAACAAAATGTGGAATAAGTCAAGGGGTATGAATACTTTCTGAAGGCACTGTATATGATGTTCACAAATGCTTATTTCATAACTTCCATTCAACTACTTAATTTCTTTCCCAAGACACTTAATGAGAAAATGTATGTAGTTTATCTTGCAGATTTGTAGTTTAGACATGTGGTTTTCATATGGTGTATTTAAAACTTGTTTATGTTTAATAAACACTAAAACACTAGACTTTCTAAGACTTACATTGAGACTCTCCTTTTGTATACATTACATCTGATATCACCCTATTTTGCATATACCCGACAGCGCTTTATAACTAAATACACAGTGAGCTCCAAAAGTATTGGGACAGTGGCATTTTGTTTTTGTTTTGGCTCTGTACTCAAGCACTTTCGATTGTAAATGATACAATGACTATGAGGTTAAAGTACAGACTGTCAGCTTTAAACGGAGGGTATTTTAATCCATATCGGGTGAACCGTTTAGAAATGGCCAACATTTTGTACATAGTCCTCCCATTTTAGGGGACCAAAAGTAAAGTCACAGAAAAGTGAGTAAGTTAGAGAAGCACATATCATACCCCCCCCCCCCCCAAAAAAAAATGTAACTGTCCCAATATAGTTATAGCTTACTGTACCTACACATACCCACGCACTAACAAACCTACTGTACATGTCAAAATAGTTTAGTCAGGTTTGTCTGACTTTTGACTTATCATAGACAACTTATTTTTACCCACAACATCATATTTATGTCCACCATGATGGGTTTAACAACAATGAAGTCATTCTGTAACTACAGTATAGGACTCAAACATAGTGGGGATGGGTAAACACTCCATGTTGAAAGTGTTTATCTATGTGTACGTACCTGAGGGTGTGTATGTCTGTGTAATCTATCACCTGTGTCTTCCAGGAGGAGGAGGGATGTGAGGAGGGTCTGGGGAACGCTGAGGGGACTATGGTCATGGAGGACAACCAGACTACACCTCCTGAACCCACAGATGAGCAGCACAGGACCACACACAGTCTCACTGAGGTGAGCTCACTGAACTACTGCCTGAATGGTATTAGATCAGGTCTTAATTAATTTTGTCTTAAGTATGGGACCATGCCATTGAATTATCCAACCATTAGTATTGTATTAAATCAACTAACATGTTTGAATTGTACTCATAGCAATCCCTCATTGCTCAATCAGAAGATGCTCCATAGCACGGTGCTCATATCAGATTTCTTGATTCAACATCCTCTCACTCTGTATCTCTTACAGTCAGTAGACATGGAGGATGGGAAGCCTGATCTGCTGCTGGTCAAAGAAGAGACAATAGAAGATGGACCAGAGAGCATTGATCTGCTGAGTGGACTAAAGATGGAGGAGCAAGGTAAGGGAGACATACATATAGCCTACATACAGTAATAGATCTTCAATGGGAACCAATGGGCACCTGGCTATTATTTTATATTTTATTTACAATTTATTTACAATTTACAATTATTTACTTTTTTTTTTCTTCATTCATAAAATGAAATCAATATAACTTATGTTTACATAGAAAACCAAACATTATAATGTATGAACTTGACCAGGTAATTGACTTAAAAAACTCCATATGTAGAGTCTATTTTCTAACCTCTTGCTGCAGGTAGTTGGCTGGAGGCTAACAGAGGAGACTGGGTGACGATCTTGGATTCCCAGACGGGTGCAGCCAAGGGCCCAGGGGACAACATCACTGATCAGGCCAGGACCAGAGGTGACATAGTGGAGGTCAGTGGATGGGACAGCATCCTCAACTCTGGGCTGGTGAACAACACTGTTAATCACAACCAGAAACAGACAGTCGAACACAAAACAACAACCGATCATAGTCTCCATGACAACAGACTGCCTGAGACCAGGGTGAGGATTAGATTTGGTCTGCGGGGACAGGGAGGTGTCCATATGCAGCAGGAGAGAACAGACACAGACTTGGCTAGCGATGCTCCGTCCTGCTCCTATAGTTGTGATTCAGAGAGACTGATGGCACCTCAGGTTAACCCCCTAACAGGTGCTGCCTTCAGCCTGCCTTCTATAGGATCTATCAACTGGAACATGGACCCTGCAACAACACCGACACTCCCTGGCCTTCATCCTCCTCACACTCTCCTAATGTTAAACCAGACCTCAGACAATGCCAGTGCCTCAACACTAAATGGCTACACAAGCCCATTGACAAATGACAGTAGTAGTGATGCTATCAGTAGATCCGGTGGCAAAGAGAAGCGCTTCCCGTGTTCGTTCTGTGGGAAAGCCTTTAGTTTCCCTAAACAGGTGGAGATCCACCAGAGGATGCACACGGGGGAGAAACCATTCGGCTGCCACCTGTGCCGGGCCAGTTTCTCCCACTCGTCCAGCCTGAAGAGGCACCAGAGGGTCCACACAGGGGAGAAACCTTACAGCTGTCTCCAGTGTGAGAAGAGGTTCTCCCACCAGCACCAGCTGAAGAGGCACCTGAAGGTTCACACGGGAGAGAGGCCATTCACCTGTACGCACTGCGGGAAGAGGTTCTCAGAGAGGAGATACCTCAGGACACACCAACAGAAAATGCACACGGCCCATGCATAGTGTACAGTGACATGTAATGTAATACTAGTTAGTTTGTAGTTAATTCTGTTTGTTTTGGATGTAGTAGTAAGGAACTACATGAAGTGAACTGAGGAAAGAATGAGTATGATGAGACAGAGGAGATGATATGGTGATGGTTGGTGTGATAGTGTAAAAATGATTCACTGATGAAAAGTGACAACCTTGTGCTGTTGTTTGATGCTGTTTTTTATAATGAGGAAATATTAGTGCCTTAATTCATGTTTACCTGACTAAGTATTGAACACATTTATTTTGGTTATTGAACTACAGTAGCTATAGTGGATTTACATCCGGTAACAGAATTACATCTTGGGTCCCTGATCTATACTACACAGAAATGCATAATTATGGCTATGAATGTAATTCGCTTCATGGTGATGTATCCTGAATAGGTACACAAAGGTAGAGAAATATGTAATATCCGTATTTTGCATATTTGGGTATTCTACACACTGGCTATTATTGTAATGAGCTCCGCGCCCAAACAAGACCACATTTGGTTGGTTATAACCAGACAAAATCTTGTTTCACAAGTTTGGACATCACAGAAGAGAACCGTACAGGACAGTAGAGTACATTATACTGTACTTTTCTCTAATGTGCTCTACTGTACTGTACTCCACTCTACTGTACAGTACTTTACTGTTCTGTACTTTACTGTTACAGGCTTTGGTTTTTCCATTTATATTTCGAGGTTGGACTTCAGCACGTTGGGCGCACCGATTGGTGTCACCTCGTTGGTCAGTATGTGTTACACCTTTGCTGGCCTGTCATCTCGTTAGTCAGAAGGTGTTTCACCTGTGCTGGCCCAGTGCTCCAGAAGGCTTGAGAGATGTGGAAGGTTAACACCTTTAGTTGGCTCTCCCTATTTGATTTATAAAAAACAATCCTTTATTTGATTTTCACTGTTTTTGTTTAGTTCCACTTTTTGGTTTGCTTCCTGTCTTTAAGTTTGGTGTGGGTTTTAATTTAGTTTGCCGTTTTTGGGCCAAATTTAATGTCCGCTCATGGTGAGTGTCTTTTAGGTCCCAGTTGTTGTTACTAGTCAACTTTCAATGGACACCCCCATGAGTGTCTATCAGAACCCCTCCTAGAACCCCACCTGTTTCGTTTTGGTTTTTGTTCGTTCCCCCTTCTGTTTGAGAAACAATTTTTGGTTTCTTGCTGGGGAATATAAAAAAATGGGGGCTTGTCCGAGATCTTCAAGCCCAGGAGTATGGTAGTTGCTCTAATCTTCTACTCTGAAGCTCTGCTTTGGCCAGATATTAGGGTGTTCAAAAGACACTTTTGTGGTAGAGTTTCTGTCACTGACATCCACCCCAAGGGCTTCGAAGATTTGTGGAATAATTTTGAAAAGTTGCATGAACACACAGGCTAATAAAATAAAGTTAAAAAAAGCCATGGGCTTTAAGTTGGAAGCCCCTACATGGAAGACGCTAGAACAATGTACGAAGAAGAATCTGCTCGTCATTGCAAAGCATTATGACATCAAAGTCGCACATGCCGATTCAAAAGCAGTAGTCAAAGAGTTAGTCTATACTGCTTTGGTGGAGGAGGAAATTCTTCCGGAGAGGGAAGGATGATGAAAAGGGTCCTACGGGTAGTAGAGTACACCCCATAGATGTGCAACTGCGAGAGGTAGAAGTAAAGGCAAAAAAGAAACAGAAACTGGAAGCACTCCGAATCCAGTCAGGCCATCTTGCACCTTCAACAGAGTTTGATCAGCTGACTTGAAAAGGAGTTGGACGTATATTTTACTCGGTTTGAGCGGATTGCCAAATTCCTAAAATGGCAGCGAAATACACTATATATACAAAAGTATGTGGACACCCATTTAAATGAGTGTATTCAGCTATTCCAGCCACACCCGTTGCTGACGTGTATAAAATCAAGCACACAGCCATGCAATCTCCATAGACAAACAATGACAGTAGAATGGCCTTATGAAGAGTTCAGTGACTTTCTGCCCTGCTAGAGCTACCCCGGTCAACTGTAAGTGCTATTATTGTGAAGTGGAAACGGCTCAGCTGGGAAGTGGTAGGCCACACAAGCTCACAGAATGGGACCGCCGAGTGCTGAAGTGTGTAGCGTGTAAAAATCGTCTGTCCTCAGTTGCAACACTTACTACCGAGTTCCAAACCTCCTTAGGAAGCTTCATGAAATTCGTTTCCATGGCCGAGCAGCCGCACACAAGCCTAAGATCATCATGCGCAATGCCAAGCATTGGCTGGAGGGGTGTAATGCTCGTCGCTATTGGGCTCTGGAGCAATGGAAATGTATTCTCTGGAGTTATGAATCACACTTCACCGTCAAGCAGTCCGACGGACGAATCTGGGTTTGGCGGATGCCAGGAGAACGCTACCTTCCCCAATGCATAGTGTAACTGTAAAGTTTGGTGGAGGAGGAATAATGGTCTGGGCCTGTTTTTCATGGTTCGGGCTAGGCCCCTTAGTTCCAGTGTAGGGAAATGAAAACGCTACAGCATACAGTGACATTCTAGACGATTCTGTGCTTCCAACTTTGTGGCAACAGTTTGGGGAAGGCCCTTTTCTGTTTCAGCATGACAATTACCCCATGCACAAAGCGAGGTCCATACAGAAATGTTTTGTCGAGATCGGTGTGGAAGAACTTGACTGCTCCTCCAAAGTGTTCTTGTGGGAAAAGCTCAGAAAGTGTACGCCGCTTTATCTCTTGACCAGAGCTCAGATTATTACCCTGGTAAAGCGTCTATCCTTCAGGCTTACGAGTTGCTCTGAGACAACAGTTCCGTAAATGACAAAATACAGAATCACAAAGCAATGTTGAATTCGCAAGGGAACAAGCATGTATTTTTGTTCGGTAGTTTGATTCTCAAGAGGTCAAAGACCTTGAGGATTTAAAGACACTCATTAAGCACTGCAGCAGTAATGAACATAGGAAAGTGTATCTATAGGCTTGCGTTTTTATTATTAGTGGCTTGGGTCTTTTTTAATAGAGAAATATTTCACTTTTTCTGTTCATCGGAGTAACAACATGAATTTGTGCATGAGGCACAAATAATACAGCGACTCAAGTTTCGCCATCAGCTTTTTGGTCAATGTCAGTGGGGAGGAAAGGGAGAGCGGAGGGATGTTGAGAGGTGGACCCTCCATCAGCTGAGACTGACCACTGGCACTGTCAGTAAAATAAAAATAAAAAGCAAATTATTTAAATGTATGCTCACTCACCTATGCTTCACAAGTAATACAACAATGGATCTATTACCGGTATGATCATATAGCCCACCTCAAATGTTGAAATATAATTTTAAAAAATTGCCCTAACAATGCATTGGCAGGGCAATTCAAGCAAAGCCAATAAGCGGTTGTTGGGGTTCGTTCCTTGTTTCCTTGTCAATCATTGGTTCATTGGTGAAATTAGCATTATGACAATATCTTTAATTAAATCATTAAAAAAACTTTATTAATGCAATTGCAGACACGTTAACAAACAGGAACATAGCACGCATGTTTCTGAGTAAGTTCTGCGCCCTAGAAAAAGTCCCAAGTTGTTTTATTAAACTGAATTCCAGCCTTAGTGATGTCACTGCTTACGTCCTTACCTTCTACTCCATGCATCTACAGCTATACAAACATAGAGTTTCAGTGTTATCTAAAAGCTAGGCAATAAATGTCCACTCAACAAAGTTGATTTATTGTGGAATGTCTGACTAGTCTCTTATCTCCCTCACTCACTCCCCTGCAGTTCTGTCTTCACAGTCACACATTTCTCAGACAGTTTCTTTATTAGAGGCAGAGACTAGAAAAGTACTGTGGAACAATATTAAACCTCATAATGTATATATATATATTGTTAATCTGTAGTCTGGGACCCTATAAATGTAAGGAGGGAGGGGTCTTAACCCCTCCCCTTCTATTAATACAACATAAGCATAATCAATTATTATGATACATCAAACATTTAGTACAGCCCTATCATGACCCCTAGGTGAACTCCTGACACGGTGATTGGGCTTATAGCTTACTGCACAAACCTCATTGCTACAAAACTGTTTGTAAGTGGTCAATGTTGCATAGGCTTACGTTTTTTTTAAGTAATGTTAAAAAAAATCTGAGCTGCAGATCTCGACTTGCATTTTCACTCAATGTGATCTTGACTCAGAAAAGGTTGGTGACCACTGTTCTAGAGTTTTCCCTGTTAACACTATCAACGTTTCCCTTTACTGTGGCAATTGTGATCAAATCAACGCAATATTAGACACTTTCAATGCAACAAAACAAACTATGCAAGAGAGGATTCTATTGCATTGACACACACTACTCAGCCCGTACGCTATACAGACCTGTGCGGCATAAACAGTCAGAGCTGCAGCAAATAGACCATTGGCATATATGGATCTGTGCCATTTACTTTGAACTGGACTGTATTTACAGCATGAGCAGTCGTGAGAAGATGTGCTTGTTTTGAAATCAAAATGAGAGCTGTATGCAGAAACGTGTGCACATTTTGTTCATATCCTTTGCTACTTAGTGAGTTATTAGCCCAGTTATAGATCATTTGTAGTCAGCAATAGGGGAGTGATTGCTTCCTACAAGAGCACAAAACGTGTAAATCTTTGAAAAGCGAGTCAGGTAAAGATATATTTTTTATTGTCTTAAAGGGGTAGTGTTGTATTTTGAGACTGGCTTGAATAAGCTAAGTAGCCAATAGGCAGAGGGTAGCATAATTTGTCTGATTCTCTGTAATAATGGTATGGGAATAATAATGCATTTCATTTTGTAAATTGGTTTCTTGCATCAAACAACACAACATTGAACACCACACATTAGCTGCTATTGTAGGCTGAATGATAGAACAGCTATTTCCATGTGAAAATGTTATGGGATGCATTTCCTCCATTGTTTTTGATGGTAGGCCACTCTGGTAGGCCTACATTATGATCAAATAGCCACAGTAGCTTACATTGCCACTGTTAAAACTGTAACTTAAAGCGGGTACAGCCTCAGTGTTCACAGTAAACGGACGCTGGAAGTTGCACATCATTTTCACAACGTTCAAGTTTGCACTCCGCAGACCTGACATTTCCTTAGTGCCCAAAGAAATGAGGGAACATTGTTTGTGACTACTATAATTTCCCATTGAAGCCAATTCAATTGTAGTAATTCCGTTACTGATTTTTCAGTAATTCCGTTACAGAATTATGAGTTTTAATTGCTTAATAATACATAAACAAACTTTATCAGTAAAAATACTATAACTAATTGGTAGGTATACTTATTACTTCTTTGAACTTCCAGTATCCTCCCTCCTTGTGAGGGAGAGAAATTAGAAAATATCTTAAAGATATGTGGGTTTGTAATAACGCAATTACAAGGCACAAGGCAATGTTTCTTAAACATACAGAAGGCAAATTATTTCTCAAACTACACTGAACAAAAATATAAACGCAACATGTAAAGTATTGGTCCCATGCAACACACTATCACAGCTTATTGTGAAATGGACACAAATTACAGGCACACGAAAAAGTCCACTTTCCGTGTGTATTACACGTTTTTCATCACAACCATTTTGTGTGTATTACACAATTTTCTTCATAATGTATTTGTGTACATTACACAAATTTCAATTTGTTGTAGCTAATGTTAGCTACCATCCTCCTATCGTTTCTGTCTTAAGTAACCTAATCTCTTTATCTGTGATTGAAATGCACTGTATAAAAAAAAAATTGTGTACTGCACAGGAAAATATACTGTCACAAATTTCCAATAAGCAATTAGTGTCTATTTCAAAATAATATGTGATACTGGGTTGGTTTCATGAGTTGAAATAAAAGATCCCAGAAATGTTCCATACACACAAAAAGCTTATTTCGCTCAAATGTTTTGCACAAAATTGTTTAAATTGTTTGTTCATCATATATGCATAGTCACTTTAACCATAACTACATGTACATATACTACCTCAATCAGCCTGACTAACCGGTGTCTGTATGTAGCCTCGCTACTTTTATAGCCTCGCTACTGTATATAGCCTCGCTACTGTATATACTGTTTTTATTTCTTTACTTATTGTTCACCTAATACCTTTATTATAATAATTTTTTATTTTTTTTTCCACTGTTGGTTAGAGCCTGTAAGTAAGCATTTCACTGTAAGGTCTACACCTGTTGTATTCGTCGCACGTGACAAATAAACTTTGATTTGATTTCTCCTTTGCTGATTTAAACAGCATGATCATTACACAGGTGCACCTTGTGCTGGGGACAATAAAAGGCCACACCAATAATGAAATCATTATAATCAGTAAACTCTTCAAGCAGTGTGTGTGTGTGAACTAGACATCACATTCTTGCTTCCTCTGTCCTTGTTTCCTCCACTCCTTGCCTCTCCATGAAAGTGCATTGGAGCATGAGGGGAGGAACCTTGCCTCCTCTCCCCCAATGTGCTTTGAGAGGGAGGTGAGGAATGGAGGAAACAAGGGGAGAATCTCAATTGCATTTTCTTCATTTCTCACGTCCTCTCTCCTCGCCTCCTTCTCAAACCCCATTGGATAAGAAGGTGAGAGGTGAGGGACCTCTGAAATTGTACCTTATCTTGGTACTGTGGCACAGTATGGGCAGCTATTAATCAATTAATTCATAGATAATAGATTAATAGAATGGAGTTAGGAGATTGGAATCAGCGGAGGTTGCACAATAATGTCCCCAAGTAACACTACAGACACTACAGTGGTAGGCTTGATTACGAGACAGCCTACAGGGAGGAGGTGAGGGCACTCTGAGTGTGGTGTCAGGAAAACAACCGCTCACTCAACATCAACAAAACAAAGGAGATGATCGTGGACTTCAGGAAACAGCAAAGGGAGCACCCCCCTATCCACATCGACGGGACAGCAGTAGAGAAGGTGGAAAGTTTTAAGTTGCTCGGCGTACACATCACAGACAAACTGAAATGGTCCAGCCACACAGACTTTGTGGTGAAGAATCCGCTTGTCATCTAAAACCCTCACAAGCTTTTACAGATGCACAATTGAGAGCATCCTGTTGGGCTGTATCACCACCTGGTACGGCAACTGATGTCACAGGAAGGCCAAAAAGATAATCAAGAACAACAACCACCCAAGCCACTCCCTGTTCACCCCGCTACCATCCAGAAGGCGAGGTCAGTACAGGTGCATCAAAGCTTGGACCGAGAGACTGAAAAACAGCTTCTATCTCAAGGCCATCAGACTGTTAAATAGCCATCACTAACACAGAGAGGCTGCTGCCTACATACAGACCTGAAATCATTGGCCACTTTAATAATGTTTACATATCTTGCATTACTCATCTCATATGTATATACTGTATTTTATACCATCTATTGCATCTTGCCTATGCCGCCTCATCCATATATTTATATGTTAATACTCTTATTCCATTCCTTACTTAGATGTGTGTATTAGGTAGTTGTTGTGGAATTGTTAGACTACATGTTAGATATTGCTGCACTGTCAGAACTAAAAGCACAAGCATTTTGCTGCACTCTCAATAACATCTGCTGACCATGTGTATGTGACCAATACAATTTGATTTGAAATGTTGAGGTTACAGTACACTTCCAAGATCTCCATACAGAAAAAGAGTCAGACAGCTATCCAGGAATTTCACAGAATCAAGGTAAATGTGTAATTCAATTGTTAAATGCTTAGTATATGATATAACAACAAACAACAGTATCATAAATGTATGGAAAGAAAGGTGGCGTTTTATGTCACACGACTAACCGGTACCCCCTGTATTTAGCCTCGCTATTGTTATTTTACTGCTGCTCTTAATTATTTGTTACTTTTATTTATATTTTTTTTGGTATTTTTCTTAAAACTGCATTGTTAAGGTGCTTGTAAGTAAGCATTTCACTGTAAGGTATTGTATTTGGCGCATGTGACAAATAAACATTTATTAGATTTTTTGCCAAATCTGTGAAGACTCCAAGCATGAAAAAGGGTTTAAACAGTTTTGATTCAACTCATGAATTATATTGAATGTATCTATATTCCCCCTTTATATCTTAATGTATCCACATGAGTTTTTCACGCTCAACTGTTTCCTGTGAGTATCAAGAATGGTCCACCACCCAAAGGACATCCAGCCAACTTGACACAACTGTGGGAAGCATTGGAGTCAACATGGGTGGAATGCTTTCGACACCTTGTAGAGTCCATGCCCCAATGAATTGAGGCTGTTCTGAGGGCAAAAGTGGGTGCAACTCAATAGGTGGTCCTAATGTTTTGTACACTCAGTGTATATCACACAATGTCTGGATGCAATATTCTACAGAGGAATATTCAACACTGAAGTCTGTTACACTCGTTATTCCAAATGCATCTGAAAGTATTTTTTGCTGATAACAATGAAAATTAATCTTTGTCTTTAATGCAGGGTTTGATCTAAACGTCAGAAGCTCTCCAGTTGAATGGTTACTTTCTATGTTATAGAGTGGAATGTTTTTTCTGCTGGTGTATCCTGAGGTATCTCCTCTCTGAGAACCTCTTCCCACAGTGCATACTGGCGGACGGCCTCTCTCCTATGTGGACCCTCTGGTGCCTTTTCAGGTCACCAGCCTGGTCCATGCTCTGACGGATTAAGGCTGTTCTGAGGGCAAAAGGGGGTGCAACTCAATATTAGGAAGGTGTAAACATAGTATACTTAAGATATACCAGAAAAGTACATCTTGTATTTGTAGTATATTATGTGAACTTGTAGTATATTTAAGTAAAATATACTTTTTTCTCACTTGGATAGTCAGAGGGAGTGTAAAGTTGGGATAGAGAAAGCACTGTGTGTGTGGGCGCCCAGAAAGTGTCCAATGCTGAGGCAGTGAAGAGTAGCGGTTAGCCCAAGGGTGAGGGATTCAACTGGGAGCCCCTCAGTGAGTAGGCCTGAAGAGGGAGAGATCCAGAGAGGATGAGTTTTAGTAAGGTAGGGTTTATTGCTATGGTGGCGCTTGAATCAATTTGTAGTGGAAATTAAGAATGGACATTTGTCCAGTGAAATTGAAAAATAAGCAAAATTGGCTAGGGTTGATAATTCCCCATCGTATCTTGGTAGGAGTATGTTTTCTGGAACTATGTACACCCAACTCCCATTGAAGATATGCTTTGGGTAAAGCTTTGGGTAAAGTTAAATCGGAGCAGGGCACCTATTAAAAGGAGTAATTTCTGGAGTTGCATAAGTTGATATTGATATGCTAAAGTAAATTCCTGGAGTGGTTGATGTACGCTGGATGAATTGTGTGGTTAATGGCAAGAAGGAGAAGAGTTTGTCTGTCCTTGCGTTTTTTTATGTGGAGTCCCTCCCGACCCGAGTGCAGCTGGGATATGTGTATTATCCTGTCAGAGCCTTTATATCCAGGCCTTTGCAGTGTAACAGTTGTAAAATGTTTGGACATGTAGAAAGTGTCTGCAGACGGAAGGAGCCGAGATGTGGGACGTGTGGGGGAAACCACTTTGATGGAGAATGTATAGCAGAAGAGAAATGCAAAGGAATAAAGTATTGTAACTGTGGTGGAGAACATGAGGTGACATCCAGCCCAAATAGGGTGAAAGAGATGGAGGTGGCCAAAATCAGAGAATTCAGTCTGTCTGCTATGCGGAGACGGTAAAAAGGGTAGAAATAGTAGAAGGTCCGATGTTGTCAGGTAGGCCTCTGCAGGTTGCAGAGTTGGCCTCCCACCAGCAGGATCCAGATATGCTGTATGTAAAGAAGGTGGACTTTGTGGTTTTTATGGCAATGGTGATCAATGGCACAGCTAATGTGGAGGGAAAGTCCAGGAAGATGGGCATTATTGTGGATGCGGCAGAGTGGTTCCTGGGACTAAAAGATTTCTCAGCAAAGGAGTTCCATGAGGTGCTGTCAAGAGCAGTGATACCCTCTCAGGCCCCAGAGCCTGCGGAGGGAGTTATGGACGTTTGAAGAACTGAAGAAGTGAGAGATAATAACAAAAATGATCTCCCACTCTCACCATATGGAGTTCACTTTTTTCATCCCCGTACAGTTGGTGGCGGTAATGCACCATAAATATTGGATGCCAACCGCCGTTAAAGAAGAAGTAAACGGAAGTGAACCACAGTGACCATGAACAATTTCTACGTTAGCGTTTTTATTTAGACGTTTATCAACACCCTGTATTTCAAAATATGATTAATGTAACTGCACAGCATCACATACTCACCCTATATAGTGTATAACTCGTGTTGGAGACGACTTAGTTGATAGATGTTATCTAGGTAACGCTAGTTGCTAACAATGGCTAACTGTATGGTTTTTCACACTCAAATAGCCTCCATCATGGAGGTTCTAGCGAATGCAGCCGTGGCAGAGATCTGTAAACTCGTAGACGACGACTATGCAGTGTTTCGTTTGGAAATAACTCAAAGCCAAAAAGAAAACAGGACATTGCGGAGAAAACTACTGGAACTGAAGGTGGCAAGGGAGCGCGTCCTCTCCAGTCGTCCCAGTAGTGTCAAGATCCTCGACCGATACAGAGGAATGGCAAGAGGTACATTTTGCAGAAGGCTGAAGATGCGCGGCCTGTCGCCCCGTTCCCCTCTGCACATGTGTTCAGATGTGTTACCCAGAATTTAGTCTTGGTCAGTTGTTGGATAGTATGTAATAATTCCCCTGATTACTTAGCTATGTTGGCGCAAATACACTATCATATTCTAACCAGATTATTGATTTACTGCATTTCCTATTTACTCAATGAAAACAATGTGATGCCTGGAACATAATACATCAATCAATAAATAGTATTTTAAGAAGTAAATGTTACCTTAGTGTACAATATACAGTTGAGCATTGACAGTACCTAACCTTACCACCTCTTCGCCCAATCACTCTCTCAGGTGAAGGACATCGCACTGGAGGCTACAGAAGCATTGTGAAGCCAGTGGGACACCATACATGGAGAGATGACCAACCAATCACTGTTGATGAGGGGAGTGGAACCTCAACCCAGCATGTTATCATGATAGAGGTTAGTGTAATAGTATTACATCAAAATTATAGTACATCAATTGTGTCCAGTTTATTTCAGAAAGGCTCCTCTCAGCTATTCACTTGCTTACATGGACATCCTCATTTATCTGCCATAGGGAAGTTTGTGAGACTTCCCTATGACATTGTTATCCAATAACCTCCTCTCTTCTTGTGTCAGTCTGCAGATGCAGAGGCTGCAGGTCCTGGGGTCAAGCTGGAGAGGTCTGAAGGAAAGGAGGACACACGACACAGCACAGACATCCAGACTGGAGCGGCTGGAGCACCCCCTGTAGCTACGGAGGACCCAACCATCGCCCCAGTGCAGCCCAGGACCCGATGCAGCATCACGGAGGTCAGTGGAACCCAGAACACCGTTCTCAAGTCAGAGACAGACACCAAGACTTTAACGGGGCTGGGGCGACTGGGCTGTCCTCCTGCTCCCCGCTCAGAGTATTTACTTTACGGTAACCTGAGGACAGTTTTATCCAGTCGGGACTTAGGTGATGTATTACAGGCTGGCAATGATCCGACCTGTTCATATGCTACAGAGACACAGATGATATCTGGTGACATGCCTGTGGGCTTAGATACACAGACTAATCCAATGAGAGGGGACTTGAACCAGTACAGCAGTAGTGTATACTCTGAAGGGTTTCTAGATAAGAAAGGGGAAGGTCTGGTTGTAGATGAGGTGATTGTGAAAGTTGAGCGCAACTCTCCTCAGACATGGAATGCAGACGAGACTCACTTAAGAGAAGGACACTCGCAGGGCAACACCAGTGACTTTTTAGATTACAGGGAAAGCTTGGAGACAAATCAAAATGTTGCGACCCACTCCCCTTCACATGCGTTCAGAGATCACGACCCAGTGTCCACGTCGATGGGGCCTTCTGATTCATACGGCCGCATCCTTTTTGATCAGGTAATGAACTCAAACGACAGCGCTAGAGCCCAGGCTCAGGGAGGGGGCGCTACATCAGGCAATAGTAAAGAGAAACGGTTCCTCTGCATGTTCTGTAACAAAGCCTTCAGCTGCCCACATAATGTGGAGATCCACCAGAGGGTCCACACAGGGGTGAAACCCTACAGCTGTACACGGTGTCAAATGCGCTTTGCCCAGGCTGGCAACCTGAAGAGGCACCAGAGGGTCCACACCGGGGTGAAACCCTTCAGCTGTACACAGTGTCACATGCGCTTCGCCGAGGCTGGTGACCTGAAGAGGCACCAGAGGGTCCACACAGGGGAGAAACCCTACAGCTGCCCCCAGTGTGAGAAGAGGTTCTCCCGCCAGCACCAGCTGAAGATGCACCTGAAGGTCCACACAGGAGAAACGCTGTTTGCCTGTACGCAGGAAGAGGTTCTCAGAGAGGAGCTACCTCAGAATACACCAGCAGAAAAATCATTCCTGTCTATAACATTGAAAGAAACCATTTCACGTGATAGCTTCTGAAGTTTAGATCAAACCCTGCATTAAAGACAAATGTATACATTTTCATTGTTATCAGCAGAAAATATCTACAGATACATTTGGAATAACGAGTATCAGATTTCAGTGTTGAATATTGCTGGGTAGAATATTGCTTCCAGACATTGTGTGTTATAAGTCTGTTACATATAATGTTTGTACTCTGTAGGATATATGTTTACAAATGCCTGGATTACTTCCATTCACCTAGTGAATTTTTTCCCAATACACGTTTAATGAGAAAATAAATGCAGTTCAATAAGTTAATGCAGATTTTTAGTTGGGTCATGCATATGTGTGGTTTTCATATGTTGTATTTAAAACTTGTT
Source organism: Hucho hucho (assembly GCA_003317085.1). Classification (NCBI taxonomy): domain Eukaryota; kingdom Metazoa; phylum Chordata; class Actinopteri; order Salmoniformes; family Salmonidae; genus Hucho; species Hucho hucho. The sequence goes on from QNTS01000330.1 coordinate 466,319, forward strand.
TATGTTTAATAAACACAAAATGGGACTTTATTCTAAGACTTTCATTGAGATTCTCTTTAATATACATTACATATGATCTCAACAGTGCTTTATAACCAATTACTAAATATACCTACTCGGACCATCATTTAACGCGTGACGTGTTTATCGCTGTACATTCTTTGGATGCCGTTAATTGCGTTTCCATATCTTCACGCATGGAACCTTTTAAGCACGTGTTTCCGCACCGGCGCTTTTAAGTGCAGAACACAACCGTGAACACCGCTACAGTCAATGCTTACACCGTTGCATAGCTGAAGACCGTGTGCCTCTTATATCCAATATTACTGGAGCTATGTTTATTTTTTTCTGCAGCAGATTGGCGCGCATGTCACAGGCCGTTTTAAACTACTCGCAAGCTGCTGTTTTTTGGTTTGATAACAAACACCATTGTTTAGCAAGCTAGTCATGTTACCTAGCAATCTGACAACTTGACCACTGACTAGGCTATGCACAAATTTGGATGCCGCAGGAAGAACTGAAAAGGAATTGGCTCCTCAGAGATGCTTCAAAGGTAGGCTGCATACGCAAGAGTGGGGTGTGTATGGTTGTGTGTGTGTGTGTGAGAGAGAGGATGTGTTTCAAGTTTCACGGTTTTATTGTCATGTGCACTAGTACAGTGAAATGCCTTTATTTCTTTCTCTTTCCCAACAAAGCAGTAATCAATATCATAGTCAATAGTGGGAGTAAGTGTGAGAGAGCCGGTGTGGGAGGGAGAGTGCGTAGGACTATGTGTGTAAAGTTATCTGAACAGTACAGATGATTACAATGTTTTCATGAGTTTAAAAGCTCTTTGTTCTTTGTATCCAGACAGTTATTTTTTCCTAGAATGCCTGAAGCTTTAACAGTACTTAAAACTGTGTGTGTAAGAGAAAGAGTGTGTCTGTCTGTGTGTCTGTCTGTCTGTACTGTGTACAAGTGTTACACTTCAAGAACATTGATAAGAGGGAGTAGGCCTACTCAAACATTGGGAGCATTAATAGCTGTAGCTATATTAGTGACTTTTGTGTTGTTCCTGGTGAAAATGCTATTAAAAGATTTTGACGTAGATCATTTCGTGTTTCCGTTCCTTACAATCAAAGCATAGTATGCCTGTACCTCAATGCACTACTTTTTAAATGGAAAAATCTTTCTTTGGGGCCAAATTTGAGCAGATTAATCGCGATTAACTAACGCCATTAACTTGATTATTGTCATCGTTTGACAGCCCTAATACCTACACACTAACAAACGCCTACTGTACATGTCAAAATAGTTTAGTCAGGTTTGTGTGATGACTTTTGACTTAGCATAGCTGACTTATTTATCCACAACATCATATTTATGTCCATCATGATGGGTTTAACAACAATGAAGTAATTCTGTAACTACATTATAGAACTCAAACGTAGTGGGGATGGGTAAACACTCCATGCTGAAAGCGTGTTTATTATCTGTGTGTGTGTGTACCTTAAGGAGTGTAATCTGTATCACCTGTCTCTTCCAGGATGAGGAGTGTCCAGAGGTGCTGCTGGTGAAGGAGGAGGGTCTGAGGAACCCTGAGGGGACCATGGTCATGGAGGACAACCAGTCTACACCTCCTGAACCCACATAGGAACCAGCTGAGCAGCACAGGACCACACACAGTCTCACTGAGGTGAGCCAACTGTGAACTGGATCGTTCCACGAAATGAGTGCCTTAAAAAATATATATTTTAAGTAGAAACTGTGCACCAATATTACATTTTAAAAGCCTGTTATGGGGCCTCCCGAGTGGCACAGCGGTCTATGGCACTGCATCGCAGTGTTGAGGCATCACTACAGCCTGGGGTTCGATCCCAGGCTGTGTCACAGCCGGCTGGGACCAGGAGTCCCATTGGGTGGCGCACAATTGGCCCAGTGTCGTCCGGGTTAGGGGAGGGTTTGGCCGGGTGGCTTTACTTGGCTCATCGCGCTCTAGTGACTCCTTGTGGCGGGCCAGGCGGCTGCAAGCTGACTCAGTCGTCAGTTTCCTCCGACACATTGGTGTGGCTGGTTTCCGGGTTACACAAGCAGGTGTTAAGAAGCAGCGTGGCTTGGCGGGTCATGTTTCAGAGGAAGCATAACTCGACCTTTGCTTCTCCCGAGCCTGTTGGGGAGTTGCAGCAATGAGACAAGATCGTAACTACCAATTGGATATCACAAAATTGGGGAGAAAAAGGGGGTAAAATTACAACAAAAATATATACTGTTCCTGATTTTCTGGAACCCAACTTGCCTATTGATACAGAGATTTCTGTGCATGTGCTGCTTTGTTTTTTTTACTTCCCACTCAGCTGCCCACTCAGCTGCTGCCTACGTAGCTAAGATTTATACAATATTTTTTTCCTCATCAATTGGCACATAATACCCCATAATGATAAAGTGAAAACAGGTTTTTATAAATGTTAGCAAATGTTAAAAAGCAACAAAAAAAAACATACCTTATTTACATAAGTATTCAGACCCTGTACTATGAGACTCGAAATTGTGCTCAGGTGCATCGTGTTTCCATTGATCATCCTTGAGATGTTTCTACAATTTAAATGGCATCCACCTGTGGTAAATTCAATTGAATGGACATGATTTGGAAAGGCATACACCTGTCTACAGTGCATTCGGAAAGTATTCAGACCCATTGACTTTTTCCACATTTTGTTATGTTACAGCCTTGTTCTAAAATTGATTAAATTGTTTTTTGTCCCTCATCAATCTACACACAATACCCCATAATGACAATGCAAATCAGGCTTTTAGAATTTTTTGCAAATGTATTAAAAATTCAGAGCTGAAATATCACATTTACATAAGTATTCAGACCCTTTACTCAGTACTTTGTTGAACCACCTTTGGCAGCGATTACAGCCTCGAGTCTTCTTGGGTATGAGCTACAAGCTTGGCACACCTGTATTTTGGGAGTTTCTCCCATTCTTCTCTGCAGATGGTGCCAGGTTTCCTCCAGATGTGACGCTTCGCATTCAGGCTCATATCAAATTTCTTGATCCAACATCCTCTTACTCTGTATCTCTTACAGTCAGTAGACATGGAGGATGGGAAGTCTGATCTGCTGCTAGTCAAAGAGGAGACAGTAGAGGACGGACCAGAGAGCATTAACCTGCTGAGTGGACTAAAGATGGGGGAGCAAGGTAAGGGAGACATGCATATTTACATTTTAGTCATTTAGCAGACACTTATCCAGAGCAACTTACAGGAGCAATTAGGGTTAAGTACCTTGCTCAAGGGCACATCGACAGATTTTTCAACTAGTCGGCCCAATGCTCTTAACCGCTAGGCTACCTGCCTACATACGGTAATATATCTTCATTGGGAATAGTGATGCGCCTGGCTATTTTATTTTCTATATTTTCTTAATTCATAAAATTAAATCAGTAGAACTTATGTTTACATGTAAAAACAGACATTATAATCTATGAACTTGACCAGGTAATTGACAACAAAAAAACTCCATATGTAGGTGGTTGGCTGGAGGCTAACAGAGATTGGGCGACCATTTTGGATTCCCAGACCCAGACCGGTGCAGCCAAGGGCCCAGGGGACAACATCACTGAGCAGGCCAGGACCAGAGGTGACATAGTGGAGGTCAATGGATGGGACAGCGTCCTGAACTCTGGACTGGGGAACAACATTGTTGACCACTACCAGAAACAGACAGTCGAACACAAAACAACATCCAAACTTAGTCTCCATGACAACAGACTGGCTGAGACCAGGGCGAGGCATAGATTTGGTCCACGGGGACTGGGAGGTGTCAATATGCGTCGGGAGAGAACAGAAACAAACTCTGCTAGCGATACTCCATCCTGCTCCTATAGTTGTGATTCAGAGAGACTGATGGCGCCTCAGGTTAACCCCCTAACAGGTGCTGGCTTAAGCCTGCCATCTATAGGATCTATCAACTGGAACATGGACCCTGTGACAACACAGAAACTCCCTGGCCTTCGTCCTCCTCATACTTTCCTAATATTAAACCAGACCTCAGACAATGGCAGTGCTTCAACACTAAATGGCTACACAAGCCCATTGACAAATGACAGTAGTAGTGATGCTATCAGTAGATCCGGTGGCAAAGAGAAGCGCTTCCTGTGTTCATTCTGTGGGAAAGCCTTCAGTTTCTGCAAACAGGTGGAGATCCACCAAAGGATGCACACGGGGGAGAAACCATTCGGCTGCCACCTGTGCCAGGCCAGTTTTTCACAATCATCCAGCCTGAAGAGGCACCAGAGAGTCCACACAGGGGAGAAACCCTACAGCTGCCCCCAGTGCGAGAAGAGGTTCTCCCACCAGCACCAGCTGAAGATGCACCTGAAGGTCCACACGGGAGAAAGGCCATTCGACTGTACTCACTGTGGGAAGAGGTTCTCGGAGAGGAGATACCTCAAGATGCACCAGCAGAAAAACCATTCCATTATAACATAGAAAGTAACCATTCCACTCAATAGCTTCTGATGCTAAGATCAAACCCTGCATTAAAGGTAGATGCAGGAAGATGACATAGATGCATAAAATAAACAGCAGTTGTGGGTCAATTGTTGAAGTGCAAGGCCCAGACATTGTGTGATATACAGTTGAAGTCGGAAGTTTACATACACCTTAGCCAAATACATTTAAAGTCAGTTTTTCACAATTCCTGACATTTAATCCTAGTAAAAATTCCCTGTCTTAGGTCAGTTAGGATCACCACTTTATTATAAGAATGTGAGATGTCAGAATAATAGAGAGAATGATTTATTTCAGCTTTTATTTCTTTCATCACATTCCCAGTGGGTCAGAAGTTTACATACACTCAATTAGTATTTGGTAGCATTGCCTTTAAATTGTTTAACTTGGGTCAAACGTTTCGGGTAGCCTTCCACAAGCTTCCCACAATAAGTTGGGGGAATTTTGGCCCATTCCTCCTGACAGAGCTGGTGTAATTGAGTCAGGTTTGTAGGCCTCCTTGCTCGCACACGCCTTTTCAGTTCTGCCCACAAATATTCTATGAGGTTGAGGTCAGGACTTTGTGATGGCCACTCCAATACCTTGACTTTGTTGTCCTTAAGCCATTTTGCCACAACTTTGGAAGTATGCTTGGGTCATTGTCCATTTGGAAGACCCATTTGCGACCAAACTTTAACTTCCTGACTTATGTCTTGAGATGTTGCTTCAATATATCCACATAATTTTCCTACCTCATGATGCCATCTATTTTGTGAAGTGCACCAAAAAGTACGATCTTTGTCCCCATGTGCAGTTTCAAACCGTAGTCAGGCTTTTTTATGGCGGTTTTGAAGCAGTGGCTTCTTCCTTGCTGAGCGGCCTTTCAGGTTAGGTCGATATAGGACTTGTTTTACTGTGGATATAGATACTTTTGTACCTGTTTCCTCCAGCATCTTCACAAGGTCCTTTGCTGTGATTCTGGGATTGATTTGCACTTTTCACACCAAAGTACGTTCATCTCTAGGAGACAGAATGCGTCTCCTTCCTGAGCGGTATGACGGCTGTGTGTTCCCATGGTGTTTATACTTGCGTACTATTGTTTGTACAGATGAACGTGGTACCTTCAGGTGTTTGGAAATTGCTCCCAAGGATGAACCAGACTTGTGGAGGTCTACTTTTTTTTTCTGAAGTCTTGTCTGAATTCTTTTGATTTTCCCATGATGTCAAGCAAAGAGGCACTGAGTTTGAAGGTAGGCCTTGAAATACATCCACAGGTACACATCCAATTGACTCAAATTATGTCAATTAGCCTATCAGAAGTTTCCAAGCTGTTTAAAGGCACAGTCAACTTGGTGTATGTAAACTTCTGACCCACTGGAATTGTGATACAGTAAACAATTGTTGGATAAATTACTTGTGTCATGCACAAAGTAGATGTCTGTACAGACTTGCCAAAACTATAGTTTGTTAACAATACATTTGTGGAGTGGTTGAAAAACGTGTTTTAATGACTCCAACCTAAGTGTATGTAAACCTCTGACTTCAACTGTATAAGACATAATAAAACATTTTGTTACAGCCTGAATTTAAAATGAATTTTTGTCACTGGGCTAAACAATACCCCATAATGTCAAGTGGAATTATGTTTTTCAAAGGTTTTACAAATGAAAAGCTGAAATGTCTTGAGTCAATAAGTATTCAACCCATTTGTTCTGGCAAGCCTAAATACGTAAGGGAGTACAAAGTACAAATGTGCTTAACAAGTCACGTAATAAGTTGCATGGACTTCGTGTGCATTAATAGTGTTTAACTTGATTTGTGAATGACTACCTCATCGCTGTACCCCACACATAAAATTATCCCTCAGTCAAGCAGTGAATTTCTGGCACAGATTAAACCACAAAGACCAGGGAGGTTTTCCAATGCCTCGCAAAGAAGGGCACCTATTGGTAGATGGGTAAAAATAAAAATAGCAGACATTGAAAATCCCTTTCGTTACACTTTGGATGGTGTATCAATACACCCAGTCACTACACCCAGTCACTACAAAGATGGCAAGCCTTTCCTAGGAAACCGCTCACGGATTTCACCATGAGGCCAATAGTGACTTTAAAACGGTTTCAGAGTTTAATGGCTGTGATAGAAGAACACTGACACAACAACATTGTAGTTACTCCACAATACTAACCTAATTGACACGGTGAAAAGAAGGAAGCCTGTACATAATTAACATATTCCAAAACACACATCCTGTTTGCAACAAGGCACTAAGTAATACTGCAAGAAATGTGGCAAAGCAATTCACTTTTTGTCCTGAATAAATACAAAGTGTTATGTTTGGGCAAATCCAATACAACACATTACTGAGTACCACTCCATATTTTCAAGCATAGTGGTGACTGCATCATGGTATGCTTTGAATTGTTAAGGACATGGAGCTAAGCACAGGCAAAATCCTTGAGGAAAACCTAGTTCAGTCTGTTTTCCACCAGACACTGGGAGATGAATTCACCTTTCAGCAGGACAATAACCTAAATCACAAAGCCATATCTACACTATTTGCTTACCAAGACGACAGGGAATGTTTCTGAGTGGCTGAGTTACAGTTTTGACTTAAATCTACTTGAAAATCTGAGGCAAGACCTGAAAATGGTTTTCTAGCAATGATCAACAACCAATTTGACAGAGCTTGTAGATTTTCTTTTAAGAATAATGGGCAAATGTTGCACAATCCAGGTGTGGAAAGCTGTTAAAGACTTACCAAAAAAGACTCTCAGCTGTAATCACTGCTAAAACTGCTTCTACGAAGTATTGGCTCAGGGGTGTGAATACTTATGTAAATGTGATATTTCTAAAAACGTTTTCACTTTGTCATTCTGGGTTATAGTATTTAGAGAATTTAGTATTTTTTTTAATCCATTTTGAATTCGAGCTGTAACACAAAATGTGGAATAAGTCAAGGGGTATGAATACTTTCTGAAGGCACTGTATATAGCCTAAAAAGTCTATTAGATATTGTGTTTGTACTGTGTAGGCTATATGATGTTCACAAATGCCTATTTCATTACTTCCATTTAACTAGTTAATGTTTTTTCCCAAGACACTTTTAATGAGTATACTAATGCAGTTTATCATGTTCATGCAGATTTTTAGTTGCGGTGTGCGTATGTGGTGTTTTCATCTGGTGAATTTAAAACTTGCTTGTTTAATAAACCAAGAATGTGACTTTCATTCTAAGATTTTCATTGACTCTCTTTTGTATACATCTCACCCTATTCTGCATATACCCGACAGCACTTTATAACCAATATACACTTACTAAATATACCTACACATACCCACACACTAACAAACACCTACACGTCAAAATAGTTTAGTTAGGTTTGTCTGACTTTTGACATCATAGCTGACTTGTTTTTTACGCACATCATATTTATGTCCACCACGATGGGTTTAACAACAATGAAGTCATTCTGTAACTACAGTATAGGACTCAAACGTAATGGGGATGGGTCAACACTCTGTGTCAGGTTTTTTTTCTGGATCAAAATGGGGCTTATGTGGTGGGTGTGACGGGGGGCATGGCCATGGCCAATGGTGCGGTCGATGACTGTCTAGCTTTTATTTAGGTGATTGTTAGTTCTTAATGATGATCTTATTAAAATATATAGGTCCATTTATCTTTATGTAGTTTTAGTCATGTAAGTTTACACATGTTTTTTCATCCATTTTTATTTTTTATATATTTTTTACTGTTTGGACATTGAAACCTGCATGTTGAAATTGTGTTTTATCTGTGTGTGTGTGTGTGCACATGCCTAAAGGAGTATACTGTATGTATGTGTAATCTGTATTACCTCTCTATTCCAGGAGGATGAGGAGAAGAAGGGATATGAGGAGGGTCTGGGGAACCCTGAGGGGACAATGGTCATGGAGGACAACCAGTCTACACCTCCTGAAACCACAGAAGAACCAGCGGAGCAGCACAGGACCACACACAGTCTCACTGAGGTGAGCCCACTGTGAACTACTGTCTGAATGATATTAGGTCAGGGCCCGAATCCACAAAGCCTCTCAGAGCAGGAGTGCTGATCTAGGACCAGTTTTGCTTTTTAGATCATAATGAAAAAGACTATGTAGACAGGCGGGGACCTGATCTTTGATCAGCACTTCTACTCTGAGACTCTTTTCGGATACGGGCCCAGGTCTTGATACATTTTGTGGTGTGGGACCATGCCTTTGAATTATCAAACCATTAAAGAGTGTCAAGTAATCAAAGGGTCGTTACGTTTTATTTCAATCCCTTTTTAACTGCACCCATTTTGATTTGAATGACACTTTCCATACATATTTTCCCATGGTAGAAGGGTCAGAAAGGTACTTTTTTTTACCGGAATGCCAAAACATTCAGGAGATAGGTGCTCAAAGTTTTGCATAGCCCACCATACCATGAGACAGCCATGTCTTCATTTAATCTGTTAAACTCAGAGATTTTTTTGTTCCTCAGATGCTTAAGTGTTACCTACTTTGTCAATTTCAGTCAGAAAATAGAAAGTGACATATCATTCGAAAGCTACAGCACTTGTCTTTTTGGGAATCAATCTCAAATTAATCTTACTGCTGGCAATGTCATAAGAATGCTGCCCCCCCCATGTCACCAAAAGGCCAAGTCACCAAAAGTGCAAAAATGTTGTATGCATGGAAAGGGTGGTCCTCGTAATGCAATGCATTTATATTTCTTTCAACATTTTAATGTGACATTACCTTGAATGTAGCCTTGTTGCGAACCGGGCTTCCCTAAAACGAGAAGCCTGGGGAAGTTCCAAGGCAGAAATCAGCCTAAAGAGGAGCGAGAACCCGGTGTAAATCAGTGACGCCTCGCAACACATCAAACCAATCAAATGCCTTGCTTGGGCGGAGCTCCAAAGGTGCTCACCAGATTCGTGCCGTAGGAGCAACTAAAATGACTAAAAACAAGCACCGGTGACAAAACATTTTAGAATGTTTGCCGCACGCTGGTTTTCACTGCATTTTTCTGTTACTCAAGATGAGCTAAAGCTGCAGCAGGAGGGGAGAAATGGTCTAGAATTTTGACATTTCTGGAGTGATATTTGTCTGTGCAGGCTAGCATGAGGCACAAGGTTTGTTTTGAGAAAAGTCAGTTTACCTGGTTAGGTATAACTACACTGAACAAAAATATAAACGCAACATGTAAAGTTCTGGTCCCATGTTTCATGAGCTGAAATAAAAGATCCCAGAAATGTTCCATACGCACCAAAAGCTTTTTTCTCTCAAAGTTGTGCACAAATTTGTTTATATCGCTGTAAGTGAGCATTTTATCCTTTGTCAAGATAATCCATCCACCTGACAGGTGTGGAATATCAAGAAGCTGATTAAACAGCATGATCATTATACTGGTGCACCTTGAGCTGGGGACAATAAAAGGACACTAAAATGTGCAGTTTTGACATTCAACAATGCCACAGATGTCTCAAGTTGAGGAAGCGTGCAATTGCCATGCTGACTGCAGGAATGTCCACCAGAGCTGTTTCCAGAGAATTTAATGTTAATTTAACGTCCAACCAGCCTTACAACCGCAGACCAAGTGTAATCTCGCCAGCCCAGGACCTCCACATCCCGCTTCTTCATCTGCGGGATCGTCAGAGGGGGGAGGGCGGGGTGCTAAGGAGTACTTCTGTCTGTAATAAAGCCCTTTTGTGGGGAAAAACTCATCCTAATTGGCTGGGCCTGGCTCCACAATGGGTGACCCTGGCTTCCAAGTGGGTGGGCCTATGCCCTCCCAGGCCCACCCATGGCTGCGCCCCTGCCCAGTCATGTGAAATCCATAGATTAAGGCCTAATTTATTTATTTCAATTCACTGATTTCCTTATATGAACTGTAACTCAGCAAAATCTTTGAAATTGTTGCATGTTGTGGTCATATTTTTGTTCAGTATAGCTAGTTACCGTTAGCTACTAGTTAGTTTAATTTCTCTCACGATGAGCAGACTACACTCTTAAATGAGCAGACTACACTCTTAAAGTGTATAAGCAGACTACACTCTTAAAGTGTATTGCCGCCACCTAATGTAGTAAAATATGCCCAAAAAAACGAAATATGTTTTAGATGAACAAATTCATACTAACTGGTACATCTTCCGCCGCCAGTCCCCTTGCAGGTCATCCGCTGTGAATTCTTTCAGGCCCAAAGACTTTTCTGCCGCAGCCACATTGATGTCCAATTTTTTAGCAGTACAATTAATAACCGCTGCAATAAACGACACAAAATCTACCTTCTTCACACAAAGTGTGTCCGGTTCTCTTGATTGACAAACACTCACTAATGTCTGGGGTGTATCCACTACCATATCATCAACACTAGCTTCACTTGCTGTCTCAATTATTTTGCTTGGCTCTGCATAGGAGATCCTATGACCCGCCCTTACTTTTGCCACCTTGACCTCCTTAACCCTTATAGGGCACTCCAAGACCTCTGGATAATGATCCCCACCACAGTTGCAACACTGACCTTCTTCACTCCGAACTTCAATATACTCCTTCCGTCTGCAAACATTTTTGACATGGCCAAATCCTTTACAGTTATTGCATTGTTGTGGCTTATGGTCAAATACTCTTACTGCATACTTTACGTAACCTAACTTTACATGCATAGGAATGTGCTCTTTATCAAAAAATAAAAGAACCGACTGAGTTTCTTCCTTTTCCCCATTCACCATGTGGTTCAGGGGACGGGCACCAACCACATCTTGGATTCTCTTTAATTATTCAGTATCTACCTCCATCGAGACCCCGGCTATGACTCCTTTAACTGGTGCTCTACTCCGCAGTTCAAATAATAATTCTCTCACGATTATAAAGCCAACAACATTTTTATTAAAACAGCATTTTATTGACCTAACAGGTTAGCAGTGAGCCCAGTATTTAGTTTATCCAGAATCAGTTTCAGTCCTACATAGACAGTACATTGTTGCTCTATCTCCCTCAAACTCAACTCTGGACCTCGAAGCCAGTTCCACTGCTTTTTTTCCTTGTTCCCCTTTAATCAGGGACTGATTTAGACCTGGGACACCAGGTGGATGCAATTAATTATCAGGTAGAACAGAAAACCAGCATGCTCCGTACCTCGTAGGGTAAGAGTTGAATTCCCCTGGTCTATCTACTATGGGAACAACTGCAACCTTTTTGCAAGATTCATTGCTAAAATGAATAAAATCAAATTAACCTCATATGTTACCTGCAATTCTCATCTCCTGTAGCCTAATGGTCATCTCTTTATTTTCATACTGTACCTTCTATTACAAGGTGTCGTGACGTGACTATCATTAATGGGATGACTGCTATCAAATCAATTAACTGTTTCATTACTACAGGATTAAATGAATCATGTAACAGTTAACTCATTAGCAATCTTGTGGCACCACGGAAAAAGTTTGTTTAATGAGTTACCGTTTCCCGAATTAACTGAAGAATATCAGAATTTCGTTATCATATTAGTCATCCATTAATTATTATTACCTCATATCAGTCTCATTCTGAACATCGTTGACTTCAAATCTGCACGAATCCTAGTCTACATGATGAAACTTTACATGAAAATCTATTCTCATTTAGAAGGCTAAAATCACATTTCATCTTCTCACAAATAGTTTCATATTTAATCATATAAGTTTTACAACATTTTGATGTAACTCTGACATATACATTGTGATATCTCTTAAAGTTACAATGTTTCCGTTATAACGTTTTTAATTATATTACCAAACAATAAATGATCTGACATGATTGTTCTTTAAATCCCTCCCAACCATTTCCCACATTCTTTGTGTAGAAATATTGTTTCAATGTCCAACCTTTTGATGTTCAAGTTTTGGGGCAGAGTCTCTCTCTACACACAAAGGATTTTTGACTTCTCCATACTGCAGTGCACGAGGGAGGAAGTTAAAGTCCTAGAACCGGCCCCACTTCCTCTCTGGTGGAAGAGAGGGAGTGGCTTCCGTCTGGTCACTCTATCATAAAGGCCTGCTTGGTGGAGTGCTGCAGAGATGGTTGTCCTTCTGGAAGGTTCTCCCATCTCAACACAGTAACTCTAGAGCTCTGTCAGAGTGACCATTGGGTTCTTGGTCACCTCCCTGACCAAGGTCTTTCTCCCCCAATTGCTCAGTTTGGCCGGGCGGCCAGCTCTAGGAAGAGTCTTGGTGGTCCCCAAACTTCTTCCATTTAATAGTGATATAGGCCACTGTGTTCTTGTGGACCTTCAATGCTACAGAAATGTTTTGGTACCCTTCCCCAGATCTGTGCCTCGACACAATCCTGTCTCTGAGCTCTACGGACAATTCCTTCGACCTCACGGCTTGGTTTTTGCTCTGGCATGCATGTGGGGTGGTAGGTTTGTTGGGGATAGTGGCGTGTATGTAGGGTAAGATGGTGGTGAAATTAAATTCTCCCAATCTACTTTCCCTTTTCTGTGAACAAAATGTGAAATTCACACTACGACCTGTGAAAGGCAGCAATACGCAACTAAGCGTCTAGTCTGCCGGAAAACTACACAAAGAAGAGTGTAAACGGAAGTGAACAACAAGAATTTCCACGTTAGCGTTTTTGTTGTTGTTTAGATGTTTATTAACACCCTGGAATTCAAAATATGTATAATTTAACTGCACAGCATCATATACTTACGATATGTAGTCTTTAATTCGCGTTGGAGACAGTACTTGGTTGACAAGTGTTTAGGTAACGCTAGCTAGCTGCTAACAATGGATAACTGTATGGTTTTTCACACTCAAATAGCCTCCATCATGGAGGTTCTAGCGAATGCAGCCGTGGCAGAGATCTGTAAACTCGTAGACGACGACTATGCAGTGTTTCGTTTGGAAATAACTCAAAGCCAGAAAGAAAACAGGGCATTGCGGAGGAGACTACAGCTACAAGAACTGAAGGTGGCACGGGAGCGCGTCCTCGCCATTCGACCCAGTAGTGTCAAAATCATCGACAAATACAGAGGAATGGCAAGAGGTACATTTTGCAGAAGGCTGGGGTTGTTGCCCCGTTCCCAGCTGCACATGTGTCGTAGGTGTTACCCAGAATTGGATCTTGGTCCGTTTTTGGATAGTATGCAATAATTCCCCAGAATATTTAGCAAAGAAACAATATATGCTAACCTGATTATTAATTTACAGCATTTCCTATTATTTACTCAATGAAAACAATGAAATACATGGAACATAATACATAGATAGTGAAACATCTGATGTTTTATTGTCACACACTAGATAGGTGCAGTGGAATGTGTTGTTTTACAGGGTCAGCCATAGTAGTGCCTTGCTCAAGGGTATATCAACAGATAGTTGTTTTTTTAACCCAGTTGGTTCGTGTGTTTGAACCAGCGACCATCTGGTTTCTGGCCCAACGCTCTAAACGCTAGGCTACCTACTGCCCTGTATGTCACGAACTTATGAGATGAATTACAGTACGTCCTTGCCATTTCTAGACAGTGTCAATAATGTACAATATACCGTTGAACATTCACAGTAGCTAATCTAACCACCTCTTTCCCACAATCACTCTCTCAGGTGAAGGACATCTCACTGGAGGCCACAGGAGCTTTGTGAAGCCAGCGGGACACAATACATGGAGAGATGACCAACCAATCACTGTTGATGAGGGGAGTGGAAGCTCAACCCAGCACGTTATCGTGATAGAGGTTAGTGTTATAGTGTTGCATAACAAATGTGTTATTTGTAACTCAAATGTGGCTTGTTTAGCGCTTCCGAGTGGCGCAGCTGTCTTAAGGCACGGCATCTCAGTGCAAGAGGCATCCCTACAGTCCCTAGTTCGAATCCAGGCTGTATCACATCCGGCTGTGATCCCATAGGGCGGCGCATAATTGGCGCAGTGTCGTCCAGGTTTGGCTGGAGTAGGCTGTCATTGTAAATAAGAATAAATAAGCTTAAATGTACATCCTAATTTATCTGCCATAGAGGCATTTTTATCTTCCCTACGACATTGTTATCCAACTCATGTACCGGTAATAACCTCCTCTTCTTGTTTTAGTCTGCAGATGCAGAGGCTGCAGGTCCTGTGGTCAAGCTGGAGAGGACTGAAGGAGAGGAGGACCCAAGGCACAGCAGAGACATCCAGACTGGTGCGGCTAGAGAGCCCCCTGTAGCCACGGAGATCCCCACCACTGCCCCAGTGCGGTCCAGGACCCGACGAAGCATCACGGAGGTCAGTGGAACGCCGAACGCCGTCCTCAAGTCAGACACAAAGACTTTATCGGGGCTGGGGCGACTGGGCTGTCCTCCTGCTCCCTGCGCAGAGTATTTACTGTACTGTAGCCCGAGGACGGTTCTGTCCCGTAAGGACTCTGGTGACGCGTTACAGACTCACAATGATCCATCCTGTTCATACGCTACAGAGACACAGATGATATCTGGTGACATGCCTGTGGGCTTAGATACACAGACTAATCCAATGAGAGGGGACTGGAACCAGTACAGCAGTAGTGTATACTCTGAAGGGTTCCTAGATAAGAAAGGGGAGGGTCTGGTCGTAGATGAAGTGAAAGTGGAGAGCGATGCTCCTCTGACATGGAATGCAGACGAGACTCACTTAGGAGAAGGACACTCGCAGGGCAACACCGGTGAATTCTTAGACTACAGGGAAAGCTTAGAGACAAATCTAAATGTCACGACCCACTCCCCTTTACACCCAGTGACCATGTCGATGGCACCTTCCAATTCACACAGCCGCGTCCTTTTCGATCAGGTATTGAACTCAAACGACCAAAATGCCAAGACGCAGGAAGGGGGAGCAACAACGGGTGGTAAAGAGAAGCGGTTCCTCTGCATGTTTTGTAACAAAGGCTTCAGCTGCTCCCAGAAGGTGGAGATCCATCAGAGGGTCCACACAGGAGTGAAACCCTTCACCTGTAACCAGTGTCACATGCGCTTTGCCCATGCGGGCAACCTGAAGAGGCACCAGAGGGTCCACACAGGGGTGAAACCCTTCAGCTGTACCCAGTGTCACATGTGTTTCGCCCAGGCTGGTGACCTGAAAAGGCACCAGAGGGTCCACACAGGGGAGAAACCCTACAGCTGTACCCAGTGTCCCATGCGCTTCGCCCAGGCAGGTGACCTGAAAAGGCACCTGAAGGTCCACATGTGAGAAAGGCCATTTGCCTGTACGCACTCCAGGAAGAGGTTCTCAGAAAGGAGCTACCTCAGGATGCACCAGCAGAAAAGACATTCCACTCTATAGCTTATGATGTGTACATCAAATCCTGCATTAAAGACAAATATAAATTTTCATTGTTGTCAACAGAAAAGATCCACAGATGCATTTGGAATAATGAGAGTAATCAATTTCAGTGTTGAATATTCCTGAGTAGAATATTGCATACAGACATTGTGTGATATATAAGCCTAAGAAGTCTGTTACATATTGTGTTTGTACTGTGTAGGCTATATGATGTTCACAAATCATGTTTCATTACTTCCATCCGCTAATAATTTTTTTCCCAAGACACTTTTAATTAAAAAAAATGAAGTTCATGCAAATTTGTATGTGTGGTATTCATATAGTGTATTTGACACTTGTTTATGTTCAATAAACCCAAAATGTGACTTTTCATTCGAAGACTTTCATTAAGAAAGCGCTTTATAACCAATATAAACTTAAATATAATAAATATACCTACACATATCCACACACTAACAAACACCTAATGTACATGTCAAAATAGTTTAGTCAGGTTTGTCTGGTGATGACATCATAGCTAACTTATTTGTACCCACAGCAACATATTTATGTCCACCATGATGGGTTTAACAACAATGAAGTCATTCTGTAACTACAGTATAGGACTCAAACGTAGTGGGGATGGGTAAACACTCCATGTTGAAAGTGTGTTATTATCTGTGTGTGTATGTACCTGAGGGGAGGGAGTGTATGTCTGTGTAATCTGTATCGCCTGTCTCTTCCAGGAGGAGGAGGGTCTGGGGAACCCTGAGGGGACCATGGTCATGGAGGACAACCAGACTACATCTCCTCCTGAACCCACAGAGGACCCAGCTGAGCAACACAGGACCACACACAGTATCACTGAGGTGAGCCCACTGTAAACTACTGTCTGCATGGTATTAGGTCAGGGCTCGTATCCACAGTGCCTCAGAGTAGGAGTGCGATCTAGGATCAGTTTTGTCTGCATATTCTTAATGAATAAGAATATGTAGACAGGTGGGGACCTGACCTGACTTTGTGGATACGGGCCCTGGTCCTGATACATCTTGTCTTAAGTGTGGGACAATGTCTTTGAGTTATCACACCATTAACAACATCTAACCAGTAGCAAATTAACTTACATGTTGGCATAGTACTCATAGCAATCCTTCATTGCCCAATCAGAAGATGCTCCATAGCAGGGTGCTCATATCATGTTTCTTGATCCAACATCCTCTCTCTGTATCTCTTACAGTCAGTAGACATGGAGGATGGGAAGCCTGATCTGCTGCTAGTCAAAGAGGAGACAATACAAGACAGACCAGATAGCATTGATCTGCTGAGTGGAATAAAGATGGGGGAGCAAGGTAAGGGAGAAACACATATAGTCTACATACAGAAATTTATCTTCAATGGGAAAATTGATGCCCCTGACAATTTTTTTGTCTTAATTTTCTTCATTCATTCATTAAATGAAACTTATGTTTACATACACATAATGTATCAACTTGACCAGGTAATTGACAAAAACTCCATATGTAGAGTTTTCTCTGCCATGTTTTTAGTCTATTTTCTAACCTCTTCTTGTAGGTGGTTGGCTGGAGGCTAACAGAGATTGGGCGGCCATCTTGGATTCCCAGACCGGTGCAGCCAAAGGCCCAGGGGACAACATCACTGAGCAGGCCAGGACCAGATGCGACATAGTGCAGGTCAGTGGATGGGACAGCGTCCTCAACTCTGGGCTGGAGAACAACACTGTTAACCAGAAACAGACAGTTGATCACAAAACACCATCCAAACTTGGTCTCCATGACAACAGACTGGCTGAGGGCAAGGCGTAGATTCAGCTGAGGGCAAGGCGTAGATTCGATCCGGGACAGGGAGGTGTCCGTATGTTGCGGGAGAGAACAGACGCTGCTAGCGCTGCTCCTATAGTTGTGATTCAGAGAGACTGATGGCGCCTCAGGTTAACCCCCTAACACAGTGGTCACTAACCTTTTCTGAGTAAAGATCACTTTCTGAGTCAAAATGCAAGCGTATACAACATGAACCTATTAAAAACAGTACTGTAGCAATGAGGTTTGTGCAATAGGCCCGATATATTATCACCTTGGCTTTGCTTGACTTTCCCTGCCAATGCATTGTTGTTTGGACAATTTGTAAAACTTATATTTCAAAATCTGAGATAGGCATATGATCAGTTGTTGTATTACTTGTGAGGTATAGCTGATTGAGCGTACATTTAAATAGTTTATTTTTATTTTACTGGGCTGATGGTGCCTGCATCTGATGGTCAGTCTCAGCTGAGGGAGAGAGCGGCAGATAGGCTCCGCCTCTCAATGTCCCTCCACTCTCTCTTTCCGCTGCTGTCACTGACCAAAAAGGTCTGCAGTTGCACCCCATTATGTCTGCCTCCTGCATATGTTGTTACTCCGATGAACAGAGAAAGTGAAATATTCTTCAATTTATAAACAAAGCAAGCCTATCAATACACTTTCCTACTCATTCATTACAACTACAGTGCTGGTTGTAGTGCCAGTGGAAGTAGGAAGAATGTGCATTTATTGCTTATTTAAGTGTTGAATAAAGTGTTGACAGTGCTGAGTAAGAACTTAAACATGAGCTCACTCATAAAAACAGCATCTCGTTGACAGTCTCTCTCTCTTCATGATTTTAAACGTTTTAAAATCTCATTGTATCAACTTTGCTGTAGCTTTCTTTTAAGATTTCTACGTTACTGCAACACGGTAATCAGACTAATAAAAATAAATAGTAACGCAATGCTTTATCATTGTTTTTTTACAAAAATGTTTGGCGATCGACCAGTCGACCGGGTTGGTGACCACTGCCCTAACAGGTGCTGCCTTCAGCATGCCTTGTATAGGATCTATCAACTGGAACATGAACCCTGATCTTTGTCCTCCTCACACTCTCTTTATGTTAAACCAGACCTCAAACAATGCCAGTGCCTCAACACTAAATGGCTACACAAGCCCATTGACAAATGACAGTAGTAGTAGTAACGCTATCAGTAGATCTGGTGGCAAAGAGAAGCACTTCCTGTGTTCGTTGTGTGGGAAAGTCTTCAGTTTCCCCCAACAGGTGGAGATCCACCAGAGGATGCACACGGAGAAGAATCTGTTTGGTTGCCACCTGTGCCAGGCAAGTTACTCTCTCTCGTCCAAGCTGAAAAGGTCCACACAGGTGAGAAACCCTACAGCTGCCCCCAGTGTGAGAAGAGGTTCTCCCTCCAGTACCAGCTGAAGATGAGCCTGAAGATGCACACGGGAGAGAGGCCATTCGCCTGTACGCACTGCAGGAAGAGGTTCTCCGAGAGGAGCTACTTGAGTCTTTGTAGTTAATTCTGTTGGTTTTGGATGTAGTGGGGAACTAGATGAGTTGAACTGAGGAAAGAATGAGTATGATGAGGCAGAATAGATTATATGGTGATGGTTGGTGTGATGGTGTCTGTCCCTTTTACTTTTATAGTGAGGTAAGGATAGTGCCTTAATTCATGTTTACTTGACATGAAGATGTGTTTAATGTAATGTTGAACCTTTTCAAAAGTATTCTAAAATGTATTTTATAAAAGCAAGGGTACCACATTTACAATAAAAGGTCAAGTGTTACCATAGTGAGAAAAGTTATTCTACTTGTCACATCGCTTTGTGCAATAAAAGTACTGTACTTCAAAGTTATGTGAGTGTACGACCATTTTGTTGAAATCAAATACAAAATCAACTCTGTGCTGACAGACTTGGTTATTTTTTAATCATTGCAGGGACTGAGTTTCTCTTATTTCAGTCGAACCAAAACATTATACTTAATTCTTGAATGAACACATATGGACATTTTTTATAATGAACTCCAATGGCTCCATATTGTTAGGTACTTGAATCACAGTGTTCGAGATGGTCTTGACTGTGGTTAACATTTTATAATGTCATGTTTCTGTGTGTACAGCAAAGAGTTTCATATATAAACCTTTATGCTTTTCTGTCCAATTTGTGTTTACAGTCTGCAGTCCATGAAGACGTGCTGATATCCGGTGTTGCTGGTGGGAGAGACTGGACCTCTGAGGTGGCTGGTCACAAACCCTGGCCCTGGATCAGAACCCTGGATCAGGAGCCATCGCGCTTCCTTCCCGATTCGGAACTAGGACCGAAACACGAGGGACAAAGACTCCACCACCACACAGAACACAACCAGTGGACAGGTGGACTAAACCACATCAGCCCTGGTGGTCATCAGAGAGACAGAGGATCCAGTCAGAGATCCAGTCTGCAGCCCAGACCCTTCTCTTCACAGTCTCAGTGCAGGGATGAAGCAGGGCCTGGGGCTGATAGAGATAAACCCTCCTGTTCCTATGATACAAACACCACAGTGTCCATGATGAACAGAGCAGGTCACCCTGGGCTTCAGCCTTCAGAGAGAGTGGTGGGAGACCCCCCAGGTGGTAATCTATCAGAAAGTCTGTCTTTTCCTTCAGGGTCTCATCTAATGCCTGGTGACTGGGTTCATAGGAGGCCTGGGTCTAGCCTTCCTCAGTTACCTCATGGTTATCCCACCAATACAGACACGGTCAGGATGGGCATTCACCCCAAGAGGTACCTAGCCTATAACACAGCACACAATCCCAACAACACCCAAACAATGGCAAGAGGTCAAGGAAGGAGCTCAAAGACTAACCACCTGATGGTGGTGGCACCTGCTTCTACCTCATCTGGTGTCATTGGCTCACAACGTGGGAGACCAAGCGTTAGGTCGGACGCAGACAAGCCGTACGCCTGCCCCACATGTGGGAAGCGTTTCACTGAGGCAAACTATGTGAAGAGGCACCAGACCGTTCACACCAAGGAGAGGCCCTTCAAGTGCAAACTGTGTTACAAGAGCTTTGCCTTCCTGAGTAACCTTATCAGACATAAGAGTGTCCACAATGGGAAGAAATCGTAGCACTGTGACTTGAGATGTACAAAAGGGGATATCTGGGAACCATTTTTTAGCTGACATAATAATTATCATGTGAAGTGTCTTGGGGCAAGAGGTTAATTAATCACATACCCCTCAACCCTTTGTTAACTGTGTAAATACCTGTTTTTAGAGAGACAGTAAACCTAGGCTAGAACAAGGACAGTTTAATATTTACCTTACTGAGGTGATGTAGATGGAATAAAGTCATTATATTATTTTTCTACTCTATTCTTGTTAACACACTGTTCTTTCTAAACAAGTCTTCTCTCAGCTTGAAAGATACTGATCATAGGAGATCTGATGTGTAATGTAATAAGCAGTACCGTAATTCAAAGAATAGCGTGCATACCTTTTTCTATGTAATATTGACCCATTATTCCATATAAAACATTTGAGGTGAAAAGTTGTGTTTATACAACAAAGCCCAGCACATTAAAACCTGCTTGTGAAAAGCCGCTAATTTCATAGGAAATTTACCCACAATATATGGACATTGTAGTAAAAAAGTAACCCCTCCATACTTCTGAAAAACAAAATAAGGTATAATATTCCAGAAACTAAGGATTTCTTAAGTACCTTTTTTTTTTTATTTTACCTTTTTAACTAGGCAAGTCAAATTCTTATTTTCAATGACGGCCTAGGAACAGTGGGTTAACTGCCTTGTTCAGGGGCAGAACGACATATTTTTACCTTGTCAGCTTGGGGATTTTATATAGCAACCTTTCGGTTACTAGTCCAACGCTCTAACGCTCTAACTACTAGGCTACCCAGTTGACTTTTATATCTGATTAAAGAGAGTGATTTCTAAAACATTTAGACCGCTATTACAAACTTAGTTGGTGATCACATCAATTTTCTTATGTGGCTTGTTTTTCCATATGAAGTTGTACAATAGCCTATCTAAGGTACAGCAAGTGCATTTGGGAATGTCAATAGATGAAAAAAGATAGGATGCACGAGATAGCCCCTCAGCTTTGGATAAAAGCACCATCTCTTGAAGACTTAAATCTCTCCCTAACCATGAGGATCATTTATTTTTGATAGATTCAGTTACAGGATTCAAATTAAGATCATTCACAGCCTTAAGATTTTTGGTGATTTTTACACCGAGGTAGGTTACAGTATCTTTTTCAGAGATGTTACAATCTGCTGGATTGAAAGCTCCTTTCAGAACAAAGATCTCGCATTTGGAAAGATTTAATACCAAACCTGAGATTTTGGAGAACTGCTTCACGATATCCAATGCTAATCTAGCTTGTGACACATTTTTCAAAAAAAGTGAGGTGTCATCCGCCAGTTGGGATATCTTGATCTCTCTGGCCTGGAATGTAATGCCTTCAAATGGACTTTGATGAACTAATGAGCATAAGGTTTGAGATACTAACAAAAATGTAAAAGGTGAGTTTGGACAACCTTGTCGTATTCCTTTGTAAATGTTAAACTTTGAAGATGTTCCATGGCAAAGTTTGATACAGCTATTGCCACCATTATACAGAGTTCTAATAGCATCAACAAAAAAATGACCCAACTTCAAATGCTTAAGACAATGAAAGATCAAATTTGTGTCTTACGGTATAAAATGCTTTTCTGAAAATTTAAAATAAGATAACGGGGAAGTCATCCAATAGATCACAATACTCAACCAAATCTAACAGCCTCAGATTATTAGATATATGGCACCCTTTCATAAACCCTGATTGACATTCATCAATCAGATCATTCAAGCACCACTTTGACCTTTTTGCAAAGATTGAGACTATAATTTTGTAGTCGTTATTTAGGAGTGATTGGATGCCAATTATCAATAATTAAGAGATCCTTGTGTGGTTTAGGTATTAGAGTAATAGCCCCTTGCTTCAGAGAGACCGGTAGTTCTCCCTTCTTTATAGCCTCCTTAAAAGGTTTCAAGTAAAAATGTAAGGTTAATCCATCACAACCTGGAGAAGTTATTTTTTAATTGAGCAACCTGATGTTGGATGTCCGTAATGGATAAATCTTGACAACAAGACCGATTTGAATTCTTCACTAACTGAATAAACATTCTCTATAGAATCAGGAGATCCTTAGTCACTCAAACTGTTATCTAAGGATTCTCATAAAACTTAGTAGTAAAGTCTGATACTCTCTATCCTCAGAGGTTACCCCATTAATCTTAAATTTACGAAGTGTGTTGAGTTCCCGTCTCCTCTTTTCCAAATTAAAAAAGTATTTACTGTTCTTTTCGCCTTTTTCAAGCCATTGTTTTCTGGATCGTATGAAGGCTCCTCTAGCCTTTTCCTCTTATAATGTATCTAGTTGATTCTGTAAATCATTAAATTTAGCTTTCTCAATAAGATCAGGATGCTCAATCTCTGTGATATCAGAGCTTAGCTACCTTATATTAACTTCTTAAAGCAAGCCGTTTCTCATAAGTAATACAGGCTGAGCGAATTTTAAATTTCAGCAGTTCCCAATATTTCCCATATTCTGCATTAGAGGTAGCTAAATTCCAGTAAACAGAAATTTGATTCTTAATCACATTTTTAAATCATCATGCAATAATGAGTTATTCAATTTCCAATAACCACCAGAGTATTTCTTATCATTACTGCACATTCTTAGTCAGCCATATGACTTTATGCTCTGTCAGGACTGCAGGCAGTATTTTTACCTCTACAGTGTTGGGCTCAACACTAGAGGTTATCACCCACAAGTCCATTTTTGATTGTAGTGAACGATCTCTATTACTCCATGTGTAACTGTTTCTCTACAGGGTTTTTAACTCGCCATATCAATTAAGTCCAGGCTTTGGCAGAAATTCACCAATTTGTTCACACCAATGTTAGGCCTATGGGCTAGTCTCATTATAATCAACCATATTAAAGTCCCCACCAACTATAATCTGACTGGATGGATATTTTCTCAGAAGTAAGTCATTTGAAGGACTAGAACAGTATCCATATACATTACACAACACAAATAATCTGTCCATGTTAAAAAAAAAAAAAAAGAACGTTGAAATTACGTGCTAAAATTGCAACCCCAGCTGAATGATTAGTCCCGTGTCACTGCCCCACTGATTTTTCCCCAAATTATAGTCCTCTTTACATGAATGTGTTTCTTGAACGAATACAACATCTGCGTTGCAGTCCTTACAAAAAAGCTTTAATCTTCAACAGGTTTCATATCCCCCTGGCATTGATTGAAATAAACTTCAAGTCCATATACAAAATATAAAGGAAAATCCTATGCAATCTCAACTCTACCCTCTATAAAAAGGTGCTTCATATACAGTACCAGTCAAAAGTTTGGACACCTACTCATTCCAGGATTTTTCTTTATTTGTACTATTTTCTACATTGTAGAATAATAGTTAAGACATCAAAACTATGAAATAGCACATATGGAATCATGTAGTATCTAAAAAAAAAAAGTGTTCAACAAATCAAAATATATTTGAGATTCTTCAAAGTAGCCATCCTTTTCCTTGATGACAGCTTTGCACACTCTTGGCATCCATATTATGACAGCGATTCCCTCAACGTCAGCAAGACAACAGAGCTGATTGTGGACGACAGGAAACGGAGGGCCGAGCACACCCCCATTCACATCGACGGGGCTGTATTGGAGCGGGTCGAGAGCTTCAAGTTCCTCAGTGTCCACCTAGGATCTGTCATGGTCCACACACCAACATAGTCGTGAAGAGGGCATGACAACACGTCTTCCCTCTCAGGAGGCTTAAAAGATTTGTCATTCGCCATCAGATCCTCAAAAGGTTCTACAGCTACACCAATGAGAGCATCTTGACTGGCTGCATCACCGCTTGTTATGGCAATTGCTTGGCATCCGATCGCAACGCACTACAGAGGGTAGTGCATACGGCCCAGTACATCACTGGGACTGAGCTCCCTGCCATCCAGGACCTCTATACCAGGCGTTGTCAGAGGAAGGCCCTAAAAATTGTCAGACTCCAACCATCCAAGTCATAGACTGTTCTCTCTGCTACTGCACAGCAAGCAGTACCGTTGCACCAAGTCTGGAACCAATAGCTTTTACCCGCAAGCCATTAGACTGCTAAATAGTTAGTCCAGGTAGCTATTTGGTAACTATTTAACTATCTGCATTGACCCTTTTTGCACCTTCTTTTTTTGGACTCATCACATACCCTGCTGCTACTATCCTGTTGCCTAGTCACTTTATTCCTAGTTATATGTAGATATCTACAGTACCTCAATTACCTCGTAATCCTGCATATCGACTCGGTACTGGTACCCTGTGTACAGTGCATTCGGAAAGTATTTAGACCCCTTCCCCTTTCCCACAATTTTTTACTTTACAGCCTTATTCTAAAATTGATTAAGTCGTTTTCCTCATCAACCTACATAGAACACCCCATAATGACAAAGTGGAAAAACTGGTTTTTAAACATTTCGGCAAATAAAAAACAGAAATACCTTATTTACATAACTATTCAGACCCTTTGCTTTAAGACTCAAAATTGAGCTCAGGTGCATCCTGTTTCCATTGATTATCCTTGAGACGTTTCAACAACTTGATTGGAGTTCACCTATGTTAAATTCAATTGATTGGGCATGATTTGGAAAGACACACACCTGTAAGTATTCAGACCTTTTACTCAGTACTTAGTTGAACCCCCTTTGGCAGAGATTACAGCCTCAAGTCTTCTTGGGTATGACGCAACAAGCTTGGCACACCTGTATTTGGGGAGTTTCTCCCATTCTTTTCTGCAAATCCTCTCAAGCTCTGTCAGGTTGGATGGGGAGCGTCGCTACATAGCTATTTCACAGTCTCTCCAGAGATGTTTGACCGTGTTTCTCCCATTCTTTTCTGCAAATCCTCTCAAGCTCTGTCAGGTTGGATGGGGAGCGTCGCTACATAGCTATTTCACAGTCTCTCCAGAGATGTTTGATCGTGTTCAAGTCCGGGCTCTGGCTGGGCCACTCAAGGACATTCAGAGATTTGTCTCGAAGCCACTCAAGCGTTGTCTTGGCTGTGTGCCTAGGTTATTTGTTCTGTTGGAAGGTGAACCTTCACCCCAGTCGGAGGTCCTGAACGCTCTGGAGCAGGATCTCTCTGTCCTTTGCTCCGTTCATCTTTCCCTCGATCCTGACTGGTCTCCCAGTCCCTGCCGCTGAAAAACATTCACACAGCATGATGGTGCCACCATTCTTCACCATAGGGATGGTGCCAGGTTTCCTCCAGATGTGACGCTTGGCATTCAGACCAAAGAGTTCAATCTTGGTTTCATCAGACCAGAGAATCTTGTTTCTCATTGTCAGAGTCCTTTAGGTGCCTTTTGGCAAACTCCAAGTGGGCGGTCATGTGCCTTTTACTGAGGAGTGGACACTCTACCATAACAGCCTGATTGGTGGAGTGCTGCAGAGATTAATGTCCTTCTGGAAGGTTCTCCCATCTCCACAGAGGAACTCTGGAACTCTGTCAGAGTGACCATTGGGTTCTTGGTCACCTCCCTGACCAAGGCCTTCTCCCCCGATTGCTCAGTTTGGCCAGGTGGCCAGCTCTGGGAAGAGTCTTGGTGGTTCCAAACTTCTTTCATTTAAGAATGATTGAGGCCACTGTGTTCTTGGGGACCTTCAACGCTGCAGAACATTTTTAATGCCCTTCCGCAGATCTGTGCCTCGACACAATCCTGTCTCGGAGCTCTACGGACAATTCCTTTGACCTCAAGTTTGGTTTGTCAACTGTGGGACCTTATATAGACAGGTGTGCCTTTCCAAATCATGTCCAATCAATTGAATTTACTACAGGTGGACTCCAATCAAGTTATAAAAAACATCTCAAGGATGATCAATGGAAATTGGATGCACCTGAGCTCAATTTCGAGTCTCAATACTTTATTTAAATAAGGTATGGTTTTTTTGCAAACATTTCTAAAAACCTGTTTTCGCTTTGTCATTATGGGGTATTGCGTGTAGATTGATGAGGATTTTAACAAATGTTATAAATTTTAGTATAAGGTTGTAACGTAACAAAATGTGGAAAAAGGGATAGGGTCTGAATACTTTCCGAATGCACTGTACATATTGCACCATACACAATTTCCTATGCATTGTGTCAGAGTAAAAAGCGGGTCCCTTCTACTCAGGAGCACTTGTACTTTCCAAATCCCCAGAGTTTATAGCCCGAGCAGCGTCACTGCTCATTTTTGCTGCCCTAAAACAGTGGCTAATCAGCTTAAATCCAATAGTGTTTTCATAATGGACACATATATTGCGCATAAAATAATTTCCTGTACATTGTGTTGCAGTAAAAGGGGGGGTCCATTCTACTCAGGAGCACTTCTAGTTTCCAAATCCTTTAATAGGAGAACACAATAGCTCGAACTGTAACCAGGATCCATGCAATTGTCGGATGCAGGCTCATGCACAGATAGACGATAGCTTCAAATCATTCCAAGCAAACAGTTTGAAGCACACAAATTCAATCTTCCAGAATCGAAATGATACCAAATCGTTTATTTCATTTTTGCGCCTTATAAAAAACAACTATGATATCACAGGTAGAGAGAGGCTGCAGTAGCATAACAGTGGTGCTGTTGAGCAAATGTTAAATTGTTAAAGCAAGGTGTGTTTACAGTCATGACAGAAAAACACAGTACATACAGACAAAAGGAACATTGGATGTCTTGCTAGGACACTTCGGATTGCCCTCAGCAGAAGATCATCAAAAGTAAGCAATTTATTTTAGCTCTTTTTATGTGTTTTGTGACACCCGTGCTGGTTATGAAATTATGCTCATGCAGAAAATATGTGGGGCGCTGTCCTCAGACAATCAAATGTTGTGCTTTCCCCGTAAAGCCAACCAAACAGAGATTTATGAAATCTGACAACGCAGTGAGATTGCCAAGAGTCTAAGCTTTTGAAGAGTGTGCAACACTTGTATATTGATGATATACAAGTGTTGCGCACCAATGATCCACTTAACCTGTAAAAATAGCTGGTAGATTTTATTTTAGATGTGTGCCACTAGTAGATCAATAATCCATTGTTATTAACATGGCAAAGCATAACATGCCCATACTGTGCCAGCTCCAAGATTGGAAAAATACTTGTTTACTGTATATTATGGAACCTAATACAATTTTAACAGTAAAAATGTATTTTAAACATTTTGTCACATGTGCTAGATCAATAATACATTGTCATTAACAATGCAAAGCATAACATACCCATATTATGACCGCTACAAGATAGAAAAAACACTAGTTTATTGTATATTATAAACTGGGTGGTTCGAGCCCTAAATGCTGATTGGCTGACAGCCGTGGTATATCAGACCGTACGTATATCACGGGTATGACAAAACATTTATTTTTACTGCTCTAATTACGTTGGTAACCAGTTTATAATAGCAATAAGGCACCTCTGGGGTTTGTGGTATACGGCCAATATACCACAGCTAAGGGCTGTATCCAGGCACTCCACATTGCGTTGTACTTAAGAACAGCCCTTAGACACCAATTCTATGTAGCCCCTTGCATGGTGTTCATTTAAATTCTTGTCCCTTGGAACTGTCCCTCAGATTAGCCTCTCATGTCTCTCCATTTCCCTCTCCCTTACAGGTTTCCTAGGGGAACTATGAGGTGCAGACACAGGAGCGGACCTGGGAGGTTTTCCAATGCCTCGCAAAGAAGGGCACCTATTGGTAGATGGGAAGATTAAAAAAACAAACAGACATTGAACATCCCTTTGAGCATGGTGAAGTTGTTACACTTTGGGTGGTGTATCAATACACTCAGTATGCACACATCACTGAGTACAACTTTGAATATTTTCAAGCGTGGTGGTGGCTGCATCATGTTATGGGTATGCTTGTCATTGGCAAGGACTAGGGATTCTTTTAGAATTGTTTTTCTTTGGGGGGGGGGCACAGGCAAAGCACAGGCAAAACCTGGTTCAGTATGCTTGTGAGGCGTCTGTTTCTCAAACTAGACACTAATGTACTTGTCCTCTTGCTCAGTTGTGCACCGGGGCCTCCCACTCCTCTTTCTATTCTGGTTAGAGCCAGTTTGCGCTGTTCTGTGAAGGGCATAGTACACAGCGTTGTACTATCTTCCTTTTTTGGCAATTTCTCGCATGGAATAGCCTTCATTTCTCAGAACAAGAATAGACTGATGAGTTTCAGAAGAAAGTTATTTGTTTCTGGCCATTTTGAGCCTGTAATAGAACCCACAAATGCTTCTTTAATCAGCACAACCATTTTCAGCTGTGCTAGCATAATTGCAAAAGGTTTTTCTAGTGATCAATTGCCATTTGTGTGCCATTTGAACACAGGAGTTTTGGCTGCTGATAATGAGCCTCTGTTTCCAGCAACAAAAGTAATTTACAAGGCTAGACGTCCCGCTAGCGGGACACCAGTCGACAACATCCGGTGAAATTGGAGGGCGCGCAATTCAAATAAATAATCGTAATATTAAACATTTATGAACATTATTTCATTTAAAAGCTTAAATTCTTGCTAATATAACTGCGTCACAGCGAAAGCATACCATGCGATTGTCTGAGGACAGCGCCCCACATCAACATATTTTTCAACCAGCACAGGCTTCATAAATTCACAATTAGCGATTAAATAAATCACTTACTTTTGAAATCCTCTGTTTGCAATCCAAAGGGTGTAACACAAGGGTGTAACACAACAAAATGTGGAATAAGTCAAGGGGTATGAATACTTTCTGAAGGCACTGTAAGTGTCGAGACGGTGCGTTAAATCTCCAACGAAGCTTCAACGTTCTTATAGATTAAATGGAGAGCCAAAGTATCCCATTGAGCCCATTCCAGCCATTACCGGGGTGTGTTTGACAGGTAATTTAAAGAAATTCAGCAGTCGTAACGTTAACGGAAAAAACGACAGGCACAAGCAAGAGTATGAAAGAGTCACAAGGGTAAAAGCAATCAATCCAGCGATATTTAAGTGACAAGTGGATTTTGCACCCCTCAAACACAGGAAATAGATGGCTGAAGAAGACAGATCCTCAGGGGCATGGGGGGAGGGGCATGCGTATTGCTTCGTTAAAGGCCGCAAAATGAGCAGCCACGCTCCTCTGTGTGTAAACTCTGTGGATTTAGAAACTTAAAGTGCTCCTGAGTAGAATGGACCCCTCTTTACTGCATCAAAACATACAGATAATTGTGTATGGTGCAATTAGTATATCCAATATTAAAAAAAACTATTGGATTTAAGCTGATTGGCCACTTTTTAAGGGCAGCAAAATAAGCAGCGACGCTCCTCTGGGTGTAAACTGTGGATATCGAAACTAAAAGTGCTCCTGAGTAGAATGGACCACGCTTTTACTGCGACACAACGTAGAGACAATTCTGCAATAAATTATAGGAGTATACACACACACACACAAAATGGTTGACCATTTAGGCTTGAAAAAAACAAATAAATCACATCTTATAGAAAGACTTTTAATTATTATGTGTATGATAAGTATAAAACATATTGACAATTGTGGACATTTTCCATAATTTTCGCCTGTAATTATTATTTTATAAAATGTACAAGACAGGACTCTTATTCTGAAGAATTCCAAAAATCTGTGCCCAGAAGTATTTAGTTATACTAGCCTGCTTGAAAGTGGTGTCTGTTTTTATAAAGCGTCCTTTACAATTGTCTTGCTGTAAAATATTTGTACGTGTCTGTAGAGGTGAGAAGCCGAAGGAGATTTCGCATGCAAGGTAGAAGAGAATGGACAGGGACCAAAGTGGTGGAGATCTGTGGTGGAGAACATGAGGCAACATCCTTAATGCCCAATTAGAGTAAGAGGTTGCCAAAACCAGGGCAGTTAAAACTTCTTTGGGATTGGTGTCCCTTCCACGGGACGGTTGAGCTAACGTAGGCTAATGAGATTTTGAACATGAAAAGTTATTAATAAACAAATGAGGCACATTTGGGCAGTCTTTGATACAAAATTTTTAACAGAAATGCAATGGTTCATTGGATCAGTCTAAAACTTTGCACATACACTGCTGCCATCTAGTGGCAAAAATATAAATTGCAACTGGGCTGGAATAACACATTATGGCCTTTCTCTTGTATTTCAAAGATGATGGTACAAGAAAATACAAAACAATGGTTGTTTTTTTCTATGTATTATCTTTTACCAGATCTATTGTGTTATATTCTCCAACATTCCTTTCACATTTCCACAAACTTCAAAGTGTTTCCTTTCAAATGGTACCAAGAATATGCATATCCTTGCTTCAGGGCCTGAGCTACAGGCAGTTAGATTTGGTATGTCATTTTAGGCGAAAATTGAAAAAAGGGGTCGAATCCTTAGGAGGTTTAAGAGTCTCCTATGCAAAGGCTGTCAGAAGGGGAGAAAGATAGAGTATTTGTGAAGGTCCGATGTTGGTGAATACCGGTAGGTCTACACTGCAGCCTGAGTAGGCCCTATCACCAGCAGCAGGACCCAGAAATTATTCATGTGAAGAAAGTGGATTTTGTGTCTTTTATAGCGATGGGAGTAAACGGCACTGCACAAGTTGAAAAGAAGTCAAGAAAGATCGACATCATTTCTGCAACTGAACGCTTTCTGGGATTAAAATATTTTACGAGGATCTACATGGTGTACTGACTCATGCAGTCCCACCATCTCAGGCCCCAGAGCCTGAACAATATATATATATATATATTTTTTTTTGACTTAAGGAAATAGGAATGTAGTTTTTGGAAATGTTTTGTATAATGCTATTTTCCCTTCACCATAATGGAATTCACGTATTTATTTTATTTTCTTCCACCTCCGTCCAGTTGGTGGTGGCAACACACCATTTGGGTGTAGTTCGCCATAAAACCTCACGGAAGAAAAAGTAATCGGAAGTAAGCGTTGACCAATAACAATTTTCACGTTAGCGTTTTTGTTTTATTCATTAACACAATGAAACTCAAACTATGCCTCATTTAACTGCATAGCATCACATACTTGCCTCAGGTTGTTTTTAATTTGCGTTGGAGACAGGACTTGGTTGATATATGTTATCTAGGTAACGCAAGCTAGCTAGTAGCTGTTAACAATGGATACCTGTATGGTTTTTCACACTCAAATAGCCTCCATCATGGAGGTTCTAGCGAATGCAGCCGTGGCAGAGATCTGTAAACTCGTAGACGACGACTATGCAGTGTTTCGTTTGGAAATAACTCAAAGCCAGAAAGAAAACAGGACATTACGGAGGAAACTACAGCTACTGGAACTGAAGGTGGCACGGGAGCGCGCAGAGAGGACAACGCGAGAGCGCGTCCTCTCCAGTCGTCCCAGTAGTGTCAAGATCCTCGACCGATACAGAGGAATGGCAAGAGGTACATTTAGCAGAAGGCCGAGCTTCGCGGCCTGTCTCCCCACTGCACATGTAATTTTAGATGTGATAACCAGAATTGGGTCTTGGTCAGTTTTTGGATAGTATGCAATAATTCCCCTGATTACTTAGCTATCTTGCACAAAGACACAATATAATATTCTAACCAGATTATTGATTTACTGCATTTCCTATTATTTACTCAATAAAAACAATGTGATGCATGGAACATAATCAATCTATAAATAGTATATCAATACATTATGAAAATTGTTACCTTACATCCTTGCCAATTCTAGACAGTGTCAATAGTGTATAATATATACTGTTGAGCATTGACAGTAGCTAACCTAACCACTTCTTTAATTAAGCAATAATCCTGAGGGGATGTGGTATATTGGCCATATACCACAAACCCCAGAGGTGCCATATTGCTATTATAAACTGGTTACCAACGTAATTAGAGCAGTAAAAATACATGTTTTGCCATACCTGTGGTATACAGTCTGAAATGCCATGGCTGTCAGCCAATCAGCATTCAGGGCTTGAACCACCCAGTTTATAACCCCCAATAACTCTTGCAGGTGAAGGACATCTCACTGGAGGCCACAGGAGCTTTGTGAAGCCAGCAGGACACAATACATGGAGAGATGACCAACCAATCACTGTTGATGAGGGGAGTGGAACCTCAACCCAGCATGTTATCGTGATAGAGGATAGTGTAATAGTGTTACATTAAAATTACAGTTACTTTGTAAATCAAATGTGGTTTGTTTATTTCAGAAAGGCTCCCCTCAGCTATTCACTTGCTATAAGGGACCTTGTGAGACTTCCCTATGACATTGTTATCCAATTCAACTCATGTACCGGTAATAACCTCCTCTCTACTTGTGTCAGTCTGCAGATGCAGAGGCTGCACGTCCTGGAGTCAAGCAGGAGAGGTCTGAAGTAGAAGAGGACCCACGGCACAGCAGAGACATCCAGACTGGAGTGGCTGGATCGCCCCCTGTAGACACAGAGGACCCCACCACCGCCCCAGCACACCCCAGGACTCAACGCAGCATCACGGAGATCAGTGGAACGCCGGAGGTTAGTGGAACGCCGAACGTCGTCCTCAAGTCAGAAACAGACATTGAGACATTAACGGGGCTGGGTCGACTGGGCTGTCCTCCTGCTCCCCGCTCAGAGTATTTACTTTATGGTAACTCGAGCCCGAGGACGGTTCTGTCCCATCAGGACCCAAGTGACTCGTTATATACTGTCAATGATCCATCCTGTTCATATGCTACAGGGACAGAGATGATACTTGGTGACATGCCTGTGGGCTTAGAGTTACACACTGATCTGTCTAGAGGGGACTGGAACCGGTACAGTAGTAGTGTATACTCTGAAGGGAGCCTAGATAAGAAAAGGGAGGGTCTGGTCGTAGATGATGTGAAAGTGGAGGGCGACATTACCCTGACATGGAATGCAGACCAGACTCAGTTAGGAGAAGGACACTCGCAGGGAAACACTAGTGACTTCTTAGACTACAGGGAAAACTTAGAGACAAATCTAAATGTCGCAACCAACTCCCCTTTACATGCGTTCAGGGATCGCGACCCAGTGTCTACGTCAATGGCACCTTCCGATTCACACAGCCGCGTCCTTTTCGATCAGGTATTGAACTCAAAAGACAGGGCTAGAGCCCAGACTCAGGGAGGGGGAGCCACATCAGGCAATAGAAAAGAGAAACGGTTCCTCTGCATGTTCTGTAACAAAGGCTTCAGCTGCCTCCAGAAGGTGGAGGTCCAC
Organism: Hucho hucho; assembly: GCA_003317085.1. NCBI lineage: Eukaryota > Metazoa > Chordata > Actinopteri > Salmoniformes > Salmonidae > Hucho > Hucho hucho. The sequence goes on from QNTS01000330.1 coordinate 500,116, forward strand.
CAGAGGATCCACACAGGGGTGAAACCCTTCAGCTGTACCCAGTGTCACATGCGCTTCGCCCAAGCTGGCACACTGAAGAGGCACCAGAGGGTCCACACAGGGGAGAAACCCTTCAGCTGTACTCAGTGTCACATGCGTTTCGCCCAGGCTGGTGACCTGAAGAGGCACCAGAGGGTCCACACAGGAGAGAGGCCCTTCGCCTGTACGCACTGCAGGAAGAGATTCTCAGAGAGGAGCTACCTCAGGATACACCAGCAGAAAAAACATTCCACTCTATAACATAGAAAGTAACATTCCACTCGATAGCTTCTGAGGTTTAGATCAAACTCTGCATTAAAGTCAAAGATTTATTGTCATTGTTGTCTGCAGAAAGGATCCACAAATGAATGCTGTTTATCAAGTTAATGCAGATTTTTTTGTTGATGTTTATGTGTGGTTTTCATATAGTGTATTTAACCCTTGTTTATGTTTAATAAACACAAAATGTGACTTTTCATTCTAAGACTTTCATTGAGACTATCTTTAGTTAGCATGCATCTGATCTCACTCTATTCTGCATACACACAACAGCGCTTTATAACCAATATACACGTATTAAATATAGCTACACATACCCAGACACCTACTGTACACATCAAAATAGTTTAGTCTGGTTTGTCTGATGACTTTTGACTTATCAGAGCTGACTTGTTTTTACCCACAACATCATATTTATGTCCACCATGATGGGTTTAACGACAATGAAGTAATTCTGTAACTACAGTATAGGACTCAAACGTAGTGGGGATGGGTCAACACTCCATGTTGAAAGTGTGTTTATTATTGTGTGTATGTACCTGAGGGAGTGTATGTCGGTGTAATCTGTATCACCTGTCTCTTCCAGGAGGAGGGTCCTGATGTGGTGTTGGTGAAGGAGGAGGGGTGTGAGGAGGGTCTGGGGAACCCTGAGGGGAACATGGTCATGGAGGACAAACAGACTACACCTCCTCTTGAACCCACAGAGGAACCAGCTGAGCAGCACAGGACAACACACAGTCTCACTGAGGTGAGTCCACTGTGAACTACTGTCTGAATGGTATTAGGTCAGGACCCGTATCCACAAAATGTGTCAGAGTAGGTTTGCTGATCTAGGCTAGGAGCAGTTTTGCCTTTTCTATTTGGAAAGGTCCTAGATTAGCACTCATACTCTGAGACTAGGGGCCCAGGTCTTGCTTAATTTTGTTGTAATTGTGGGACGATGCCTTTGAATTATTAGTTTCATTTGATTATTTGACACTCTTTAAAGTTACATGCTAGCTGTACCTGAAGACTTCCAGTCTTTGTGCTAAGCTAGTTTGCACTGGCTCACGAAATTGCCTCTAACTTCCTGCATACTGGACGCAGAGACGTAAAATGTTTAGCCACAATTTAATCTCTGGGGAAGTAGATAATTGCCCACATCATGAACTAGTACTCATTGCAATCCCTCATTGCCCAATCAGAAGATGCTCCATAGCAGGGTGCTCCGATCAGATTTCTTGATCCAACATCCTCTCACTCTGTATCTCTTACAGTCAGTAGACATGGAGGATGGGAAGCCTGATCTGCTGCTGGTCAAAGAAGAGACAATAGAAGATGGACCAGAGAGAATTGATCTGCTCAGTGGACTAAAGATGGGGGAGCAAGGTAAGAGAGAAATACATATAGCCTACATACAGTAATAGATCTTCAATGGGAATAGTAATGCACCTGGCTATTATTTTTGTATTAAACACATATGAAACAATATGAGTACTTAATTTATTAAACAATATCAATACAATTTGTATAAAATACAAAAAATAAAATATGTACACTGAGTGCACAAAACATTAGGAACACCTGCTCTTTCCATGATATAGACTGACCAGGTGAAAGCTATGATCCCTTATTGATGTCACCTGTTAAATCCACTTTAATCCACGTAGACAAAGGGAGGAGACAGGTTAAATAAGGATTTTTAAGCCTTGAGACAATTGAGACATGGATTGTGTATGTGTGCCATTCAGAGGGTGGGTAAGACAAAATATTGAAGTGCCTTTGAACGGGGTATGGTAGTAGGTGCCATGCGCACCGGTTTGAGTGTGTCAAGAACTGCAACGCTGCTGGATTTTTCACGCTCAACGGTTTCCTGAGTGTATCAAGAATGGTCTACCACCCACAGGACATCCAGCCAACTTGACACAACTGTGGAAAGCATTGGCGTCAACATGGGCCAGCATCCCAGCATCACTTTCAACACCTTGTAGAGTCCATGCCCCAACGAATTGTGGCTGTTCTGAAGGGAAATGGGGGTGCCACTCAATATTAGGAAGGTGTTCCTAATGTTTTGTACACTCAGTGTATATCAACATAAGTCAGACATCACCAGGAAAATAACACACTAAAAATGTCTAAAAATCCATCCATGTGTCATGTTTGTTAAGTCTGGACAGTAACATTTTCCTGCAGGTGGTTGGCTGGAAGCTAACAGAGGAGACTGGGAAGCCATCTTGGATTCCCAGACCCAGACGGGTGCAGCCAAGGGCCCAGGGGACAACATCACTGATCAGGCCAGGACCAGAGGCGACATAGTGGAGGTCAGTGGATGGGACAGCGTCCTCAACTCTGGGCTGGGGAACAACACTGTTAACCACAACCAGAAACAGAAATTCGAACACAAATCAACATCCAAACTTAGTCTCCATGACAACAGACTGGCTGAGACCAGGGCTAGGCATAGATTTTGTCTGCAGGGACGGGGAGGTGTCCGTATGCGGCGGGTGAGAACAGACACAGACTCGGCTAGCGATGGTCCGTCGTGCTCCTAAAGTTGTGTTTCAGAGAGAGTGATGGCGCCTGAGGTTAACCCCCTAACAGGTGCTGCCTTCAACCTGCCTTCTTTAGAATATATTAACTGGAACATGGACCCTGTGACAACACAGACACTCCCTGACCTTCGACCTCCTCACACTCTCCTTATGTTAAACCAGACCTCAGACAATGCCTTAACTCTAAATGGTTACACAAGCCTATTGACAAATGACAGTGGTAGAGATGGAATAAGTAAAAGTGGTGGCGCTAAAGAGAAGCGCTTCCCGTTTTCATTCTGTGGGAAAGCCTTCAGTTTCCCCAAACAGGTGGAGATCCACCAGAGGATGCACACGGGGGAGAAGTTGTTCAGCTGCCACCTGTGCCGGGCCAGTTTCTCAGACTCATCCAACCTGAAGAGGGTCCACCTAGGGGAGAAATCATTCAATTGCCCCCAGTGTGAGAAGAGGTTCTCCCACCAGCACCAGCTGAAGATGCACCTGAAGATCTACACAGGAGAGAAGCCGTTTCCCTGTGTTCTTAGAGAGGAGCTACCTCAGGATACACCAGCAGAAAATGCACACGGCCCATGTATAGTGAAATGTAATGTTGTACTAGTTATACTGAACAAAAATATAAATGGATCATGCAACAATTGGGTGAGTTAGTTTATATAAGGAAATCAGTCAATCTAAATGAATTCATGAGGCCCTAATATATGGATTTCACATGACTGAGCAGGGGTGCAGCCATGGGTGGGCCTGGGATGGCATAGGCCCCCCCATTGGTGAGCCAGGCCAATCCTCTGGGGAGCCAGGCCCAGCCAATCAAAATGAGTTTATCCCCACAAAAGGGATTTATTACAGACAGCTGTCCGGGTGGCTGGTCTCAGACGATCCCGCAGGTGAAGGGTTACACGTGGTCTGTGGTTAAGGCCAGTTGGATACAGCCAAATTCTCTAAAACAACATTGGAAGCGGCTTATGGTAGAGAAATGAACATTCAGTTCTCTGGCAACAGCTCTGGTGGACATTCCTGCACTCAGCATGCTAATTGTACGCTCCCTCAAAACTTGAGATATCTGTGGCTTTGTGTTGAGACAAAACTGCACATTTTAGAGTGGCCTTTATTGTCCCCAGCAAAAGGTGCACCTGTGTAATGATCATGCTGTTTAATCACCGTGGATGGATTATGTTGGCAAAGGAGGAATGCTAACTGACAGGGATGTAGACAAATTTGTGCGCAACATTTAAGAAAAGCTTTTTGTGTGTATGGAACATTTCTGGGATCTTTTATTTCAGCTCATGAAACATGGGACTAACACTACATGTTGCGTTTATATTTTTGTTCAGTATAGTTTGTTGGTAGTTAATTCTGTTGATTTTGGGTGTTGTAGGGAACTGGATGAGGTGAACTGAGGAAAGAATTAGAATGATAAGGTGATGGTTGGTGTGATGGTATCTGTAAAAATGCTTCACTGATGAAGTGACAACTATCTCCCTTTAGGTTGATGCTGGTGTTTTATAGTGAGATAAGGATAGTGCCTTAATTCATGTTTACTTGACATGAAGTAGTATGTAATGTTGAACTTTTCCAAAGTATTGAAAAAATGATTTATTAAGTAGTGGAGCTGTGTGTAAGTCCCTTGTGTGAGTGTATGACAGTTTTGTTGAAATTGCTGACTGATTTGTAAAAAAAAAAAAGTTGCCCTCATCTCAGTCGAACCAAAACATTGTACTTAATTCTTGAATCAACACCTACAGTGCATTCAGAAAGTATTCAGACCCGTTGACTTTTTCCACATTTTGTTACGTTACAGCCTTATTCTAAAATTGATTAAGTCGTTTTTTCCCCTTATCAATTTACACACAATACCCCTAGTCATTTTTGCACATTTATAAAAAATATATTCAAAAAATTACCTTATTTACATAAGTATTCAGACCCTTTGCTATTAGACTTGAAATTGAGCTCAGCGGCATCCTGTTTCCATTGATCATCCTTGAGCTGTTTCTACAACTTGATTGGAGTCCACATGTGGTAAATTAAATTGATTGGACATGATTTGGAAATGCACACACCTGTCTATATAAAGGTCCCACAGTTGACTGCATGTCAGCGCAAGAACCAAGCAATGAGGACGAAGGAATTGTCCGTAGAGACAGGATTGTGTCAAGGCACAAATCTGGGGAAGGGTACCAAAAAATGTCTGCAGCATTGAAGGTCCCCAAGAACACAGTGGCCTCTATCATTCTTAAATGGAAGAAGTTTGGAACCACCAAGACTCTTCCTAGAGCTGGCCGCCTGGCCAAACTGAGCATTCGGGGGAGAATGGCCTTGGTCAAGGAGGTGACCAAGAACCCAATGGTCACTCTGAGCTCCAGAGTTCCTCTGTGGAGATGGGAGAACCTTCCAGAAGGACAGCCATCTCTGCAGCACTCCACCAATCAGGCCGTTATAGTAGAGTGGCCAGACGGAAGCCAATCCTCAGTAAAAGGCACATGACAGCCCGCTTGGAGTTTGCCAAAAGGCACCTAAAGGACTCTCAGACAATGAGAAAAAGATTATCTTGTCTGATGCAACCAAGATTGAACTCTTTGGCCTGAATGCCAAGCGTCACGTCTGGAGGAAATCTGGCACCATTCCTACGGTGAAGCATGGTGGTGGCAACATCATGCTGTGGGGATATTTTTCAGCGGCGGGGACTGGGAGAGTAGTCAGGATTGAGGGAAAGACGAACGGAGCAAATTACAGAGAGATCTTTGATTAAATCCTGCTCCAGAGCGCTCAGGACCTCAGACTGGGGCGAAGGTTCACCTTCCAACAGGACAACGACCCTAAGCACACAGCCAAGACAACGCAGGAGTGGCTTCGTTCACACGTACGCCTGCCCCACCTGTCACAAGCACTTCGCTCATGCGAACTATGTGAAGAGGCACCAGGCCGTTCACACCAAGGAGAAGCCCTTCAAGTGCAAATTGTGTTACAAGAGCTTCTCCTTCCTGACTAGTCTTTGAATGTCCTTGAGTGACCCAGCCAGAGCCCGTACTTGATCCCAATCGAACATCTGAGAGACCTGAGAATAGCTGGCAGCGACGCTCCCCATCCAGTCTGACAGAGTGTGAGAGGATCTGCAGAGAAGAATGGGAGAAACTCCCCAAATATAAGTGTGCTAAGTTTGTAGCGTCATACCCAAGAAGACTCGAGGCTGTAATCGCTGCCAAAGGTGCCACTGAGTAAAGGGTCTGAATACTTATGTAAATCTGATATTTCAGTTATGTTTTTTAACTGTTTTTGCTTTGTCATTATGGGGTATATGTGTAGATTGATGAGGAAGAAAACAAAATGTCATACATTTTAGAATAAGGCTGTAACATAACAAAATGTGGAAAAAGTTAAGGGGTCTGAATACTTCCCGAATGCACTGTATAAAACATTTTCTTTTTTTATAATAAATTGCAATGGCTCCATATTGTTAGGTACTTGAATCACTGTTATAGATTGGCTTGACTGTGGTTAACATTTTATAATATCATGTCATGTTTCTGTGTGTACAGCAAAGAGTTTCTTATATAAACCTTTATGCTTTTCTATACAATTTGTGTTTACAGTCTGCAGTCCATGAGGACCTGCTGATATCCGGTGTTGCTGGCGGGAGAGACTGGACCTCTGAAGCTGCTGGTCACAAATCCTGGTCCCAGATCAGGACCCTGGATCAGGAGCCGTCACTCTTCCTTCCCGAGTCGGAACCAGGACCCAACCACGGGGGACAGAGACTCCACCACAACCACTACATAGAACACAACCAGTGGACAGGTGGACTGAACAACCTCAGTCCTGGTGGTCATCAGAGAGACGGAGCCTCCAGTCAGGGATCCAGTCTGCAGCCCAGATCCTTCTCTTCACAGTCTCAGTGCAGGGATGAAGCAGGGCCTGGGGCTGATAGAGATAGACCCTCCTGTTCCTATGATACAAACACCACAGTATCCATGATGAACAGAGCAGGTCACCCTGGGCTTCAGCCTTCACAGAGAGTGGTGGGAGACCCCTCTGGTGGTAGTCTATCAGCAAGTCTGTGTTCTCCTTCAGGATCTCATCTAATGCCTGGTGACTGGGTTCATAGAAAACCTGGACCTGGGTCTAGCCTTCCTCAGTTACCTCATGGTTACCCCACGAATATAGACAGGGTCAGAATGGGCTTTCACCACGAGAGGTACCTAGCCTGTAACACAGCATACAATCCCAACAACACCCAAGCAATGGCAAGAGGTCAAGGAGGGAGCTCAAAGACTAACCACCTGAGGGTGGTGGCTCCTGCTTCTACCTCTGGTGTCATTGGGTCACAACGTGTGAGGTCGAGCGTTAGGACGGACGGCGGCAAGACGTACGCCTGCCCCACCTGTCAGAAGCGCTTCGCTCATGCGAACTATGTGAAGAGGCACCAGGCCGTTCACACCAAGGACAAGCCCTTCAAGTGCAAATTATGTTACAAGAGCTTCTCCTTCCTGACTAGCCTTATCAGACATAGGAGTGTCCACAATGGGGAGAAATCGTAGCAGTGTGGCTTGAGATGTACGCAGAGGATGTCTGTGAACTATTCTTTAGTTTAATTATTATAGTTATCATGTCAAGTGTCTTGGGGTAAGAGGGTAATTAACCACATACCCCTCATTAACCCTTTAACTTGCTATTTGAAATTGGATTGTAAATACCTATTTTTATGAGAGTTGCTAACACATTGTTCTTTCTAAACAAGTCTTCTCTCAGCTTTAAAGACAGTGATCACAGGAGATTTGAAGTGTAATGTAATAAGTACTATCTTATTTCAAAGAACAGCGCGAGTACCTTTCCATTGAACCACACCCATTGTGTAAATGGAAGTGAACAGTGACAAAGAACAATTTCACGTGAGTGTTTTTATTGTTATTTAGACTTTTATAAACACTCTGGAACTCAAAATATGACTAATTTAACTGCACAGCATCACATACTTTCCCCAGTTAGTGTTTAATGGCCAGACACCACACAGGCGTGAAACCCTGAAGGCCCATGCGGGAAAAAAGGCCGTTCACCTGTACGCACTACGGAAAGAGGTTCTTGGAGAGCTGCTACCTCAGGATACACCAGCAGAAAAACCATTCCACTCTATGGCATGGAAAGTAACCATTTCACTCGATAGCTTCTGACGTTTAGATCAAACCCTGCATTAAAGACAAATATAAATGGTAATTGTTTTCAACAGAAAATACCCATAGATTAATAAAACCCATTAGGCTACAATACCTCTTATACTCTGGCTGTATACAACAATCTATACGTCTCCGAATGGGTCCAATAATTGCTAATGCAGTTGAAGTGTGGAGACAGGCCAACAGACATCTCATGATCTCATTCCCTTTTCACAGCCATTCTCCATTATGGAACAACAACCTTAACTTATCAGGCTCAGAACCCTTTGTTTTTCCTCAATGGTCTAGTAGAAATATTTTCATCCTCAGTGACATCATTGACAATTGAGGTCTTCAAACTTTTCAAGACTTCAAATAATCATATAATCTCCCAGGGACTTCCATATTTTTTTCTAACCTTATGCTCCGCTTGGCTCTCAAAGCCTACGGAGTACCCTGGGATTCTCTTATTGCCACCCATCACCTAGTTGAGACTATTTTGAATACTCTCAAATCTGTTGGCCTGGTCTCCACTCTCTACTCCAAACTTAACTCGATCGACAAGTGTTCACCTGCGGTCACTTCCATCTGGAACAGAGAACTGATTTGGCCAGTTTTGGAGAACAGTTTAACTGGAAGGTGATATGGAACAATATTTTGTCATCAAAAAACATGTCACCAGTTCTGCTGCCTGAACAACAGTGCTGCATCGTGTGTGTCGCGGAGTGATCTTCAAGAAAACTGCCGGTAAACCGCGGAGCACACGGGCATCTCCCTCTCACACTCGCGATGCTGCCAAACTGAGCAGAGACCGCTGCTTAGCAGAAAGCGCACTGACCAGAGAGCGCAGATGCTCTTGGCCAAATCAATTATAGTAATTAATTAAACGATTATAAATGTACACTGACACGTCGTGACCCAGGTCTGCGACCCATGTATTTTTAGGTAACCATCTAACGTTACAGTGCATGCTAACTCAAATGAGCTGCTAACGTGGCTAGCTAGCTATCTAGCCAGCTTTACGTACTGTATAGCTAGCTAGCTGAATTAAATATCACCAGCTACCTAACTTCATATTAGCTAGCTATCTTGATGTATTTATCATTGTAAAAAACAAACTCAATGAATTTGTAAGTAGCTAGCCAACAGCCATGGAGGATGGTGAAGGATAACAGCCCCAGCTTTGCTGGTGACAAGGTCTGTGATTTATTTAGAATTCAAGGCACACTTAACCAGCAAGGCTACCACAGCATTCTGCAGCAATACACCATCTTATCTGGTTTGTGCTTAGTCCCACTATCGTTTGTTTTTCAACAGGACAATGACCCAACACACCTTCAGGCTGTGTAAAGGCTATTTGACCAAGAAGGAGAGAGAAGGAGAGTGATGGAGTGCTGCATCAGATGACCTGGCCTCCACAATCACTCAACCCAATCAAGTTGGTTTGGGATGAATTGGACCACAGAGTGAAGGAAACGCAGCTAACAAGTGCTCAGCATATGTGGGAACTCCTTCAAAACTGTTGTAAAAGAATTCCAGGTGAAACTGGTTGAGAGAATGCCAAGAGTGTGCAAAGCTGTCATCAAGGCAAAGGCTGGCTACTTTGAAGAATATAAAATATATTTTGATTTGTTTAACACTTTTTTGGATACTACATGATTCCATGTGTTCATAGTTTTGATGTCTTCACTATTATTCTACAATGTAGAAAATAGTAAAAATAAAGATAAACCCTTGAATGAGTAGGTGTGTCCAAACATTTGACTGGTACTGTATATCATATTACTAATGGTGGAATTATGTGTTTTTGACTGGTGTCAAAATTACCCCAAAGGACTAGATTTGTTTTTAAACTCCATATTGATACAGAAACACTAAACAATGATGTATATTTGTTCAGAACAAGTTGATTGACAAAGTCATGAAACATTTTAAGAATTTAATAAACCACGTCTGGGCTATTGTAGTCTCAGTTAATGATATTTGATGTTCATTAATGTTTTGGATATGTGTACTAAATAGCCCTCATTTTTCAAGGCAAAAACACCAGTGAATGGAGTCAGCACCTGGTTTTGTTCTCTGCGCCCCAGCACCAATGTTTCCTCTAAACTGCCGTGCAGAAGAAATATCAGCCCACGCATAGAAGCACGAGATTGAACTTCACTCAACTTTCTACTTTTCCACATTTAGTTAACACAATCAACGTTTCCCTTTACTGTTGGAATTGTGATTGAATCAACACAATATTAGCCACTGAAAGATTGTACATGTGATAATGTATGTCTTTGAACCTAAGACATTTTCCATCACCAATGTACTTTCTAGAAAACTGTTGTCTGCAGCGTCAGTGGATATAATTATGTTGTGCAATAGATCACTGATCTTACAAATTTGGTCTAATAATATTTTACATGTGTAAATATGTGTAACATAATCTTGTAAATCTTCCTGGTCACGAATCCCAGGTCAGGTTCTACCTGACATAGCATCATACAGTTGAAGTTGGAGGTTTACATACGCCTTAGCCAAATACATTTAAACTCAGTTTTTCACAATTACTGACATTTAATCCTAGTAAAAATTCCCTGTCTTAGGTCAGTTAGGATTTATTTTAAGAATGTGAAGTGTCAGAATGATTTATTTCAGCGTTTATTTCTTTCATCACATTCCCAGTGGGTCAGAAGTTTACATACACTCAATTAGTATTTGGTAGCATTGCTTTTAAATTGTTTAACTTGGGTCAAACGTTTTGGGTACCCTTCCACAAGCTTACCACAATAAGTTGGGTTAATTTTGGCCTATTCCTCCTGACAGAGCTGGTGTAACTGAGTCAGGTTTGTAGGCTTCCTTGCTCGCACACGCTTTTTCAGTTCTGCCCACAAATTCTCTATATGATTGAGGTCAGGGCTTTGTGATGGCCACTCCAATACCTTGACTTAGGTCATTTTGCCACAACTTTGGAAGTATGCTTGGGGTCATTGTCCATTTGGAAGACCCATTTGCGACCAAGCTTTAACTTCCTGACTCATGTCTTGAGATGTTGCTTCAATATATCCACATAATTTTCCCTCCTCATGATGCCATCTATTTTGTGAAGTGTACCAGTCCCTCCTGCAGCAAAGCACCCCCACAACATGATGCTGCCACCCCCGTGCGCCATGGTTGGGAGGGTGTTCTTCAGCTTGCAAGCCTCCCCCTTTTTCCTCCAAACATAACGATGGTCATTATGGCCAAACAGTTCTATTTTTGTTCCATCAGACCAGAGGACATTTCTCCAAAAAGTACGATCTTTGTCCCCCTGTGCAGTTGCAAAACGTAGTCTGGCTTTTTTATGGCGGTTTTGGAGCAGTGGTTTCTTCCTTGCTGAGCGGCCTTTCAGGTTATGTCGATATAGGACTCGTTTTACTGTGGATATAGATACTTTTGTACCTGTTTCCTCCAGCATCTTCACAAGGTCCTTGTTCTTCTGGGATTGATTTGCACTTTTCGCACCAAGGTACGTTCATCTCTAGGAGACAGAATGAGTCTCCTTCCTGAGTGGTATGACGGCTGCGTGGTCCCATGGTGTTTATACTTGCGTACTATTGTTTGTACAGATGAACGTGGTACCTTCAGGTGTTTGGAAATTGCTCCCAAGGATGAACCAGACTTGTGGAGGTCTACAATTTTTTTTCTGAGGTCTTGGCTGATTTTGGTTTTCCCATGATGTCAAGCAAGGAGGCACTGAGTTTGAAGGTAGGCCTTGAAATACATCCACAGGTACACCTCCAATTGACTCAAATTATGTCAATTAGCCTATCAGAAGGTTCTAAAGCCATGACATCATTTTCTGGAATTTTCCAAGCTGTTTAAAGGCACAGTCAACTTAGTGTATGTGAACTTCTGACCCACTGGAATTGCGATACAGTGAATTATAAGTGAAATAATCTGTCTGTAAACAATTGTTGGAAAAGTGACTTGTGTCATGCACAAAGTAGATGTCCTAACCGACTTGCCAAAACTATAGTTTGTTAACAAGAAATTTGTGGAGTGGTTGAAAAACAAGTTTTAATGACTCCAACCTATGTCATAAACAGTTTAGTCATTTAGCAGACGCTCTTATCCAGAGCAAGTAGGGTTAAGTGCCTTGCTCAAGCACACAGACTTTTCACCTAGCCGGCTTGGGGATTCAAACCAGCGACCTTTTAGGCTACCTGCTGCCCAGACATCAAACAGACAACCCACACATAAATCTAACTTATAGAGTCTTAATTAACATAACTAAAGCCCACAGCCACAGGAGAACACACCCATCCCTAATTACCAAAACCCCAAATCAATCATCCACAAACTGGATTTTTATAACCATGGGTGAAACCACGAGGTTATCTAATTTATTAACTTAATTATATTACTTCCTTCCATGACCCCCTCCATAAATCACAAGGCATGAAACACATTTTGACAGATTGGACCCTATATGAACTACTGATGCATCATTGGTGAATAAACTTTATTTAAGACTGATTGGAGTTTTTACCGGAACTTGAAAAATTGTTATACGGTAAATACGAAATTAGTTTTTCGTAATAAACATGATGGTTTTATGTCAACTTCAACTAGTATACAATTTTTATGATTTAAGGTGAAATCATAATAAGTGGGACACTTTGCATTTCCATCTTCTGTGACCTCTTTCGACATCTATCCAACATATTAGCCCAACACATGATACATTTCTGAAATTATGTTTCCTAATCACACAAAAAGGACAAATGTTGATATCATATTCACAGGAGGCATGACACACCCATTTGTGTACACTGAGCCAAAACCATATTTTCAGTTTGCATTTGGTAATCTAGGACAGCAGGTTAGATAAACTGGGATAGTCGTAATTCTAACCAAATGACACTTAAATTCAATTTTGTGTGATTAGGAAACATTTTGAAATCATTTTGAAATCTATCGAAAGAGGTGACAGAAGCCGGATATGAAAAAAAGTGTCCCACTTTTTCAGAATTCACAGAAGTGATAGTTCTACTTGGTGCCATTGGTGCAAAAAAAAATAACAGGATAACAGTACAACCAGTACTACAACAACCAGAGCCCTGCCTAACCAAAGTACAGGGGGTTCCTAATGTAAACTGGATCTCTTGATTTTCACGTGTCAGACCAAGAAATAAACGTCAGGATTAACCCTTTAAAGCCCAATGTCATTGTCTTTAAACACCTGGTAAAGTTTCTGTACATGATTAATACATAAACGGAAACCACTATCTACAAGAAGACATCCCAATAAACAATTTTGGTACCCTCTGGTGGTCAATCGTTGTAATTACACGATCAGATTGGCGTTGAAAATCACAAATACTCCTCCAAATGGTCTCCTACATCGTCAAAAATATGAGTTTCTGAAATTCAATGCATACAAAATACTTATACAATGTCCAAATACGCCTGAGTACATTTTCTAAGAAGAATCTTAATTTTTAGCTAAGTAAAGTCACTTGAAAGTTTGTTACGTATATATGTTATTTGGGGTCTCCTTGAGCATTCCTATCACTCTTGATTTTGTATTTATTTTTTGCGTTAGATAACTGTAGTTGGGTATCTAAGGGTTTCGCTGTCCCAGTTTAAATGATGGCCCGTTTTTTTTCAAGTAACATTGTTTGAAATGACTTGAGAATTTAATTCGAATGCATTTCGGTAGTTAGAATTTGGGTGAAAATGTACAAAATTCTGGTAAAAATGTAGACACAGTGCCGTAAACTAGGCATCTTAGTCTTCAGAATGAGAATTGATTTTTAGGGAACTGAACGCACTTCTGGTTTCATGAGCGTCACCAGCGCATGCCCTTTGAACTATGACGCCAACCATCCATGGAAACGGAAGTAAACGACCAAAAGCAATTTCCACGTTAGCGTTTTTATTCAGACGTTTATTAACACCCTGGAACTCATAATATGACTAATTTAACTACACAGCATCACATACTTACCCCACGTAGTATTTAATTCGCGTCGGAGAGAGGACTTGTTTGATATATGTTTCTAGGTAATGCTAGTTAGCTGCTAACGTTAACTAACAATGGATAACTGTATGGTTTTTCACACTCAAATAGCCTCCATCATGGAGGTTCTAGCGAATGCAGCCGTGGCAGAGATCTGTAAACTCGTAGACGACGACTATGCAGTGTTTCGTTTGGAAATAACTCAAAGCCAGAAAGAAAACAGGACATTGCGGAGAAAACTACTGGAACTGAAGGTGGCAAGGGAGCGCGCAGAGAGGACAATGCCAGAGCGCGTCCTCGCCAGTCGTCCCAGTAGTGTCAAGATCCTCGACCGATACAGAGGAATGGCAAGAGGTATATTTTGCAGAAGACCGAGGCTGCGCGGCATGTTGCGGTTCATATATATAGCTCAGTGCCTGTCGCCCCCTTCCCATTCTACACATGTGGTTAACTAGAATTGGATCATGGTCAGTTTTGGGATAGTATGCAATAATTCCCCTGATTACTTAGCTATCTTGCACAAAGACACTCATATAACCAGATTCATGTTTAATGCATTTCCTATGATTTACTAAATTAATACAATATGAGGCATGGATTATAATAAATAGATCTATAAATAGTATATGAAGAAGTTATGTGAAGTGTAACTTTACATCCTTGCCAATTCTAGACATTTGTCAATAGTGTACAATATATAGTTGAGTATTGACAGTCCATAACGTAAACACTTATTTTCCCCACATTTACTCTTGCAGGTGAAGGACATCTCACTCGAGGCCACAAGAGCTTTGTGAAGCCAGCGGGACACAATACATGGAGAGATGACCAACCAATCACTGTTGATGAGGGGAGTGGAACCTCAACCCAGCACGTTATCGTGATAGAGGTTAGTGTAATTGTATTGATCAAAATTACATCAAATGTGGCCCGTTTATTTCAGAATGGCTCCCTTCAGCTATTCATGAACACCCTTATTTAAATGCCCTATGGGAGCATGTGAGACTTCCCGACAACAATGTTATCCAATTAAACTCGTACCGGTAATAACCTGTTCTTGTGTCAGTCTGCAGATGCAGAGTCTGCAGGTCCTGGGGTTAAGCAGGAGAGGTCTGAAGGAGAAGATGACCTACGGCACAGCAGAGACATCCAGACCGGAGTGCCCCCTGTAGTCACGGAGGACCCCACCACCGCCCCAGCGCAGCCCAGAACCCAGCGCAGTGTCACGGAGGTCAGTGGAACGCCGTACGCCGTCCTCAAGTCACAGACAGACACCAAGACATTAACTGTAACACACAGACTCTTACACACAGGATCTGACCACAGATCAGACCCAGAGAGGCTGGGGAGACTGGGCTGTCCTCCTGCTCCCGGTTCAGACTACTTACCAGTATTTCACCAGAGCCAGAGGATGGTTAATTCCCGTGGAGATGGTGATGGTGACACGTTAGACACTGGCGGTGATGATCCGTCTTGTTCTTACACTACAGAGATGGATCCTGGCAACATATCCTTGGGTTTAGAGACACAGACTGATCTGTCAAGAGGGGACTGGAACCAGTACAGTAGTAGTGTATACTCTGAAGGGTGCCTAGATGAGAAAGGGGAGGTTATAGTGATAGATGAGGTGACTGTGAAAGTGGAGGGTGACGCTCCTCCCACATGGAATGCAGATAGTCACCTAGGAGACGGACAGTCACAGGGCACAGATTTCTTAGATTACAGGGGAAGCTTAGAGACAAATCCAAATGTCACTAACCTCTCCCCTTTACACATGCTCAGGGATTGCGACCCAGTGTCCACGTCGATGGGGCCTTCCGATTCACACGGCCGTGTCCTTTTCAATCAGGTATTGAACTCAAATGACACGGCTAGAGCCCAGGGAGGAGGAGCCACATCAGGCAGTAGTAAAGAGAAACGGTTCCTCTGCATGTTCTGTAACAAAGGCTTCAGCTGCCCCAAAAAAGTGGAGATCCACCAGAGGGTCCACACAGGGGTGAAACCCTTTAACTGTACCCAGTGTCATATGCGCTTTGCCCAGGCTGGCGACCTGAAAAAGCACCAGAGAGTCCATACAGGGGAGAAACCCTACAGCTGTACGCAGTGTGAGAAGAGGTTCTCCCGCCAGGACCACCTGAAGATGCACCTGAAGGTCCACACGGGAGAGAGGCCATTCGCCTGTACGCACTGCGGGAAGAGGTTCTCAGAGAGGAGATACCTCAGGATACACCAGCAGAAAAATCATTCCACTCTATAACATAGAAAGTAACCATTCCACTCGATAGATTCTGACATTTAGATTAAACCGTGCATTAATTTTCATTGTCAGTAGAGAAGATCCACAGATGCATTTGGAATAACGAGAGAAACAGATTTCAGTGTTGAATATTCCTGGGTAGAATATTGCATCCAGACATTGTGTGATATATAAGGCATATATATAAGCCTAAAAAGTCTGTTACATAGTGTTTGTACTGTGTAGGATATATGTTTTCATATGGTTTATTTAACACTTGTTTATGTTTAATAAACATAAAATGAGACTTTTCATTCTAAGACTGTAATTAACCAGGTTTCCATCCAACCTTTTTATGCAAGAAAAGTAAAGTACTGATGGAAACGGAAACATTTTCGGTAAACTTTCCAAATGTCCACAAAACAAAGTACGCTAGACAAGGTGGGATCTTTTTGTGTCTGATAAAATGAATTATGCGAGAAATGTTGGTGGAAACGCTTATGTTTTGTGGTCCTCCCACTACGACTTGTCAGGAAAACAGTTTATTAGGCTGAATATGAAATAAATAATGATGAATTTCACAGGGTGGTGAAAGCGCATGGTGATGAGCTAGATGGTCCTTTCCAATAAATATCGAGGGTCTTATTCTGGTGACGTGATAATCGATTCCTGGATGCCGTTTGACAAACACAAATAATCTCGCACTTTTGTCCATAATAACAATCTCATCATGTAGGCTATACGTGCGCTCTAGCCAACAGTGTGCAGATAGCGCTGTTGGCTAGAGCGCACTGCCAATACCAGAGTGGCACACTCGCTACATTCTTTTTTTTAGAAAAACATTGATAGAGTTGAAAATGTGATGGAAACCCATTTAACTTGTATTTTTTGTTTGGTACATGGAATTGAACTGTAAAAGGTATTTTTATGTGCACTACGTCATCACACAGTCATCATCCACAACAAGTCAATTTGATGGAAACGCATCTCTGGTGGGAAAATGCACATATTGTTTTTGATTTCAGAATATCTGCATGAAAATGTGTCGCCAATTAGATGGAAACATAGCTACAGAAACTCTTTATCACATCTGATTTCACCCTATTCTGCATATACCCAACAGGGCTTTATAACAAATATACACTTACTAAATATACCTACACATACCCACACTAACAAACACCTACTGTACACGTCAAAATAGTTTAGTCAGGTTTGTCTGATGACTTTTGACTTATCATAGCGGACTTATTTATCCACAACATCATATTTATGTCCATCATGATGGGTTTAACAACAATGAAGTAATTCTGTGATTACATTATAGGACTCAAACTTAGTGGGGATGGGTAAACACTCCATGTTGAAAGTGTGTTTATTATCTGTGTGTATGTACCTGATGGAGTGTATGTCTATTTAATCTGTATCACCGGTCTCTTCCAGGAGGAGGAGGGTCCAGAGGTGCTGCTGGGGAAGGAGGAGGAGTGTGAGGAGGTTCTGGGGAACCCTGAGGGGACCATGGTCATGGAGGACAGCCAGACTACACCTCCTCCTGAACCCACAGAGGAACCAGCTGAGCAGCACAAGACCACGCACAGTCTCACTGAGGTGAGTCGACTGTGAACTACTGCCTGAATGGTATTAGGTCAGGGCCCGTATCCACAAAGCCTCTCAGAGTAGGTATAGAGTACTATTTGACGCCTTGTGGATACGGGCCCAGGTCTTGACCATGCATTTGAATTATACAATTATTAAAGCGTGTAAGCAATCAAATCAACTAACATGTTTGCATAGTACTCATAGCAATCCCTCATTACCCAATCAGAAGATGTTCCATAGCAGGTTGCTCATATCAGATTTCTTGATCCAACATCCTCTCGCTCTGTATCTCTTACAGTCAGTAGACATGGAGGATGGGAAGCCTGATCTGCTGCTGGTCAAAGAGGAGACAATAGAAGATGAACCAGAGAGCATTGATCTGCTGAGTGGACTAAAGATGGGGGAGCAAGGTAAGGGTCTTTCTATAAATAATGGGGCCAATGTGTAACATTAGGATCAACATTTTTAAATGGTTTGAAACAAAATAAAAAATGATTTTCATGCAGTTCCACATGTGTACTTAGAGGAATATATGTAAACTGGCCCATAACTCCACCTGTACAACAACATAAGCCAAGGACTATACAGGGTTCATACACACATTGGAAAGTCAAATTCAAGGACTTTCAGGGACTTTTTCATCAAGCACTTAATTGTAATTTTCAAGGACCTCAATGTTATACAATTGTCTAATTTATACAATTGTACATATAGGGCTTAATAAAGCCCCCCCATTACCACTTTAAGAATAATGGATTTTTAGGCCTTGTCAATGCATTGATATACAAATTATTATTGCATTCTGACACAGGCGCACACATGATAAAGCCATGAAGCATTAATCTCACCATTTGAATCTCACCATCACTGTTTTTATGAAGGGAAAGCGACCAAAAACCAGGTTCCTTTTGTAATGGAAGGATTTGTATGGAAAGTCAAGTTGAAGCCAGCATTAGATGTTGTCATCCTCATAATAACCGCACGTGGTTTTACCCAAACAGAGTAGCGCAACACCCTTCAATTGAAGCGACGGGAAACAAACGAAAGTGGCCAATCACAAAAACAGATCAAAATGAAATCGGGGATAATTATAAGGGAGCAGGAGGACTTATAAATTGGCTACAATAATTACAAGGAGGATGGGAACTGTTGCGCGTGATTTTCAAAGTAGGCCAATTCCAGTACTTAAATTTCTGAGCTTCAAGTTCAAGTAGGCTAAACTTCAAGCCTGTTGTATTGTTTAAAATTGCAGGTGTAACATGGAAACTACAATGTATTTGTCATTACCAGATCATATTGTGTTGAAGCCCACTAGGCTATGTAATCTGTTGTCATTAAATCCAGAATAATTCATTAGAATAGCTTGGGTGTTGCGCAATAGTCTATTAATTGCGCACAGTAGACTCGGTGTCGAATCCGAGGCACGAAAACATGAACTCATTACCTTGATGCTTTCTCTGTTAAATCTAAAATAACTGATAATCAACGCCAATTTGGTAAGGATAGTGTATCTAAATTGTATCCAGGCACAAGTGTCTTCACAGGCGTAAGGAATGAGACATTCTTCGTGAACACCTTTTTTTCCAGCACATGTGCTATTACAACAGCTCTTCCTCACTTGACTGTCATTCAGAACATTTCTTCCTGGATCAGATGATGATGATAATAATGTGTGAAAATATCGCAACGTAATTAAACAACTCGACACCAAATGCGCATCCAACAAGTATTATGTATTATTATTGAAGAATGACAGTATCGATGTAGGTTTTATGTATCAAGGTAAGGTGACCCATTCGGTTGGGGGAAATTTGTGTGCCCTTAAACGGTTTTCACCCCGTAACATACACTGAGTGTATAAAACATCATTAGAAACACCTTCCTAATATTGAGTTGCTCCCCCTTTTGCCCTCAGAACAGCCTCAATTTGTCAGGGCATGGACTCTACAAGGTGTCAAAGCGTTCCACAGGGATTCTGGCCCATGTTGACTCCAATGCTTCCCACAGTTGTGTCAAGTTGGCTGGATGTCCTTTGGGTGGTGGATCATTGTTGATACACACGGGAAACTGTTGCGTGTGAAAACCCCAGCAGCGTTGCAGTTCTTGACACACTCAAACCGGTGCGCCTGGCTAGGGATGTTATGGTGACGTATTACCGTCATTTTTTACATTTATTTTACCTTTATTTAACTAGGCAAGTCACTTAAAAAAAAAATCTTATTTTCAATGACGCCTAGGAACAGTGGGTTAACTGTCTTGTTCAGGGGAAGAATGACAGATCTTTACCTTGTCAGCTCGGGGATTCGATCTTGCAACCTTTCGATCTTGCAACCCTCTAACCACTAGGCTACCTGCCGCCCTAGGCTCTAACCACTAGGCTACCTACCTGCGGTCAGGAGTCATGACCCCAGTCAAATTCCATGTGATGGTAACTAGGCTTCTCCAAAACTGTGCTCTATCGCTGATGATCATTAGTAGCATACCAGACTTGCTAACTGCCAGTCGCTAATGGCCTGGTACTCAGCGCTCTATTGTCACTCTAATCCAGGGGTCTCCAACCTTGTTCCTGGATAGCTACAGTCCTGTAGGTTTTCGCTCCAACCCCAGTTTTAAATAACCTGGTTCAGTTTATCAACCAGCTAGTTATTACTAATTACTTTATCAACCAGCTAATTATTAGAATCAGGTGTGGTAGATTAGGGTTGGAGCGAAAACACACAGGACGTTAGCTCTCCAGGAACAGGGTTGGAGTGAAAACACACAGGACGGTAGCTCTCCAGGAACAGGGTTGGAGTGAAAACCCACAGGACGGTAGCTCTCCAGTAACAGGGTTGGAGTTAAAACCCACAGGATGTTCCTGGAGAGCTACTGAGAGCGAAAACCCACAGGACAGTAGCTCTCCAGGAACAGGGTTGGAGTGAAAACCCACAGGACGGTAGCTCTCCAGGAACAGGGTTGGAGAGCCCTGCTCTAATCACTCTGACATCAATGTAAATGCAATCAAAAATCAAGAGTTTTGATGGCCTCTATTAAAAAGAGGATCCCATCAGCTTTCATGGCCTACCATATTTATTTGTCAACTTTCATAAAATTAAGCACATTACTTTGCTTTACAACGGGAGTAGCCTACCTGGCTGGCATGAAAATGAACCGCAGGAAAAGCGTCTTTCATTTGCTATTTAAGTGCATATGATGACATGTATTTTTCCCCCCTGCCTCTGTTCCAACAGGTGCATGATAATGGTACATTTTAAATCAAAACTAATTTCACACATACAGTTGAAGTCGGAAGTTTACATACACTTAGGTTGGAGTCATTAAAACTCGTTTTTCAACCACTCCACACATTTCTTGTTGACAAACTATAGTTTTGGCAAGTCGGTTGGGACATCTTCTTTGTGCATGACACAAGTCATTTTTCCAACAATTGTTTACAGATAGATTATTTCCCTTATATTTCACTGTATCACAATTCCAGTGGGTCAGAAGTTTACATACACTAAGTTGACTGTGCCTTTAAACAGCTTGGAAAAATTCCAGAAAATGATGTCATGGCTTTAGAAGCTTCTGATAGGCTAATTGACATAATTTGAGTCAATTGGAGGTGTACCTGTGGATGTATTTCAAGGCCTACCTTCAAACTCAGGGCCTTTTTGGAAAATCTAAAGAAATCAGCCAAGACCTCATAAAAAAAATTGTAGACTTCCACAAGTCTGGTTGATCCATGGGAGCAATTTCCAAACGCCTGAAGGTACTACGTTCATCTGTACAAACAATAGTACGCAAGTATAAACACCATGGGACCACGGAGCTGTCATACCGCTTAGGAAGGAGACGCGTTCTGTCTCCTAGAGATGAACGTACTTTGGTGCGAAAAGTGCAAATAAATCCCAGAACAACAGCAAAGGACCTTGTGAAGATGCTGGAGGAAACAGGTACAAAAGTATCTATATCCACAGTATAACGAGTCCTATTTCGACATAACCTGAAAGGCCGCTCAGCAAGGAAGAAGCCACTGCTCCAAAACCGCCATAAAAATGCCAGACTACGGTTTGCAACTGCACATGGGGACAAAGATCGTACTTTTTGGAGAAATTTCCTATGGTCTGATGAAACAAAAATAAAACTGTTTGGCCATAATGACCATCGTTATGTTTGGAGGAAAAAGGGGGAGGCTTGCAAGAACACCATCCCAACTGTGAAGCACGGGGGTGGCAGCATTATGTTGTGGGGGTGCTTTGCTGAAAGAGGGACTGGTGCACTTCACAAAATAGATGGCATCATGAGGGAGGAAAATTATGTGGATATATTGAAGCAACATCTCAAGACATCAGTCAGGAAGTTAAACCTTGGTCGCAAATGGGTCTTCCAAATGGACAATGACCCCAAGCATACTTCCAAAGTTGTGGCAAAATGGCTTAAGGACAACAAAGTCAAGGTATTGGAGTGGCCATCACAAAGCCCTGACCTCAATCCTATAGAAAATTTGTGGGCAGAACTGAAAAAGCGTGTGCGAGCAAGGAGGCCTACAAACCTGACTCAGTTACACCAGCTCTGTCAGGAGGAATGGGCCAAAATTCACCCAACTTATTGTGGGAAGCTTGTTACAATATTATAACTTGTGAATTATGTATTATCACTTGTGATTGAGGCCCAGTGTGTGTAGTCTAATCATAGTCGCACACATCCTGTAGCCTAGTCCATAGCCTACGCCATGTTTTGATAAGGTTTGTATCACAACTAAACTGTCCAAATAACTCCAAATGTAGCCTATACGCTTAGGGCCCCTGGAACACGGTTGGAGAGCACATAGCCTACAGAGCCTAGTGAATGATGTTTTTATAAGCCCAGTTAAAATCAAATCAAATATATTTTTATTTGTCATATGTGCCGAATACAACAGGTGTAGACCTTACCATGAAATGCTTACTTACAAGCCCTTAACCAACAATGTCGTTTTAAGAAAATATATTTAAGAAAATATTTACTATATAAAATATTGTCAAAAATAAAAAGTTACACAATTAAATAACAATGAGGCTATATACAGGGGGTACCGGTACCGAGTCAATGTGCGGCGGTACAGGTTAGTCAAGGTAATTATACATTGCATAGATAAACAGCAAGTAGCAGCAGTGTAAAAACAAAAGGTGTGGGTGGCCATTTGATTAATTGTTCAGCAGATTTATGGCTTGGGGGTAGACAATGTTAAGGAGCCTTTTGGACCTAGACTTGACGCTCCGGTACCGCTTGCTGTGCAGTAGCAGATCGAACGGTCTATGACTTGGGTGACTGGAGTCTTTGACAATTTTTTGGGCCTTCCTCTGACACTGCCTAGTATATAGGTCCTGGATGGCAGGAAGCTTGGCCCCAGTGATGTACTGGGCCGTACGCATTACCCTCTGTAGTGCCTTTCGGTCGGATGCCGAGAAGTTGCCATACCAGGCGGTGATGCAACCGGTCAGGATGCTCTCAATGGTGCAGCTGTAGAACTTTTTGAGGATCTGGGGACCGATGCCAAATCTTTTGTCTCCAGAAGGCGAAAAGGGGTTGTCGTGCCCTCTTCACGACTGTCTTGGTGTGTTTAGACCATGATAGTTAGTTGGTGATGTGGACACCAAGGAACTTGAAACTCTCGACCCACTCCACTACAGCCCGTCTATGTGAATGGGGGCGTGTTCAGCCCTCCTTTTCCTGTAGTCCACAATCAACTCCTTTGTCTTGCTCACATTGAGGGAGAGGTTGTTGTCCTGGCACCACACTGCCAGGTATCTGACCTCCTCCTTATAGGCTGTCTCATCGTTGTCGGTGATCAGGCCTACCACTGTTGTGTCGTCAGCAAACTTAATGATGGTGTTGGAGTCGTGCTTGGCCACGCAGTCATGGGTGAACAGGGAGTACAGGAGGGAGCTAAGCACGCACCCTGAGGGGCCCCTGTGTTGAGGATCAGCGTGGCAGATGTGTTGTTGCCTACCCTTACCACCTGGGGGCTGCCTGTCAGGAAGTCCAGGATCCAGTTGCAGAGAGAGGTGTTTAGTCCCAGGGTCCTGAGCTTTGTGTGCACTATGGTTTGAGCGCTGAGCTGTAGTCAATGAACAGCATTCTCACATAGGTGTTCCTTTTGTCCAGGTGGGAAAGGGCAGTGTGGAGTGCAATTGAGATTGCGTCATCTGTTGGGGCGGTATGCAAATTGGAGTGGGTCTAGGGTTTCCCGGGATGATGTTGTTTATGTGAGCCAGCCTTTCAAAGCACTTCATGGCTACCGATGTGAGTGCTACAAGGCGGCAGTCATTTAGGCAGGTTACCTTCACTTTCTTGGGCACAGGGACTATGGTGGTCTGTTTGAAACGTAGGCATTACAGACTCGGTCAGGGAGAGGTTGAAAATGTCAGTGAAGACACTTGCCAGTAGGTCCACAGATGCTTCGAGTACACGTCCTCGTAATCCGTCTGGCCCTGTGGCCTTGTGAATGTTGACCTGTTTAAAGGTCTTACTCACATCGGCTACGGAGAGAGCATGATCACACAGTCATCCGGAACAGCTGGTGCTCTCATGCATGCTTCAGTGTTGCTAGCCTCGAAGCAAGTATAAAAGGCATTAAGCCCATCTGGTAGGCTTGCGTCACAGGGCAGCTCGCGGCTGGGTTTCCCTTTGTAGTCCGTAATAGTTTTCAAGCCCTGCCACATCCGACGAGCGCCAGAGCCGGTGTAGTAGGATTCAATCTTAGTCCTGTATTGATGCTTTGCCTGTTTGATGGTTCGTCTGAGGGCATAGCGGGATTTCTTATAATCATCCGTATTAGTGTCCCGCTCCTTGAAAGCGGCAGCTCTAGCCTTTAGCTCGGTGTGGATGTTGCCTGTAATTCATGGCTTCTGGTTGGGATATGTACGCACAGTCACTGTGGGGACGACGTCGTCAATGCACTTATTGATGAAGCCGGTGACTGTTCTGTCCTGCGAATGCACAGAAAACCCAGCCAACTGTATATTATCCGTGTCATCGTTCAGCCACGACTCGGTGAAACATATTACAGTTTTTAATGTCCCATTGGTAGGATAGTCTCAGACGGAGTTCATCCAGTTTATTCTCCAGTGATTGCACGTTTGCCAATAGAACGGATGGTAGAGGCGGTTACCCACTCGCCGACGAATTTTCACAAGGCACCCGGATCTGCGCCCCCCCTGTATCTCCGTCTTTTCTTCATGTGAATGATGTGGATTTGGGCCTGGTCCGGTAGGTCCAGTCATTGTGCAATCACGTGTGAAAACAGAGTTTTGACTGGCCACTATTCAAAAGAGGATCCCAGCTTTCTTGTGCTGCTATATTTATTGCTAAATTCTTAAAATTAAGCACATTAATCCGCTTTACAACCGGTGTAGCCTATCTGGCATACATAGGCGTACATAAATAAATCTAAATAATTGTCCATATAATAGGCCTACGAGAAGGGGAGACACAAAGGAGGAAATTATTGTCCAAAAACAAGTAGCACTGACCCAACAATGATAAATAGTGAATATGAGCAGTGCTCACTCCTCGGGGATAATGCCGATGCTATCCGTTGGTGCCAATAACATATACTGGCTATACTGTTGTTTGTTCAATTAAGTTGAGAATTTTCATAACTAAAAGACAGATTTAGTATTTTCATTGTCTTCTCTTTACAGCAATAACCATTTGCTTTCCAAACTATGTTGTTCCACGATTGTATTTTGAAATATTGAGATATGCCTCAACAATAATCTGCCTAGATTGCGCTCGCTGCCTTTCCTTCCGACTGTAGGCAAAGCGATTTAAAACAATCCACAAGTTACGCTAATTATCCTCTGTGGCCAAATCATGCTTTAGTAGCCTATTTTGAATTATTTTACTTATTTCTGTATAGACAGGAGTAGGCTCATTAGGCATTCTAAATAAAAAATTATTCCACACATACAGTTTGGACACACCTACTCATTCCAGGGTTTTTCTTTATTTTTACTATTTTCTACATTGTAGAATAATAGTGAAGACATCAAAACTTTGAAATAACACATATGGTATCATGTAGTAACCAAAGAAGTGTTAAACAACTCAAAATATATTTTATATTTGAGATTCTTCAAAGTAGCCACCATTTGCCTTGATGACAGCTTTGCATTCTCTCAACCAGCTTCATGAGGTAGTCGCCTGGAATACATTTCAATTAACAGGTGTGCCTTTTTAAAAGATAATTTGTGGAATTTCTTTCCTTCTTAATGCATTTGAGCCAATCAGTTGTGTTGTGACAAGGTAGGGGTGGTATACAGAAGATAGCCATATTTGGCAAAAGTTCATATTATGGCAAGAACAGCTCAAATAAGCAAAGAGAAACGACAGTCCATCATTACTTTAAAACATGAAGGTCAGTCAATTCGGAAAATTTCAAGAACATTGAAAGTTTCTTCAAGTGCAGTCAGAAAAACCGTTAAGCGCTATGATGAAACTGGCTCTCATGAGGACCGCCACAGGAAAGGAAGACCCAGAATTACCTCTGCTGCAGAGGATAAGTTAATTAGAGTTAACAGCCTCAGAAATTGCAGCACAAATAAATGCTTCACAGAGTTCAAGCAACAGACACATCTCAACATCAGCTGTTCAGAGGAGACTGCATGAATCAAGCCTTCATGGTCGAATTGCTGCAAAGAAACCACTACTAAAGGACACCAATAATAAGAAGAGATTTGGGCCAAGAAACACGAGCAATGGACATTAGACCGGTATAAATCTGTCCTTTGGTCTAACGTGTCCAAATTTGAGATTTTTGGTTCCAACCACCGTGTCTTTGTGATATGCACAGTAGGTGAATGGATGATCTCTGCATGTGTAGTTCCCACCGTGAAGCATGGTGGAGGATGTGTGGGGGTGCATTGCTGGTGACACTGTCCATGGCTACCGCAGCAATCTGCAGCGATATGCCATCACATCTGGTTTGTGCTTAGTGGGACTATCAATTGTTTTTCAACAGGACAATGACCCAACACAGCTCCAGGCTGTGTAAGGGCTATTTGACCAAGAAGGAGAGTGATTGAGTGCTGCATCAGATGACCTGGCCTCCACAATCACCCGACTTCAACCCAATTGAGATGGTTTGGCACGCGTTGGACCGCAGTGTGAAGGAAAAGCAGCCAACAAGTGTTCAGCATATGTGGGAACTCCTTCAAGACTATTGGTAAAGCATTCCAGGTGAAGCTGGTTGAGAGAATGCCAAGAGTGTGCAAAGCTGTCAAAGGCAAAGGGTGGCTACTTTGAAGAATCAAAAATGTATTTTGATTTGATTTGTTTTGACACTTTTTTGGCAACTACATGATTCCATATGTGTTATTTCATGTCTATTATTCTACAAAGAAAAACCCTTGAATAAGTAGGTATGTCCAAACTTTTGACTGGTACTGTATATTAGTAGGCTATATGTAAAGACCAGATTAAATGAAGAATAGTCTGATGGGTGAGAATATTATCAAGTGCTTGTCAAATAGTGGATGAGAGACGATGAAGTGTGTGCAGCCTGCACAAGAAACAGAGCAGAGCTTATGCCTTTCATGCAACTTGTCATTAGTCACATCATGCAGCTAGAATGTATAAAAAATGTAAACGTATAGCCAAATTTTTGTATCACAACTAAAGTTGCATAAATGTCTCTAACTTTAGCAGATAGGTTTCTTTGTTAAGCGCTCAACACAGAATAGCCGCATGTGCGCACTCCCTCAAATCGTTTGGAGAAAATATCCTTTCTGTTTTATTCAGCTATGTTCAATTGTTTTCTTCATACTATTAAATTATATGAAATAATGCCATGGAATTCTAAGCAAATATTCTCTGCTAAATGAACAAGTGTAGCCCACAGCCATATGGTATAGCCAGATCAGTGCCTAACATATGGACAACTCAGAATACACTATTCTGTTCTTTTGAAATAGGCTACATTTTCTTCATATCATGTTTCTTTAGACCTGTGTAAGATAAATTCTGGATTTATTGTGGTGTAGGCTATATTAAATGGATCAGTGGAAGCCAGGAGATGCTTAAGGTGTTTGTTAATTAACGGTCAATTACCGTGAGACCGGCAGTTATTTGCATGACAATCACCCGCTGACAATTTCATGACCGCCACAGCCCTACGCCTAGCACCTACTACTATACCCTGTTCAAAGGCACTTAAATCTTTTGACTTGCCCATTCACCCTCTGAATGGCACACATACACAATCCATGTCCCAATAGTCTCGGTTTAAAAATCCTTGTTTAACCTGTCTCCTCTCCTTCATCTACACTGATTTGAAGTGGATTTAGAAAGTGACATCAATAAGGGATCATAGCTCTTTCACCTGGATTCACCTTGTCAGTCTGTCATGGAAAGAGCAGTGTTCCTACTGTTTTGTATACTCAGTGTAAGGAGACACGAAATGTTACGTAGTTACACTGCATTTCTGAGATCTCTGTACAAAAAACTGTCAGACAGCTAGATCAAGGATTCTTACAGGGTTCAAGTTTAAAGTATAATTGAACTGATTAATGCTTAATATATGATATAACAACAATTTACACAGCCATAAATGCAAGGACAGAAAAGTAATGTTTTATGTCACCTGATTTTGGACAAATCCATAAAAATGGTTAAATATGGGTTGTAAATGAACTTGTGAATTGTATTGAATATAGCTATGTTCCCCCCTTATATCTTAATGTAATGACATGAAAAAAAAATGGGCCGATTATTATCAGTGACTTATCAACAGCTGTAACAAGTTGTCCAGTGTAGGAAATCCTCACTAGTTTATAGAAAGACCCACATACAGCCTACATACAGTATTAGATCTTCAATGGGAATAGTGGCTATTGGTTTTTCTTCTTTAATGAAATCAAATCAATACAACTTATGTTTACATGTATGAACTTGACCAGGTAATTGACAAAAAAAACTCAATTTGTAGAGTTCTCTTCCATGTTTGTAAAGTCTATTTTCTAAACTCTTCCTGTAGGTGGATGGCTGGAGGCTAACAGAGCAGACTGGGCGGCCATCTTGGATTCCCAGACCGGTGCAGCCAAGGGCCCAGCAAACAACATCACCGAGCAGGCCTGGACCAGAGGTGACATAGTGGAGGTCAGGGGATGGGACAGTGTCCTCAACTCTGGGCTGGGGAACAACACCGTTAACCTCAACCAGAAACAGACTGTCGAACACACAACAACATCCGAACTTAGTCTCCATGACAACAGACTGGCTGAGACCAGAGCGAGGCATAGATTTGGTCTGCGGGGACAAGAAAGTGAACGTATGCGGCGAGAGAGTACAGACTTCGCTTACGATGCTCCGTCCTGCTCCTATAATTGTGATTCAGAGAGACTGATGGCGCCTCAGGTTAACCCCCTAACAGGTGCTGCCTTCAGCCTGCCTTCTATAGGATCTATCAACTGTAACATGGACCCTGCGATAACACAGACACTCCCTGGCCTTCGTTCTCCTCACACTCTCCTTATGATAAACCAGACCTCTGACAATGCCAGTGCCTCAACACTAAATGGCTACACAAGCCCATTGACAAATGACAGTAGTGGAGACAGAATCAGTAAAGGTGACAGCGCCAAAGAGAAGCGCTTCCCGTGTTCATTCTGTGGGAAAGCCTTCAGTTTCCCCAAACAGGTGGAGATCCACCAGAGGATGCACACGGGGGAGAAACAATTTGGCTGCCACCTGTGCCGAGCCAGTTTCTCTCACTCCTTCAGCCTGAAGAGGCACCTGAGAGTCCACACAGGGGTGAAACCCTTCAGCTGTACCCAGTGTCACATGCGCTTCGCCCAGGCTGGTCACCTGAAGAGGCACCAGAGGGTCCACACAGGGGAGAAACCCTACAGCTGTACGCAGTGTGAGAAGAGGTTCTCCCGCCAGGACCAGCTGAAGATGCACCTGAAGGTCCACACGGGAGAGAGGCCATTCGCCAGTACACACTGCGGGAAGAGGTTATCAGAGAGGAGCTACCTCAGGATGCACCAGCAGAAAAAACATTCCACTCTATAACATAAAAAGTAACCATTCCCTTGGATAGCTTCTGACATTTAGATCAAACCCGGCATTAAAGACAAATGTACATTTTCATTGTCAGCACAAAAGACCCACAGATTTCAGTGTTGAATATTCCTGGGTAGAATATTTCATCCAGACATTGTGTGACATATAAGGCATATATCTACACTACCTTTCAAAAGTTCGGGGTCACTTAGAAATGTCCTTGTTTTTGAAAGAAAAGCACAAAAAAATGTCCATTAAAATAACATAATATTGGTCAGAAATACAGTGTAGACATTGTTAATGTTGTGAATGACTATTGTAGCTGGAAACTGCAGATTTCTTTTTAATGGAATATCTACATAGGCGTACAGAGGCTCATTATCAGCAACCATCACTCCTGTGTTCCAATGGCACGTTGTGTTAGCTAATCCAAATTTATAATTTTAAAAGGCTAATTGATCATTAGAAAACCCGTTTGCAATTATGTTAGCACAGCTGAAAACTGTTGTTCTGATTAAAGAAGCAATAAAACTGGCCTTCTTTAGACTAGTTGAGTATATGGAGCATCAGCATTTGTGGGTTCGATTACAGGCTCAAAACAAAGAACTTTCTTCTGGAACTCGTCAGTCTATTCTTGTTCTGAGAAATGAAGGCTATTCCATGCGAGAAATTGCCAAAAAACTGAAGATCTTGTACAACGCTGTGTACTACTCCCTTCAAAGAACAGCGCAAACTGGCTCTAACCAGAATAAAAAGAGGAGTGGGAGGCCCCGGTGCACAACTGAGCAAGAGGACAAGTACATTAGTGTCTAGTTTGAGAAACAGATGCCTCACAAGTCCTCAACTGGCAGCTTCATTAAATAGTACCCGCAAAACACCAGTCTCAACGTCAACATTGAAGAGGCGACTCCGGGATGCTGGCCTTCTAGGCAGAGTTGCAAAGAAAAATACATATCTCAGACTGGCCAATAAAAATAAAAGATTAAGATGGGCAAAAGAACACAGACATTGGACAGAGGAACTTTGCCTAGAATCCCGGAGTCGCCTCTTCACTGTTGACGCTGACCAGATTTATTTGCCATTAAGTAGTATGCTTTGTTGTTCATATGTGTATGAAAAAACACACACAAAACATATACAGTGCCCTCACAGTATTCACACCCCTTGACTTTTTCCACATTTTGTGGAAGCATTAATTTAAAATTGATTACATTGAGATTTTTTGTCACTGGCCTACACACAATACCCCATAATGTTATGTTTTTTCAAATGTTACAAATGAATAAAAAATGAAAAACTTAAAGGTCGAGTCAACATGTATTCAACCCCTTCGTTATGGCAAGCCTAAATAAGTTCAGGAGTAAAAATGTGCTTAACAAGTCATAATACGTTGCATGGACTCACTCTGTGTGCAATAATACTGTTTAACGTGTTTTCTTTATGACTGCTTCATCTCTGTACCCCACACATGCAATTATCTGTAAGTTCCCTCAATCGAGCAGTGAATTTCAAACACAGATTCAACCAAATAAAGACCAGGGAGGTTTTCCAATGCCTCGCAAAGGGCACCTATTTTACCCATCTATTGGTAGATAGGTACAAATATTTTAAAAAGCTGACATTAAATATCCCTTTGAGCATGATGAAGTTATTAATTATACTTTTGATGGTCTATAAATAAACCCAGGCATTACAAAGATACAGGCATCCTTCCTAACTCAGTTGCCAGAGAGGAAGAAAACCGCTTAGGGATTTCACCATGAGGCCAATGGTGACTTTAAAACAGTTAGAGTTTAATGGCTGTGAGGATGGATCAACACCATTTTTGTAGTTACTCAACAATACTTACCTAATTGACAGAGTGAGAAGAAGGAAGCCTGTACAGAATACAAATATTCCAAAACATTAATTCTGTTTGCAACAAGGCACTAAAGTAATACTGCAAAAATGTGGCAAAGCAATTCACTTTTTGTCCTGAATACAAAGTGTCATGTTTGGGGCAAATACAATACAACACATTACTGAGTACCACTCTCCATATTTTCAGTCAAAGTGTTAACTGCATCATGTTATAGGTATGCTTGTAATCGTTAAGGACTGGGGAGTTTTTGCATAGGCAAAATCCTATAGGAAAAACCTAGTTGTCTGCTTTCCACCAGACACTGGGAGATGAATTCACCTTTCAGCAGGCGAATAACCTGGAACACAAGGCCAAATCTACACTGGAGTTGCATACCAAGAAGACAGTGAATGTTCCTGAGTGGCCGAGTTACAGTTTTGACTTCAATTTGCCTGAAAATCTATCTACCTGAAAATGGTTTTCTAGCAATGATCAACAACCAATTTGACATAACTTGAATGAAACCGTTTTTTTCCCCTCATCAATCTACACACTGTCGTAACGTGACTATCATTAAATGTGAAGACCTTACGTTCCTTACGTGATTAAACTAATCATGTCAACTTTAATTAACTAGGAAGTCGGGGCACCACGGGAAAATGTTTAAATAGTCTCAATTTCCAGAATTAACTCTACAGATATTTTCCTATCCTGTCGATTATAGTCTTCTATTAATGTATTATTACCTCATTGTCATTCCTGAATGTAGCAAACCCTTGGATATCTGCACGAACCCTAGCATCATAAATCATGAAACAGCGATATACAAATTGGCTTAATTATTTACTAACTAATCAATCACAGAATTACATAAACACACACACAATAGTTATGCATTGGTTACTGACATGATACACTGAAAAGTCCCTAGTGGGCTAAGCCGATATGACGGCTTGGTAGACATAGGAAAGGGGTGGAGCCAGCTCAAGAGCGGGAAACTAAGAGTGGACCCACGACCATACAATCGATATCTACACTTATGGAAATGCTCATATTTTAAACATGAACAACTGCTCATTTGAAAATAAATAGAAATGTACATATTTATGAGTGTATGCCTTTGTTGTCCCTCTCTGCGACCGCCAGTCCGTATGCTGGATAGTCAGTTGACAGAAAGTCTCTGGTTTGTCCACCAGAGATCAGTCTTTCGTAGTTGTAGCTTGTTATAATGGATACGTCAGAGTACCATTCGGAAAACGTTCTTGAGAATAGTTCTTTCAGAGTACCATTGCTCTTAGATTGGATGCGTTTACCAGACTAAAGTATTTAAACAGCTACAGACTGAATAATTGGTCTTTAGTTTGTAGATTTCTGAACCATTTCAGCATGGGGATGATCTCCACATTCTCTGGTCTTGTCCTTTGATAGAGTTGTAGTTTAAACAATTTTGCAACATCCGGCTCACGCCTTAGTCTATAGAGTGGTAGCCATTCCAACATGGGGAGCTCGTCCCTGCGTTCTCTTGACTCTATTTAAATTGGCAACCATTTCAACATGTAGTGACAGCTCCATGCTTTCTGGTCCAATGTAAATGTTATCACGAGTCCTTTCATTAACTGTGTGGAAAGGGGCGTTTCCATGACGTTTCGGTATAATGTCTGTGCTCACGGGGGCGTGGCCACTGACTGATCATAAATTACTATGAAAAACAATTCTCATTTAGAAGACTAAGATCAAATTATGTTTCCAAAAGTATTCTTATGCATAATAATTTATTTTAAACAACATTCAGATGCAAACTCCATAATTGAGAAGTGTATACAAACAAAGATACAGTAATGTGTATGTTCTGTCCTTCATGAGGTCGCCAAATGAAATAAACTCGACATGACTGTTCCTTTAGTGTCCACGGACCGCTTCCACGTTCTCAAAAATATAAATATAGTTTAATTCTCAAATTTGTTTTGACAAGTCTCTCCCTTAAATCCGCAGTCACACATTCCAATCCCGTCTGGCCACTCTACTATAACGGCCTGATTGCTGGAGTGCTACAGAGATGGTTGTCCTTCTGGAAGGTTCTCCCATCTCCGCAGAGGAACTCTCGATCTCTGTCAGAGTGACTATCGGGTTCTTGGTCACCTCCCTGACAAAGGCCCTTCTCCCCTGATTGCTCAATTTGGCCAGGCGGCCAGCTCTAGGAAGAGTCTTGGTGGTTCCAAACTTCTTCCATTTAAGAATGATGGAAGCCACTGTGTTCTTGGGGACCTTCAATGCTGCAGACATTTTTTGGTACCTTTCCCCAGATCTGTGCCTTGACATAATCCTGTCTCAGAGCTCTACGGACAATTCCTTCGACCTCATTGCTTGGTTTTTGCTCTGACATGCACTGTTAACTGTGAGACCTTATACAGACAGGTGTATGCCTTTCCAAATCATGTCCAATCAATTGAATTTACCACAGGTGGACTCCAGTCAAGTTGTAGAATCAATGGAAACAGGATGCACCTGAGCTCAATTTTGAGTCTTATAGCAAATGGTCTGAATACTTATGTAAACAAGGTATCGTTTTTTTTTATTAATTTGCTAAAATTTAATTATGGGGTAGTGTGTAGATTGCTGAGAAAAAATATATATTTAATAAATTTTAGAAAAAAATAAGGCTGTAACGTAACAAAATTTGGAAAAAGTCAAGGGGTCTGAATACTTCCGTGTTTTATTTTTCATATGTTTTACAAATGTTAGAATTTGTCTTCTACTTGACATTACAGAGTATTGTGTGTAGATTGTTGATTATATATATATATATTTACAATTAAATCATTTAATCCCACTTCATAACAACAAAATGTGGAAAAAGTCAAGGGGCACTGTATATATAGAAAAGTATTGCAGTTTATCAAGTTCAAGCAGATTTTTAGTTGAGATGTATGTGTGGTTTTCATATGGTGTATTTAAAAAACGTTTTTATGTTTAATAAACACAATGGGACTTTCCATTCTAAGACTTTAATTGAGACTCTCTTTAGTATACATCACATCTGATATCACCCTATTCTGCACACAAACAACAGGCTTTATAACCAATATAAGAGAATTGTCATTGGAAGGCCAAAACAATCATCAAGGACATCAACCACCCGAGCCACGGCCTGTTCACCCTGCTATCCAGAAGGCGAGGTCAGTACAGGTGCATCAAAGCTGGGACCAAGAGACTGAAAAACAGCGTCTTTCTCAAGGCCATCAGGCTGTTAAATAGCCATCATTAGCCGGCCTCCACCCAGTACGCTGTCCTGAACTTAAATCACTGTCACTAGCCTGCTACCACCCAGTTACTCAACCCTGCACCTTAGAGGCTGCTGCCCTATGTACAGTGAGGGAAAAAAGTATTTTATCCCCTGCTGATTTTGTACGTTTGCCCACTGACAAAGAAATGATCAGTCAATAATTTTAATGGTAGGTTTATTTGAACAGTGAGAGACAGAATAACAACAAAAAAATCCAGAAAAACGCATGTGAAAAAGGTTATAAATTGATTTGCATTTTAATGAGGGAAATAAGTATTTGACCCCCTCTCAATCAGAATGATTTCTGGCTCCAAGGTGTCTTTTATACAGGTAAAGAGCTGAGATTAGGAGCACACTCTTAAAGGGAGTGCTCCTAATCTCAGTTTGTTACCNGTGAGGAATCAGCCCAGAACTACACGGGAGGATCTTGTCAATGATCTCAAGGCAGCTGGGACCATAGTCACCAATAAAACAATTGGTAACACACTACGCCGTGAAGGACTGAAATCCTGCAGCACCCGCAAGGTCCCCCTGCTCAAGAAAGCACATATACATGCCCGTCTGAAGTTTGCCAATGAACATCTGAATGATTCAGAGGACAACTGGGTGAAAGTGTTGTGGTCAGATGAGACCAAAATGGAGCTCTTTGGCATCAACTCAACTCACCGTGTTTGGAGGAGGAGGAATTCTGCCTATGACCCCAAGAACACCATCCCCACCGTCAAACATGGAGGTGGAAACATTATGCTTTGGGGGTGTTTTTCTGCTAAGGGGACAGGACAACTTCACCGCATCAAATGGACGATGGACGGGGCCATGTACCGTCACATCTTGGGTGAGAACCTCCTTCCCTCAGCCAGGGCATTGAAAATGGGTCATGGATGGGTATTCCAGCATGACAATGACCCAAAACACACGGCCAAGGCAACAAAGGAGTGGCTCAAGAAGAAGCACATTAAGGTCCTGGAGTGGCCTAGCCAGACTCCAGACCTTAATCCCATAGAAAATCTGTGGAGGGAGCTGAAGGTTCGAGCTGCCAAACGTCAGCCTCGAAACCTTAATGACTTGGAGAAGATCTGCAAAGAGGAGTGGGACAAAATCCCTCCTGAGATGTGTGCAAACCTGGTGGCCAACTACAAGAAACATCTGACCTCTGTGATTGCCAACAAGGGTTTTGCCACCAAGTACTAAGTCATGTTTTGCAGAGGGGTCAAATACTTATTTCCCTCATTAAAATGCAAATCAATTTATAAAAATGTTCACGTTTTTCTGGATTTTTTTGTTGTTATTCTGTCTCTCACTGTTCAAATAAACCTACCATTAAAATTATAGACTGATCATTTCTTTGTCAGTGGGCAAACGTACAAAATCAGCAGGGGATCAAATACTTTTTTCTCTCACTGTACATAGACATGGAAGACTGGTCACTTTAATAATGTTTACATAGTGTTTTACTCATTTCATATGTGTTTACTGTATTCTTGTCAATGCCATCCTATACAACTATTGCTGTATACAGTACACCTACTCATTCAATGGTTTTTCTCTACTTTTACTATTTTCTGTATTGTGCAAAGCTGTCAACAAGGCAAATGGTGGCTACTTTGAAGTATCTCAAATATAAAATATATTTTGACTTGTTTAACACTTTTTTTTGGTTACTACATGATTCCATATGTGTTATTTTATCATTTTAATGTCTTCACTATTATTCTACAATATAGAAAATAGTCAAAATAAAGAGTAGGTGTGTCCAAACTTGACTGGTACTGTAAATACTATTCTATCCTATGTATTCTACAGATATACTAAATATTCTATCCACATACTGCACATAATGTCTATACATCCCATCACATTTATATATTTATACTCCGGACTCCGACATTGCTCTTCCTAATATTTATATATTTCTTAATTCCATTATTTTACTTTTAGATCTGTGTGTATTGTTGTGAATTGTTAGATATTACTGCACTGTTGGATCTAGGAACACAAGCATTTCGCTACACCCGCAATAACATCTGCTAAATACAGTTGAAGTCGGAAGTTTACATACACTTTAGCCAAATACATTTATGGGTGAAATTTGTTTTGATTTAGAATGGACCATTATCAGGCACCTGTATCAAAACAGGGGCAGCGGAAAAAATACATGTCATCTATGCACTTAAATAGCGAATGGAGGACGCCTATCCCCGTGGTTCATTTTCATGCCAGCCAGGTAGGCTATACTCCTGTTGTAAATATAAGCAATGTGCATAATATTAGGAAAGTTGAGAAATAAATATAGTAGGCCTAGCCTATAGAAAGCTGATGGGATTCTCGACGGCCATCACGCTGTTTTCTCGCGCAATAGCATAGCCTTTAGAAATGTTGCGCAACATGAGCTCATGGGCTCTCATGAAGTGTTTGATTAGATTTTCGATTACATTTGCATTGATGTCAGAGTAATTAGAGGGACAATAGAGTGCTGAGTACCAGGCAGTTAGCAAGTTTAGTAGGCTACTAATGACCATCAGCAGCATCAGAGCTTGGAGAAGCCTAATTACCATGACTAAACAGTAATGTGGAATTTGACCGCCTTCATGACCCGTGACCGGCTGGTGTGGCGGTAATATGGTCACCTCAACAGCCCTAGTGATAATTGAAAGGAATGCTCCCATACTTAAGACACAATTAATCAAGACCTGGGCCCTATCCACAAAGAGTCTCAAGTAACCACCTGTCTACATAGTCTAACTCATTATGATCTAAAAGGAGAAACTGATCCTAGATCAGCACTCCTACTCTGAGAGGCTTTGTGGATACGGGCCCTGACCTAATACCATTCAGACAATAGTTTACAGTGGACTCACCTCACTGAGACTGTGTGTGGTCCTGTGCTGCTCAGCTGGTTCCTCTGTGGGTTCAGGAGGAGGTGTAGTCTGGTTGTCCTCTATGACCATGGTCCCCCAGACCCTCCTCACACCCCTTCTCTTTCAGGGGTGTGAGGACCCTCCTCCTGGAAGAGAGAGGTGATACAGATTACACAGACATACACTCCCTCAGGTACATACACACAGATAATAAACACACTTTCAACATAGTGTTTACCCATCCCCACTATGTTTGAGTCCTATACTGTAGTTACAGAATGACTTCCACTCGTTGAAATTGGCCTATAACAGAATAACTATAAAAAGCATATGCATTACCATGGTAGAAATTGAAAGAGAACACTTTGGAGATGATGGTAAATGATCAGACCAAAGGTGAGGACACAACAGTTCACCTGACACAAGACTGAATCCAGACATTACACTGTTAATTTGATGTGCATTTTATATTTACTGGACTTTTCTCAGCATTTTGCCACTGAGGAACTGAAGCAAGCACACTTGTCGTTTGTTGTTGTTTGTAACACAGCCCAGCATCCCCACCATCACACAAGTACTGTTGTTGTTTACGCAATAGTTATAAATTGCAATCTGGGTGAGGTGGGCATCATATGAAAGTGTATTCTATTGCCAACATGGCTAGCTAAGTGATACCATATGATCATACAGCGTTAGGCTTTCAAAGGGCACTTCAGACAAACAGATTGTAATTTTGGTGCACGTAGAATGGAGTCAAGAGTGCATTCAAGTGCGTGTTTCCGCAGCTAATTTTCTTCACAATACGACAAGCACAGGCTCATTCTCTTCAGGACAACCCAGGGTATAACGCATGTCATCCTTGTAACTGTGGATCAAACATAGCGATCATGAACGTTGATACTGTAAACGACATGAGTTTTCAAGTATGAAAATGTGAAGTGCACATTTGGACTCACAGGTGTGTGGTTTGCTTGTATGACAGTGGTATTTATTATAATCTTCAACGTCTCATCTTTCTGAACACACTGACTCCTCTCGATTTATATTTGCCTCACCTCTCCTCACTCAGACAACAAATGTGCAAAAGTAGCACAATTAGCGGGAGGGATGGGGGTATCTTGTCGCGCACGGTGCTCAAATTTATAACGGCTGTCAGTCAAAACCCATACAGTGATGGGAAGCGGAGAACCTGAGCCCTGATGTCATGTATAGCAAGTTACTGTACAGTCACTGCGTTCTAATTTAGGATCTTATCAATGAAAACATTTGCCATTTTTAATCAGTATATGGGATGACAGGATTTGTGAGTGGAAAAGGCTACACCTATCATCATTAAACCCATCATGGTGGACATAAATAGGATGTTGTAGGTAAATATAAGTCAGCTATGATAAGTCATCAGACAAACCTGACTAAACTATTTTGACGTGTACAGTAGGTGATTGTTAGTGTGTGGGTGTGTGTAGGTATATTTAGTAAGTGTGTATTGGTTATAAAACGCTGTCGGGTGTGTATGCAGAATAGGGTGAGATCAGATGTGATGTATACTAAAGAGAGTCTCAATGAAAGTCTTAGAATGAAAAGTCCCATTTTGTGTTTAATAAACAAAAACAAGTGTTAAATACATCATATGAAAACCACACACCTCAACTAAAAATCTGCATGAACTTGATAAACTGCATTTTTCTCATAAAAAAAAGTGTCTTGTGAAAAACATTAAGTAGTTGAATGGAAGTAATGAAATAGGCATTTGAGAACATCATATAGCCTACACAGTACAAACACATATATAACAGACTTTTTAGACTTAAATATGCCTTATACATCACATAATGTCTGGATGCAATATTCTACCCAGGAATATTCAACACTAAAATATGTTACTCTCGTTATTCCAAATGCATCTGTGGATATTTTATGTTGACAACAATGAAAATGCACCTTTGTCTTTAATGCAGGGTTTGATCTAAACGTCAGAAGACCTTTCTCCCATGTGGACCTTCAGGTGCATCTTCAGGTTGCAAGCCTGGGCGAAGCGCATTTGACAATGGGTACAGCTGTAAGGTCTCTCCCCTGTGTGGACCCTCTGGTGCCTCTTCATGGTGCCAGCCTGAGCGAAGCGCATGTGACACTGGTTACAGCTGAAGGGTTTCTCCCCTGTGTGGACCCTCTGGTGGATCTCCACCTTCTGGGGGTAGCTGAAGCCTTTGTTACAAAACATGCAGAGGAACCGTTTCTCTTTACTATTGCCTGATGTGGCTCCCCCTCCCTGAACCTGGGCTCTAGCCATGTCGTTTGAGTTCAATACTTGATTGAAAAGGACGTGTCCGTGTGAATCTGAAGGTGCCATCGACGTGGACACTAGGTCGCGATCCCTGAGCACGTGTAAAGGGTAGTGGGTTGCAACACTTGGATTTGTCTGTAAGCTTTCCCTGTAGTCTAAGAAGACACTAGTGTTGCCCTGCAACTGTCCTCCTAAGTGAGTCTTGTCTGCATTCCATGTCAGAGGAGCATCACCCTCCACTTTCACAGTCACCTCATCTAAGACCAGACCCTCTCCTTTCTTATCTAGGCGCCCTTCAGAGTATACACTACTACTGTACCGGTTCCAGTCCCTTCTCATTGGATTAGTCTGTGTATCTAAGCCCACAGGCATGTCACCAGGTATCATCTCTGTCTCTGCAGCATATGAACAGGATGGATCATTGCCAGTCTGTAACGCGTTACCTGAGTCCCGATGGGACAGAACCGTCCTCGGGCTCAGGTTACCGTGAAGTAAATACTCTGAGCAGGGGGGGGGACAGCCCAGTCGCTCCAGCACTGTTAAAGTCTCTGTGTCTGTCTCTGACTTGAGGGCGGCGTTCGACGTTCCACTGACCTCTGTCATGCTGCGTTGTGTCCTGGGCTGCGGTGGGGTGGTGGTGGGGTCCTCCGTAGCTACAGGGGGCACTCCAGCCAATCCAGTCTGGATGTCACCGCTGTGCCGTTGGTCCTCCTCTCCTTCAGACCTCTCCTGCTTGACCCCAGGACCTGCAGCCTCTGCATCTGCTGACTGACACAAGAAGAGAGGTTATTATCAGTACATGAGTTGAACTGGATAACAATGTTGTAGTGAAATCTTACAAGCTCCCCTGTACATGTAAGCAAGTGAATAGCTGAGGGGAGCCTTTCTGAAATAAACTGGCCACATTTGATGTGATGTAATACTATTACACTAACCTCTATCACAATAACTTGCTGGGTTGAGGTTCTACTCTCCTCATCAACAGTGATTGGTTGGTCATCTCTCCATGTATTGTGTCCCGCTGGCTTCACAAAGCTCCTGTGGCCTCCAGTGAGATGTCCTTCACCTGAGAGTGGTTGGGGGAAAAGAGGTGGTTAGGTACCGTCAATGCTCAACACTACATTTTAGAATATTGGCAGTTTTGACACGGACTAGAATTGGCAAGGATGTAAAGCAGGGGTGGCAAACCGGCCAATCTGCCGCGGGTGGTTTGAGTAATATTTTTTATTTTTAATAACTCAATATACTTTAAAATTACTAAAACCTGTGTAGAAATTATAATGGTCCCACATTCATACAGTTTCATGACTGTGTCCAGCTTGCTAATAATCAATTAAATGAAAGATACTAAGGTAGGATCCAAAAACGATGGGTAGAGGATTTTGTTTTGCAAATTTTGACAGCAAGGAAATATTTTAAATTCAGTGCGGCCCTCCAGACCTCAATGAACAACTTCTTGATACTGTTTATATATATTTTACAGTTTTTTAAACACAAAATACAAACATACACATAAGAACAACAACGTACAGACGCACACAAAGACTACATCTCCTCTGCCCAGACTCGCATTCTCACACCTCACTAGTGCTTGCCACATGGCCTTAAATTGTTTATTTCTCGGTCGCCCATGCTATTTCAATAATAATCATTAGATTTTTCCATTTGGTTAATGATGGCGGATTCATTGATTTCCAGGATTTTAATATACAGTACGTTTTCTCAAGTTGAATGATGAGAAGAAAAACGTCCAGCCCATTGGGTATCTCACTACACCCCCATTTGCCATGTTTTGATTTAGTAAATAATAGGAAATGCAGTAAATTAACCTCAGCCTTCTGCAAAATGTACCTCTTGCCATTCCTCTGTATCGGTCGTGAATCTTGACAGTACTGGGACGACTGGCGAGGACGCGCTCTCTCGTTGTCTTCTCTGCGCGCTCACGTGCCACCTTCATTTCCAGTAGCTGTAGTTTCCTCCTTAATGTCCTGTTTTCTTTCTGGCTTTGAGTTATTTCCAAACGAAACACTGCATAGTCGTCGTCTACGAGTTTACAGATCTCTGCCACGGCTGAATTCGCTAGAACCTCCATGATGGAGGCTATTTGAGTGTGTTAGCAGCTAGCGTTAACTAGATAATGTCAACCAAGTCCTGACTATAACGCGAATGAAAGACTACCTGGGGTACGTATGTGATACTGTGCTGTTAAATTTGTCATATTTTGAGTTCCATGTTGTGAAAAAATGTCTAATTAACAACAATAAAAACCGATAACGTGGAAATTGTTGTTGGTCACTTCACTTGTTTCTTCTTCTTCGGTATAAGGGCATTTGCAACAATTATTTGTGCATTCCGCCACCTACTGTACATGTGGATAATCAAGTCACCTCCCAAAAAATGTGGGGTAAAAAATAATACATATATCAAAAAACAAAATGTTAATTAAACTAAATCAGCCTGCTTTTCTGTTCTAATCAGGTCGCTACACAAGCTCAGAAGGATCCTGTGAGGGTGGGACATTTCCTGGCGACAGTAGTCCTTGCAGTGCTTCTGCCGTTAAGTCTTGGAGGCCCAAAATCTTCTCGGCTACAGATATGATGTCCAGCTTCTTGGACACGTGTGCAGTTAATAACTAGCTATAAATGCTACAAAATACACCTTATTCACAATATTTGTATCCAGATCACTTGATTGACGTGTAACATTTGCAACTGGTTGAGGTGCATCCACCACTGCCTCCACATAGGAGATTTGCTGTACAGCCCTGATCCTTGACACCTCAACCTCTTTCACCCTAACACGGCACTCAGAGAATTCGGAAATATGATCCTCACCAGAAGGTGTTTAGCTCGTCTGGGAGCAAGACGTCGGTGTCCGCTACGTGGCTGGTTTCCCCTTTGTAATCCGTGATTGTCTGTAGACCCTGCCACATACGTCTCGTGTACTGCAGACTGTAAAATCAAATTGCACAGAAGCGAATATGAAGGTTTATATAAGAA
The DNA here is from genome assembly GCA_003317085.1 of Hucho hucho. Taxonomy (NCBI): domain Eukaryota; kingdom Metazoa; phylum Chordata; class Actinopteri; order Salmoniformes; family Salmonidae; genus Hucho; species Hucho hucho. The sequence goes on from QNTS01000330.1 coordinate 543,209, forward strand.
ATTCTTTGCTGTACACACAGAAACATGATGTTATAACATTTTAACCACAGTCAAGCCAATCTAACACTGTGATTCAAGTTCCTGACATTATGGAGTCATTGGAGTTTATTTTAAAATTATTTATTTATTTTAAAAAAAATTGTGGTATCCAATTGGTAGTTACAGTCTTGTCCCATCGCTGCAACTCCGGTACGGACTCGGGAGAGGCGAAGGTCGAGAGCCGTGCGTCCTCTGAAACCCAACCAAGCCACACTGCTTCTTGACATAATGCCCTCTTAACCCGGAAGACAGCCGCACCAATGTGTCGGGGGAAACCCTGTACACCTGGCTACCGTGTTAGCGTGCATTGCGCCTGGCCCGCCACAGGAGTCGCTAGTGTGCGATGGGACAAGAACATCCCTGCCGGCCAAACCCTCCCCTAACCCGGACGACGCTGGGCCAATTGTGCGCCGCCCCATGGGTCTCCTGGTCCCGGCCGGCTGTTACAGAGCCTGGACTTGAACCAGGATCTCTGGTGGCACAGCTAGCACTGCGCCACTACGGAGGCCTATTTTTAAGTATAATGTTTTGGTTCGACTGTAATAAGTAAAACTCAGTCCCTGCAATGACACAAACAAAAAACTAGTCAGTTAGTATTTGTATTTAATTTAAACAAAATGGTCATATAGTCACAACTGTGAAGTACAGTACTTTTATTGCACAAAACGATAAATTATAATACTTTGGAAAAGGTTCAACATTACATTACACACAGCTTCACGTCAAGTAAACATGAATTAAGGCATTGCCATTATCTCACTATAAAGCAGTATCAACCTAAAGGGACAAAGCATTTTTACAGACACCATCACACCAACCGTCACCATAATCATCTACTCTGCCTCGTCTTCCTCATTTCACCTCATCCACTTTCCTATACATCCAAATCTAACAGAATTCATTACAATCTAACTAGTTCTACATTTTCAGTGCGTACAGGCAAACGGCCTCTCTCCCGTGTGGACCTTCAAGTGCCTCTTCGGGTGGTGCTGGTGGGAGAACCTCTTCTCACACTGGGTGCAGCTGTAGGGTTTCTCCCCTGTGTGGACTCTCTGGTGCCTCTTCAGCTTGGAGGTGTGGGCCAGACACAGGTGGCAGCCTAAATATTTCTCCCCTGTGTGCATCCTCTGGTGGATTTCCACCTGTTTGGGGAAACTGAAGGCTTTCCCACAGAATGAACATGGGAAGCGCTTCTCTTTGCCACCAGATCTGCTGATAGCGTTATTACTACTGTCATTTGTCAATGGTCTTGTGTAGCCATGTAGTGTTGAGGCACTGGCATTGTCTGAGGTCTGGTTTAACATTAGGAGAGTGTGAGGAGGACAAAGGCCAGGAAGTGTCTGTGTTGTGGCAGGGTCCATGTTCCAGTTGATAGATCCTATAGAAGGCAGGCTGAAGGCAGCACCTGTTAGGGGGTTAACCTGAGGCAGTCTCTGAATCACAACTATAGGAGCAGGACGGAGCAAGACGGAGCATCACTAGCCGAGTCTGTGTCTGTTCTCTCCAGCTGCATACGGACACCTCCCCATCCCCGCAGACCAAATCTAAGTCTCGCCCTCGTCTCAGCCAGTCTGTTGTCATGGAGACTGAGTTCGGATGTTGTTTTGTGTTCGACTGTCTGTTTCTGGTAGTGGTCAACAATATTGTTCCCCAGTCCAGAGTTGAGGACGCTGTCCCATCCACTGACCTCCACTATGTCACCTCTGGTCCTGGCCTGCTCAGTGATGTTGTCCCCTGGGCCCTTGCCTGCACCAGTCTGGGTCTGGGAATCCGAGATGGCTCCCCAGTTTCCTCTGTTAGCCTCCAGCCAACCACCTGCAGGAAGAGGTTAGAAAATATACTTACAAACATGGCAGAGAAAACACAACATATTAAGTATTTTGTCAATTACCTGGTGAAGTTAATACATAATAATATTTGTGTTTTTTTGTATGTAAACATAAGATGTTTAATTTTATGAATGAAGAAAAAAGTATACCCAGGTGCATCATTATTCCCACTGAAGATCTATTACTGTATGTACAGTCGTGGCCAAAAGTTTTGAGAATGACACAAATATAAATTTTCAAAGTCTGCTGCCTCAGTTTGGATGATGGCAATTTGCGTATACACCAGAATGTCATGAAGAGTGATCAGATAAATTGCAATTAATTGCAAAGTCCCTCTTTGCCATGCAAATGAACTGAATCCCTAAAAAACATTTCCACTGCATTTCAGCCCTGCCACAAAAGGACCAGCTGACATCATGTCAGTGATTCTCTCGTTAACACAGGTGTGAGTGTTGACGAGGACAAGGCTGGAGATCACTCTGTCATGCTGATTTAGTTCGAATAACAGACTGGAAGCTTCAAAAGGAGGGTGATGCTTGGAATCATTGTTCTTCCTCTGTCAACCATGGTTACCTGCAAGGAAACACATGCCGTCATCATTGCTTTGCACAAAAAGGGCTTCACAGGCAAGGATATTGCTGCCAGTAAGATTGCACCTAAATCAACCATTTATCGGATCATCAAGAACTTCAAGGAGAGCAGTTCAATTGTTGTGAAGAAGGCTTCAGGGCGTCCAAGAAAGTCCAGCAAGCGCCAGGACCGTCTCCTAAAGTTGATTCAGCTGGGGCACCACCAGTACAGAGCTTGCTCAGGAATGGTAGCAGGCAGGTGTGAGTGCATCTGCACGCACAGTGAGGCGAAGACTTTTGGAGAAGGGCAGCAAAGAAGCCACTTCTCTCCGGGAAAAACATCAGGGACAGACTGATATTCTGCAAAAGGTACAGGGATTGGACTGCTAAGGACTGGGGTAAAGTCAATTTCTCTGATGAATCCCCTTTCCGATTGTTTGGGGCATCCGGAAAAAGAGCAACTTCTCCCAACCATCCAGGAACAGTTTGGTGACGAACAATGCCTTTTCCAGCATGATGGATCACCTTGCCATAAGGCAAAAGTGATAACTAAGTGTCTCGGGGAACAAAACATCGATATTTTGGGTCCATGGCCAGGAAACTCCCCAGACCGTAATCCCATTGAGAACTTGTGGTCAATCCTCAAGAGGCGGGTGGACAAACAAAAACCCACAAATTCTGACAAACTCTAAGCATTGATTATACAAGAATGGGCTGCCATCAGTCAGGATGTGGCCCAGAAGTTAATTGACAGCATGCCAGGGCAGATTGCAGAGGTCTTGAAAAAGAAGGGTCAACACTGCAAATATTGACTCTTTGCATCAACTTCATGTAATTATCAATAAAAGCTTTTGACACTTATGAAATGCTTGTAATTATACTTCAGTATTCCATATCCATAGTAACATCTGACAAAAATATCTAAAGACACTGAAGCAGCAAACTTTGTGCAAATTAATATTTGTGTCATTCTCAAAACTTGTGGCCACGACTGTAGGCTATATGTATTTCTCCCTTACTTTTCTCCCCCGTCTTTAGTCCACTCAGCAGATTAATGCTATCTGGTCTGTCTTCTACTGTCTCCTCTTTGACCAGCAGGAGCTTCCCATCCTCCATGTCTACTGACTGTAAGAGATACAGAGTGAGAGGATGTTGGATCAAGAAAACTGATATGAGCACCCTGCTATGGAGCATCTTCTGATTGGGCAATGAGAGATTGCTATGAGTACTATGCCAACATGTTAGTTGATTTGATTACTTTACACTTTAATGGTTTGATCATTCAAAGGCATGTTCCCACACTTAAGACAAAATCAATCAAGACCTTTGAATCAAATTTTATTGGTCACGTACACATATTTTGCAGATGTTATCGCAGGTGCAGCGAAATGCTTATGTTTCTAGCTCCAACGTACTGTTGGCATAGTACTCATAGCAATCTCTCATTGCCCAATCAGAAGATGCTCCATAGCCGGGTGCTCATATCAGTTTTCTAACAATACAATAGTTACCTAACAATACAAAACAATACACAGAAGAACAATAATTAAGGAGGATCAGAACGCGTAATGTCAGAGTGCGGAAAATAGTGTGATGGTTTGGGGATGCTTTGATGCCTCAGGACCTGGACAACTTGCCTTAATATTAAAAGAACCATGGATTCTGCTCTGTATCAGAGAATTCTACAGGAGAATGTCAGGCCATCCGTCTTTGAGCTGAAGCTGAAGCACAGCTGGGTCATGCAGCAAGACAACTATCCAAAACACACAATCAAGTCTACATGAAAATGGTTAAAAAGCAACAAATGTGAAGTTTTGGAATGGCCTAGTCAAAGTCCAATTGAAATGTTGTGACCAGACTTGAAACGAGCAGTTCATGTTTGAAAACCCACAAATGTCGCTGAGTTAAAGCAGTTCTGCATGCAAAAGTGGGCAAAAATTCCTCCACAGCGACATGAGACTGATCAACAACTACAGGAACCATTTGGTTGCAGTCATTGCAGCTAAAGGTGGCACACCCAGTTATTGAGTGTAAGGGGACAATTACTTTTTCACACAGTGGAATTGGGTGTTGCATAACTTTGTTAATTAAATAAAATATATATTTTGCGGGGTTATTTGTAAACTAGGGTTCCCTTTATCTAATATTAGGTTTTGGTTGAAGATCTGATGACATTCAGTATCAAAAATATGTGGAAATAGAGAAAATCCAAAAGGGGGCACATACTTTTTTTTTTTTTAAATAAAATGAAAACAGATTAAAAAATATAAATATATATCAGAACGTCCCTTGTTTCATGAGCTGTTATAAAGGTTCCCAGAAATGTTCCATACACACAAAATCAGGCTTCTTCACCTGCGAGATCGTCTGAGCCACCCAGACAACTGATGAAACTCCGGGTTTGCACAACCAAAGAATTTCTGCACAAACTGTCAGAAACCGTCTCGTTGCCCTCACCAAGGTCTTGACATGCCTGCAGTTCGTCGTCGTAACCGACTTCAGTGGGCAAGTGTTCACTTTAGAAGGCCACTGGCCCGCTGGGGAAGTGTGCTCTTCAAGGATGAATTCCGGTTTCAACTGTACGGGGCAGATGGCAGACAGACAGTGTGGCGTATTGCGGGCGGGCGAGCGATTTGCTGACGTCAACGTTGTGAACAGAATGCCCCATGGTGGTGGTGGAGTTATGGTATGGGCAGGCATAAGCTATAGATAACGAACACAATTGCATTTTTTTTATGGCAATTTGAATGCACAAAGATACCGTGACGAGATCCTGAGTCCCATTGCTGTGCCATTCATCCGCCACCATCACCTCATGTTTCAGCATGAAAATGCACAGCCCAATGTCACAAGGATCTGTACACAATTCCTGGAAGCTGAAAATTTCCCAGTTCTTTCATGACCTGCATACTCACCAGACACCATTGAGCATTTTTGGGACGCTCTGGATCGACGTGTACGACCGTGTGTTCCAGTTCCCGCCAATATCCAGCAACTTTGCACAGCCATTGAAGAGGAGTGGGACAACATTCCACAGGCCACAATCAACAGCCTGATCAACTCTATGCGAAGGAGATGTGTCGCGCTGCATGAGGCAAATGGTGGTCACCAGATACTGTCTGGGTTTCTGTTCCATGCCCTTACCTTTTTTTTAAGGTGTCTGTGACCAACATATGCATATATGTATTCCCAGTCATGTAAAATCCATAGATTATGACCTAATGAATTTATTTCAATTGACTGATTTCCTTAATTTGAACTGTAACTCAGTAAAATCTTTGAAATTGTTGCATGTTCCGTTTATATTTTTGTTTAGTATATGATCCGTTATTGATGTCACTTGTTAAATCCACTTCAATCAGTGTAGAGGAAGGTGAGGAGACAGGCCTGTTCACCCTTCTACCATCCAGACGGTGGAGACAGCACTGGTGCATCAAAGCTGGGACCGAGAAACTGAAAAACATCTTCCATCTCCAGGCCATCCACCATTAATTAGTCACCACTAGCTGGCCTCCGCCCAGTACCCTGCCCTGAACCTTAGTCACTGTTAATAGCCGGCCACCACCTCGTACTCTACCCTTCACCTTCGACTGCTGCTCTATGTACATAGTCACTGAACACTGGTCACTTTAATAATGTTTACATACTGTTTTACCCACTTCATATGTACTGTATTCTAGTCAAGGCTCGTCCTATATAACTACTGCTGGCTGTACACACCTTTTCTATTCATATACTGTCCATAATGTCTATAGACATCATTATATATGCACAAACACACTAAATATACCAAACATTAGGAACACCTTCCTAATATTGAGTTGCAACCCTATATTTTGCCAACAGAACAGTCTCAACTAGTCAGAGTATGGACTCTAAAAGGTGTCGAAAGCGTTCTACAGGGATGCTGGCCCATGTTGACTCCAAGGCTTCCCACAGTTTTGTTAAGTTGGCTGGATGTAATTTGGGTTGTGGACCATTCTTTGTTAATCTTTATATATATATATATTTTTTAATCGTATTTTTATTTATATATTTTTTATTAACCCCTCCACTCCTCTTTGGAGGACAAATATCTTAGTTTTTTTTTTTTACAGCTTTTTTGCTACATATACATACATTTTCCATATACATTTTCCATACAAGGTACTTTTATATAAAGCAGTCACATAACAATAGTACATTACCAAACATAAACTCTTTAATCCCAACCCTCAGCCACTCTCAGCCCATCCAACCTATCACCATAGACCACCCTCGTTTGGTTTCCATGTGCCATATATTTGTCAATTGTGTTGTTTTACAATTGTGTCGATTAAAAATGTTTGAACCTTTCTAATCATATATTATCCACAGATTGTGAGCTAAAGATGAAAACCTTTCCTACGAGTATTATTATACTATTTATTGACTGACTATGGCTTTCCAAATCATCCAACACTGCTATTTGTAAGGTTAATTCAAAGTGCATGTTGTGATTTTTTAACCATTCCTGAACCTGTGACCAGAAACAAGCTACATAGGGGCAATACCAGAATAAATGATTTATTGATTCTGTCTCTTCGCAAACAAAATCTACAGAGCTGAGATTGTTGTATGCCCCATATATATAGCATTCTGTTGGTGGCAAGAATGTTATATAATAATTTAAATTGAAAAACTCTAAGTGTTGAATCAAGTGTAGTTTTCTGTACCAGTTCATAAACCATGTGCCATGGAATTGGTACATCGAAAATCTCCTCCCATTTAATTTGCAACCTGTATCGCACAGCTGTCAACATTTTTGTCCTCAGATGAAACTGGTATATTTTTCTATTTATGCCAGTTCCTTTCAGCCAATTTGTATCTTTAATATATGGCAGGCAAACAAGTTCCTTACCTTCTCCCTTTTCCACTTGCCTCCTCCATTTTTGTGGTAATGCTGCAATCAGTTGGTTGTAAATTTGGATTGAGCAGATATTCTCATATCTTTTCGATAACTGCATATGTGACATAACTCCTCAGTTTCTATTTATAATATCATTAATAAATATAATACCATTTAAACATTTTTTTTATTAATCAGTATATTTAAGTATAACATAACATTAGTTGTAATATTTGTTCTATCTTTTCTGGAGGATAAAACTGAAATTGTAACCAACTTGTATGGCTTGTTTAAGAAAGGGCGATACTTTAAACAACATTTCATTTTCAATTAGTCAGAAATGAGAAGTTGTAATCTGTATGAAGGCAAAAAGGACATTTTTTAACAAAGGATGAGCCTTTCTTAATAATCTACTGGAGAACCATTTTGGGTTTAAGTATAACTTATGTATGAGTGAAGCTTTTAGTGAGAGGTTTAAAGCTTTAATATTTAATAATTTTAGCCCCCCAAACTCATATTCATTATATAAATAGGCACGTTTAATTTTGTCTGGCTTAGCATTCCAAATAAAATGAAATATTTTTTGCTCATATAATTTAAAAAACAAGTCATCTGGAGTAGGCAGTGCCATTATTAAGTTAGTAAACTGCGATAAGACCAAAGAGTTAATCAATGTTATTTTTCATAAATAGACAAGTATTTCCCTCTCTATGGTTGCAGAATCTTATCTATTTTTGCTATTTTTCTATTGAAATTGTGGTAATTTCAATAATATTTTTTGAGATGTGAATACCAAGTATGTCTACTTCACCATCCGCCCATTTTATTGGTAAACTACAAGGTAGTGTAAACACTGTATTTTTTAACGTTACAATACGTAATATGGTACACTTGTCATAATTAGGTTTTAGTCCAGAGAGGCTAGAAAAGTGATCAAGATCTTCAATGAGACTGTGCAGGGATCCAGATTGTGGACTTAAGGAAAAACTAGAGTCATCGGCATACATTGACACTTTTGTTTTTATCCCCTGGATTTCTAACCCCTTGTTCTTGTTGGATGTCATTTTAATAGCTAGCATTTCAATGGCCATAATAAATCGATATGGAGACAACGGACAGCCTTGTTTTACTTAAAAAGCTCAATACTTTCTGAGAAGTAACCATTATTCACATCTGGGGTTGCTGAACATAACTTTAAGCCATTGTATAAGAGATTCACCAAAATTAAAGTAATCCAGGCATTTATATATACATTCTAGTTGTACTTTATCAAACGCCTTTTCAAAATATGCTATGAAGATCAGACCTGGTATCTTCAATGTTTTATAATGTTCAATTGTTTCAAGTAATTGTTGTACATTATCTCCAATATATTGTCCATGTAAAAAACCTGTCTGATCAGGATGAATAATATTTGGTAAAACCATTTTTATTCTATGTGCTATGCATTTTGCCAGGATTTTCACATCGCAACATTGAAGTGTTAGAGGCCTCTAGTTTTTTTAATGGACTGGATCTTTGTACTTACCACCTGGGTCCTGTTTTAGTAGTAATGAAATCAGACCTTACTGTTGAGCACCTGAAAGTCTACTATTTGTATAACAGAAATTAAAACATGCTAATAATGGACCTTTGAGTACATCAAAAAAGGTCTGATATCTCTCTACTAGTATACCTGGTGTTTTTCCAGACTGAAAAGATTTTATTGCCTCAAAAAGTTCCTCTTCTGTAAGTTGGCCTTCACACAGGTCTTTCTGTAAATGTGCTAATTTTACATTATTATTATTATTAGGAAAGAAATCCTTACAGTTAACATCATTACGTGGAAATGGAGGAGACTGAAAAGAAAACATCATTAAAATATTTTGCTTCCTCTTTCAAAATATAATTTGGTGAATTAGGTGGTGGACCATTCTTGATACACACGGGAAAATGTTGAGCGTGAAAAACTCAGCAGCATTGCAGTTCTTGACACACTCAAACCAGTGCGCCTGGCACCTACTACCATACCCCGTTCAAAGGCACTTAAATATTTTGTCTTGCCCATTCACCCTCTAAATGGCACACATACACAATCCAATTGTCGCAAGGCTTAAAAATCCTTCTTTAACCTGTCTCCAGTCCCCTCTCATTGGATTAGACTACAGTGCCTTCGGAAAGTATTCATACCCCTTGACTTATTCCACATGTTGTGTTACAGCCGAATTCAAAATGTATTAAAAAACACAAAACCCCATAATGACAAAGTGAAAACCGGTTTATTGAAATTTTATTGAAAATTAAGTATAGAAATGTATCATTTACAGTATTCACACCCGAGTCAATACTATGTAGAAACACTTTTGGCAGCGATGACAGCTGTGAATCATTCTTGGTACATCTCCAAGAGCTTTCTAAACCTGCATATTATTTTCAAACTTCATCAAGCTCTGTCAAATTGCTTGTTAAATCAATGCTAGATAACCATTTTCAGGTCTTGCCATAGATTCTCAAGTAGATGTAAGTCAAAACTGTAACTCGGCCACTCAGGAAAATTCACTGTCTTCTTGGTAAACAACTCCAGTGTAGATTTGGTCTTGTGTTTTAGGTTACTGTCCTGCAAAGGTGAATTCATCTCCCAGTGTCTGGTGGAAAGCAGACTGAACCAGGTTTTCCTGGAAAACCTCCCTGGTCTTTGATGTTGAATCTAATCTGTGTTTGAAATTCATTGCTCTCATGAAGGACCATTGCAGATAATTGTATGTGTGGGGTATTCATAAAATAATCATGTTAAACACTATTATTGCACACAGAGTGAGTCCATGCAACTTATTATGTGACTTGTTAAGCTCATTTTTACTCCTGAACGTATTTAGGGAATACTTATTGACTAAAGATGTTTCAGCTTTTCATTTTTTTATTAATTTGTAAACATTTCTAAAAACGTTTTCACTTTGACATTATGGGGCATTGTGTGTAGGCTGGAACACAATAAGAGGTGTCAATACTTTCTGAAGGCATTGTATATGCCTTATATATCACAAAATGTCTGGATACAATATAGACTACCCAGGAATATTCAACACATTCCAAATGCATCTGTGAAATACTCACCACTGCATCCTGTATCAAAAGGTTGGCTGGTCCTCATTAAAGTCCCTTTTTGTTAGAAAGCTTTACTACACAAGTTTCCAACTTAACTAACTTCGTTGTTGAAGTATAAAAACATGAGATCCCAAACCCGTTTACAGGGTTGGTTAACTCTTGAGGTTCCTCGGGTCTCCACCGAACTAGGTAAATCCACTTTTAGTTTTAAATGCAAATCATTGCTGGAACCAACTACAAAATACATTACAATTGGATGTTCTGGAAATTCTTACAGAGGAATTGAACATTTGTGTTGTGCTGTATTTCTTTGTTTTACATTGTATCTGATTTTATTTTGTCTTAATTATTGTATATTCAGGGCTCCCTTGTGAAAGAGACTCCCTGTTTAAATAAAGGTCAAATCAAAAATATATGTTCTGCTGACAATAATGACAATTCATGTTTGTCTTTAATGCACCGCAGATGCTATTAAGTGGAATAGATACTTTCTATGTTATAGAGTGGAATGGTTTTTCTGCAGGTGCATCCTGAGGTAGCTCCTTTCTGAGAACCTCCTCCTGCAGTGCGAACCACCTCTCTCCCGTGTGGATCTTCAGGTGCATCTTCTGCTGGTGCTAGCAGGAGAATCTCTTCTCACACTGGGGTCAGCTGTATTGTTTCTCCTCTGTGTGGACCCTCTGGTGTCTCTTCAGGTTGCCAGCATGGGCAAAGCGCATGTTACACTGGGTACAGCTGAAGGGTTTCTCCCCTGTGTGGACTCTTTGGTGCCTATTCAAGCTGGACGATTGGGAGAAAGTGGCCCGGCACAGGTGGCAGCCATACGGTTTCTCCCCCGTGTGCATCCTCTGGTGGATCTCCACCTGTTGGGGGAAACTGAAGCCTTTCCCACAGAACGAACACGGGAAGCGCTTCTCTATGGCGCTGCCACCTTTACTGATTCTGTCTCTATTACTGTCATTTGTCAATGGGCTTGTGTAGCCATTTAGTGTTGAGGCACTGGCATTGTCTGATGTTTGGTTTAACATTAGGAGAGTGTGAGGAGGACGAAGGCCAGGGAGTGTCTGTGTTGTTGCAGGGTCCATGTTCCAGTTGATAGATCCTATAGAAGGCAGGCTGAAGCCAGCACCTGTTAGGGGGTTAACCTGAGGCGCCATCAGTCTCTCTGAATCACAACTATAGGAGCAGGACGGAGCATCGCTAGCCGAGTCTGTGTGTGTTCTCTCCCGCCGCATACCGACACCTTCCCGTCCCCGCAGACCAAAGCTATGCCTCGCCCTGGTCTCAGCCAGTCTGTTGTCATGGAGAGTAAGTTCGGTTGTTGTTTTGTGTTCGACAGTCTGTTTCTGGTTGTGGTTAACAGTGTTGTTCCCCAGCCCAGAGTTGAGGACGCTGTCCCATCCACTGACCTCCACTATGTCACCTCTGGTCCTAGCCTGCTCAGTGATGTTGTCCCCTGGGCCCTTGGCTGCACCCGTCTGGGTCTGGTAATCCAAGATGGCTGCCCAGTCTCCTCTGTTAGCATCCAGCCAACCACCTGCAGGAAGAGTTTAGAAAATAGACTTAAAAACATGGAAGAGAACTCTACATATGGAGATTTTTTGGTCAATGACTTGGTCAAGTTCATACATTATGTGTGTTTTTGTATGCAAACATAAGTTGCATTGATTTCATTTGATGTATTGAATGAAGAAAAAAAAATATGCGCATCACTATTCAATGTGCTATATGTATTTCTCCCTTACCTTGCTCCCCCATCTTTAGTCCACTCAGCAGATCAATGCTCTCTGGTCCGTCCTCTATTGTCTCCTCTTTGACCAGCAGCAGATCAGGCTTCCCATCCTCCATGTCTACTGACTGTAAGAGATACAGAGTGAGAGGATGTTGGATCAAGAAATCTGATATGAGCACCTTGCTATGGAGCATCTTCTGATTGGACAATGAGGGATTGCTATGAGTACTATGCAAACATGATAGTTGACTTGATTACTTGTTACTATTTAATGGTTTGATAATTCAAAGGCATGGTTCCACACAAAATTAATCAAGACCTGGGCCCGTATCCACAAAGAGTATCGAAGTAGAAGTGCTGATCGAGGATCAGGTCCCTACCTGTCTACATAGTCTTATTCATTACGATCTAAAAAGAAAACTGATCCTAGATCCTACTCTGAGAGGCTTTGTGGATACGGGCCCTGACCTAATACCATTCAGACAGTAGTTCACAGTGGACTCACCTCAGTGAGACTGTGTGTTGTCCTGTGCTGCTCAGCTGGTTCCTCTGTGGGTTCAAGAGGAGGCGTAGTCTGGTTGTCCTCCATGACCATGGTCCCCTCAGGGTTCCCCAGACCCTCCTCACACCCCTCCTCCTTCACCAGCAGCACCTCTGGACCCTCCTCCTCCTGGAAGAGACAGGTGATACAGATTACACAGACATACACTCCCTCAGGTACGTACACACAGATAACAAACACACTTTCAACATAGTGTTTACCCATCCCCACTACGTTTAGTGTAGTTACAGAATGACTTCCACTTGTTGAAATTGGCCTATAACAGAATAACTATAAAAAGCATATGCATTACCATGGTAGAAATTGAAAGAGAACACTTTGGAGATTATGGTAAATGATCAGACCAAAGGTGAGGACACAACAGTTCACCTGACACAAGACTGAATCCAGACATTACACTGTTAATTTGATGTGCATTTTATATTTACTGGACTTTTCTCAGCATTTTGCCACTGAGGAACTGAAGCAAGCACACTTGTCATTTTTTGTTGTTTGTAACACAGCCCAGCATCCTCACCATCACACAAGTACTGTTGTTGTTTGTAACACAGCATTGTTGTTAAGCCCATCATGGTGGACATAAATATGATGTTGGTAAATATTAGTCGCCTATTATAAGTCAAAAGTCGTCATCAGCGAAACCCAACTAAACTATACAAAAATATAAACACAACACGCAATATTTTCAAAGATTTTACAGTTACAGTTCATATAAGGAAATCAATCAACTGAAATAAATTAACTAGGCCCTAATCTATAGATTTCAAATGACTGGGCAGGGGTGCAGCCATGGGTGGGCCTTGGAGGGCATAGGCCAACCCACTTGGCAGCCAGGCCCAGCCAATCAAAATTGACAGAAATATTCCTGGGCTGACGTGGTCTATAGTTGTGAGGCCGATTGGACATACTACCAAATTCAAAAAAAAAAGTTTATGGTAGAGAAATTAACATGAGATTCTCTGGCAACAGCTCTGGTGGACATTCCTGAAGTCAGCATGCCATTTGCACACTCCCTCAAAACTTGAGACATCTGTGGTATTGTGTTGTGTGACAAAACTGCACATTTTAAAGTGGCCTTTTATTGTCCCCAGCATAAGGTGCACCTTTGTAATGATCATGCTGTTTACTCAACTTCTTGATATGCCACACCTGTCAGGTGGATGGATTATCTTGGCAAAGGAGAAATGCTCACTAACAGGGGTGTAAACAAATTTGTGCATATGGAAAATGTCTGGGAATTTTTTTTTTCAGCTCATGAAACATGGACCAACACTTTATATGTAGAGTTTATATTTTTGTTCAGTGTGTTTTGACGTATACAGTAGTTGTTTGTCAGTGTGTGGGTATGTGTAGGTATATTTAGTAAGTGTATAATGGTTATAAAGCACTGTTGTGTTTATACAGAATAGGGTGAGATCGGATGTGATGTTTACTAAAGAACGTCTCAATGAAAGTCTTAGAATAAAAAGTCCCATTTTGTTTTTATTAAACATAAACAAGTTTTAAAGCTGCAATATGTAACCTTTTGGGAAACCTGACCAAATTCACATAGAAATGTGAGTTATAGGTCTGTCTATAAGTCTAATAAGTAGTAGATCTGTTCTATATGCACTATTTCTATGCTTTCTAAGTTTCATTTTTGCGTCTTTTACACCAGCTTTAAACAGCTAAAAATACAACATTTTTGGTTATGGAAAACATATTTCACAGCAGTTTAGATGGTACAATGATTCTCTACACAATGTCTGCTTGTTTTGTCACAAACTATTAGAATTTTAGCAACCAGGAAATTGAAGAGTGATTTCTGCATATTGCATCTTTAAACACCATATGAAAATCACACATACAAAATATCTGCATGAACTTGATCAACTGCATTAACTTTCTTATTAAAAGTGTCTGAAAAAATAAAGTAGTTGAATGGAAGTAATGAAAATAGGCACTTGTGAACATCATATAGCTTACAAAGTACAAACACAATATGTAACAGTATTTTCAGGCTTATATATGCCTTATAAAGTGCCTGGTGAACGTTTTTCCTACTGATCTACACAACCTACTCCACGTTTTCAAAGTTAAAGAAAGATTATAGAACATAGTGTGGCAGCATTATGTTATGGGTATGCTTGTCACCGGCAGGGACTAGAGACTTTGTTAGGATCAAAATAAATATGAAAGGAGCAAAGCCCAGGTAAAAGGTTAGAGGAAATCCCCCCTCAGTCTTCTGAAAAACTAACCCTGGGATAGTTTTTTATTGTTCAGCAAGACAATTATTCACATTTAACCAGAATAGCTTTCCAAGAAGTGTTGAGTATTCCTGAGTAGTAATATATTTTGTGCATAAAGGCTGTCCAAACCGTTTATTTTTATTCATACATACTTTCCTAACCCCAAAACGTGCCTAAATAATCTACAAAATCAGAGTAAATCTACCAGTTAGTGCAAAAACAGAGACAAATATGCATAGATGGCTTTCTTTCAATGATCCCTATATTCTGACCCCGTTCTCTCGATGTATTCTATTGAGTCTGACGATATAATTCTAATTCAAAAGTGACACCGTATTTAAAGGGATGGCTTAAGCAGAAAAGGTCCTGTGTGGCTCAGTTGGTAGAGCATGGCACTTGCAATGCCACGGTTGTGGGTTCGATTCCCACTGGGGACCAGTAAGAGGCACCATTACTGTGGAAACGGTCTCATCTTCTGAATGCCTTGCCTTTAGTCAGCTGTTGTATAACATTCTAAAACTAGCTAGTTTTATCTTGTCTCATGTCGGCTGTTGCATCTGAACTGGGCTTAACTCTCGTTATTCCAAATGCATCTGTGGATCTTTTGTGCTAACAACAGAAATTAATCTTCACCTTTAATGCAGGGGTTGTTCTAAACTATCCAGTGGAATGTTTTTTCTGCTGGTGTATCCTGAGGTATCTCCTCTCTGAGAACCTCTTCCCGCAGTGCGTACAGGCGAACGGCTTCTCTCCTGTGTGGACCTTCAGGTGCATCTTCAGATGGTCCTGGCGGGAGAACCTCTTCTCACACTGGGGGCAGCTGTAGGGTTTCACCCCTGTGTGGACCCTCTGGTGCCTCTTCAGGCCACGAGCCTGGGCGAAGTGCATTTGACACTGGGTACAGCTGAAGGGCTTCCCCCCTGTGTGGACCCTTTGGTGGATCTCCACTTTCTGGGGGCAGCTGAAGCCTTTGTTACAGAACATGCAGAAGAACCGTTTATCTTTACTACCACCTGATGTGGCTACCCCTCCTTGAGCCTGGGCTCTAGCCCTGTCATTTGAGTTCAATACCTGATTAAAAAGGATTTGGCCGTGTGAATTGGAAGGTGCCATCAATGTGGACACTGGTTCGCGATCCCTGAACGCGTGCAAAGGGGAGTGGGTCGCAACATTTATTTTTGTCTCTAAAAAGTCCCTGGTGTTGCCCTGAGAGTGTCCTTCTCCTAAGTGAGTCTCGTCTGCATTCCATGTCAGAGGAGCGTCGCCCTCCATTTTCACAGTCACCTCATCTAGGACTATAACCTCCTCTTTCTTATCTAGGCACCCTTCAGAGTATAGACTACTACTGTACTGGTTCCAGTCCCCTCTAGACAGATCAGTCTGTGTCTCTAAACCCAAAGGCATGTTGCCAGGGTCCATCTCTGTAATGTAAGAACAAGATGGATCATCACCGCCAGTGTCTAACGTGTCACCATAGCCATCCCCACGGGAATGAACCATCCTCTGGTTCTGTTGAAATACGGGTAAATTCTCTGAGCCTGAAGCAGGAGGACAGCCCAGTGGCCCCTGCCCCAGTCTCTCTGGGTCTGATCTGTGGTCAGATCCTGTGTGTAAGAGCCTGTGTGTTACAGTTAAAGGCTTGGTGTCTGTCTCTGACTTGAGGACGGCGTCGGGCCTTCCACTGACCTCCGTGATGCTGCGTCGGATCCTGGGCTGGGGCGCAGAGGTGGTGGGGTCATCCATGGCTTCATAGGGCGCACCAGCCACTCCAGTCTGGATGTCTCTGCTTTGCCTTGGGCCCTCTGCTTCAGACCTGTGCTGCTTGACCCCAGGACCTGCAGCCTCTGCATCTGCAGACTGACACAAGCATTGGATAACATTGTTGTAGGGAAGTCTCACAAGCTCTCCTATGGCAGAACAATTAGGATGTAAGCAAATTAATAGCCGAGGGGAGCCTTTCTGAAATAAACTGGTCACATTTGATATACTGTAATTTTAATGTAACCCTACGACACTAACCTCTATCACGATAACATGCTGGGATGAGGTTCCACTCCCCTCATCAACAGTATCTGGTTGGTCATCTCTCCATGTATTGTGTCCCGCTGGTTTCACAAAGCTCTTGTAGCCTCCAGTGAGATGTCCTTCACCCGAGAGAGTGATTGGGGTAAAAGAGGTGGTTAGGTTAGCTACTGTCAATGCTATACTGTACACTATTGACAGTTGACAAATGTCTAGAATTCACAAGAATATAAGGTAACAATTTGCATACTTTATTGATAAACAATTTATAGACTGATTATGTTCCATGCATCCTATTGTTTTCCTTGAGTAAATAATAGGAATGCAGTAAATCAATTATCTGGTTAGAATATGATAGTGTCTTTGTGCAATATAGTTAAGTAATGAGGGGAATTACTGCATATTATCCAAAAACTGACCATGACCCAATTCTGGGTAACACATCTGAACACATGTGCAGAGGGGAAGGGGCGACAGGCACTTAGCTATATTTGAACAGCGACAGGCCGCTCAGCCTTGGCCTTCTACAAAATGTACCTCTTGCCATTCCTCTGTATCGGTCGAGGATCTTGACACTACTGGGACGACTGGAGAGGACGCGCTCCCGTGCCACCTTCAGTTCTTGTAGCTGTAGTTTCCTCCTCAATGCCCTGTTTTCTTTCTGGCTTTGAGAAATTTCCAAACGAAACACTGCATAGTCGTCGTCTACGAGTTTACAGATGTCTGCCACGGCTGCATTCGCTAGAACCTCCATGATGGAGGCTATTTGAGTGTGAAAAACCATACAGTTATCCATTGTTAGCAGCTAGGTAGCTAACGTTACTTAGATAACATCTATCAACCAAGTCCTGTCTTCAACGCGAATTAAACACTACATGGGGTAAGTATGTGATGCTGTGCAGTTATATGAGTCATAGTTTGAGTTCCAGGGTTTTAATAAACGTCTAAATAACAACAATAAAAACGCTAACGTGGTAATTGTTCTTGGTCACTTTACATTTCCGTTTACACTGAAGAGAAAGATGTTATTGGGGGGAGTCATAGCTCATAGGGTGTGGCTAAATGAACAACGGTACTATCGTTATCTTTTAATCTGAGAGCAGATATGTTTAGAAATACGTGTGTTAGCAAGAACAGAGTAGAATAAAATACAATATAATTACTTTATTCCATTTAATGATTCTCGATGAATCGTGAATAATGATGAACGAGAAAGTTATTCAGAGCCCTCCCCCCCCAAAAAAATAAATTAAATGCTAACCTCCCCTGTTATTGTAATGGTGAGAGGTTAGCATGTCTTGGGGGTATGATATTTCTACATCTATAACTTTCTTACTCATTATTCACAATTCATTCAGGATTATCCGTAATCATTGTAGCATCCACATTAATGTAGAAGGTTTTATGAACATATTCTTTTGTTATTTACAATAAAAGTGACTCCAAAATGACACAATATATTATGTACCGTTCATTTCAAAAAACATTTCTGAACACAACCAAAACAAACAGCAAATGCATCCAAAAATGTGAATAGTCACAAGCTTGATTTAGTCATTGCGTGCTATGAATGTGGGACCAAATACTTCACTTTAATACACATAAGTGCATTTGTCCCAATACTTTTGGTCCTCTAAAATGGGGGGACTATGTAAAAAAAAAAAAGTGCTGTAATTTCTAAATGGTTTACCCGATATGGATGAAAATACCCTCAAATTAAAGCTGACATTCTGCACTTTGACTTCATCAATCATTGTTTGAGTTCAAATCCACAATTTGAGTATAGAGCCAAAAGAAGAAAAAATGCTTCACTGTCCAAAGAATTATGGAGGACTGTAATTCATATCATAGGCATAATAGTACTGCAGAGCTCTTTTTACTTGCACACAATATAGCTGGATCTCCCCGTCCTGCCCCTAGGGGTCGGGGTCCACAACCCAACACACCCCACTCAGCTTTAGGATCTTAGTGAAACATTCATTATTGGTTACAGGTGTGTTAGGCCAAGGCCAGAGTGACAAACAACAGTAAGGCAGACCCCCAGAACTGAGCAGCCCAGCATCTAGGGATTGCCTAAATAAGTATCTCCCCTGTTTTCAATACAGACTCCTTTTGTCGAACAGTATTCCATAAAAGGCATCCAGAATTTACAAATGTTGCACAGTATACCTTTAAACTTGTAATAAATCAAGTGATACATAACTTGACATTTCTGCCATCATTGTGACATTGTGGGAGGATAACCAACCTTCCAATTAAGGGCAATGGATGTCTTAGCCGCTATAAATGCTAGGTTACACAGTTTCTTATGATAAGTCTCCAGTATCAATATTTCCAAACAACAACAAAAAACAGGTAGAAGGGAGTATCTGTAGACATGCTGAGATAAAAGAACATACTCTTTGCCAGAATTCAGCCAACCTTCACAAGAACATAACATATGCAAATATGTCCACTTTTGTGTTTTACATCTCCAGCAGTGGAATTACATTTCTGAGTGCATGATATTCAGTTTTACTGGCATATAGGATGTTCTATGGATGGTCTTAAACTGCAGTAGTTTATGTCTGAAATTATATGAACATGAGTCAAACATATCTGGATCATCAATAGTCCCCCAGGTGTTCCTCACATTTTTGTTTTACATGTTTTGTGTCATCGGGAAAAGCCTCTATGAACCCTTGATACAGATTGGAAATCAACTAATCTTTGTCAGCCTGCCTTAAAATATAGTAAACAAAAATAAACGCAACATGCAACAATTTCAACGGTTTTACTGAGAGTTCATATAAGGAAATCAGTCCTTTGAAATTGATTAATTAGGCCCTAATCTATGGATTTGACATGACTGAGCAGGGGCGCAGCCAAGGGAGGGTCTGGGAGGGAATAGGCACACCCACTTGCTAGCCAGACCCAACCACTGGGGAGCCAGGCCCAGCCAATCAGAATTAGTTTTTCCCAGACAAAAAGGCTTTATTACAGACAGAATTACTCCTCAGTTTCATCAGCTGTCCGGGTGGCTGGTCTCAGACGATCTCGCAGGAGAAGAAGCCAAATGTGGAGGTCCTGGGCTGGTGTGGTTACACATGGTCTGTGGTTGTGAGGCCGGTTGGACATACTTCCAAATTATCTAAAACAACGTTGGAGGCGGCTTATGGTAGAGAAATGAACATTAGATTCTCTGGCAATATTGATAGAATGGTGCCGGAGGGGATAGCTGCCATTTTACAGGCTCCTAACCAACTATGCTATTTTGTGTTTTTTTTTTTTTTGCATTGTACATAATGTTGCTGTTACCGTCGCTTATGACCGAAAAGAGCTTCTGGATATCAGAACAGCGATTACTCACCTCGAACTGGACTCAGATTTTTTCTTTAATGAGTCCGACACAAAGGATATACTGCTTCTCCGAGACCAGTCCCAAATCCCAGTCATTCACGTGAAGAAAATACGGAAATACAGGGGGCGGAGATCGGGGTGCCTTGTGAGAATTAGTCGGCGAGTGGGTAACCTGCCTCTACCATCCATTCTATTGGCCAACGTGCAATCACTGGAAAATAAACTGGATGATCTCCGCTCAAGACTATCCTACCAACGGGACATTAAACTGTAATATCTTATGTTTTACAGTCGTGTCTGAGCGACGACACAGATAATATACAGTTGGCTGGGTTTTCCTTTCCTCTGGTAAGAAGATGGTTGGTGGTGTGTGTCTATTTGTCAATAACAGCTGGTGCGCAATGTCTAATATTAAAGAGGTCTCGCGGTATTGCTCGCTTGAGGTAGAGTACCACACGATAAGCTGTAGACCACACTATCTACCTAGAGAGTTTATCTATATTTTTCGGAGCCGTCTATTTACCACCACAAACCAATGCTGGCACTAAGACTGCACTCATCAAGCTGTATAAGGCCATTTGCAAACAAGAAAATGCTCATCCAGAAGCGGCGTTCCTAGTGCCCGGGGACTTTAATGCAGGCAAACTGAAATCCGTTTTACCTCATTTCAACCAGCATGTCACATGCACAACCAGATGAAGAAAAAAACTCTAGACCACCTGTACTCCACACACAGAGACTCATACAGAGCGAGCTCTGACCATAATTCTATCCTCTGACCATATTTATCCTCTGACCATAATTCTATCCTCTTGATTCCTGCTTACAACAAAAACTAAAGCAGGTAGTACCAGTGACTCGCTCAATACGGAAGTGGTCAGATGACGCGGATGCTACGCTACACGATGCTAGCACAGACTGGAATATGTTCCAGGATTCATCCAATGGCATTGAGGAGTATACCACCTCAGTCACCAGCTTCATCAATAAGTGCATTGGCGACACCGTCCCCACAGTGACTGTACGTACATATCCCAAACAGAAGCCATGAATTACAGGCAACATCCGCACTGACCTAAAGGCTAGAGCTGCCGCTTTCAATGAGCGGGACACTAATCCGGACGCTTATAAGAAATCCCGCTATGCCCTCAGACGAATCATCAAACAGGCAAACCATCAATACAGGACTAAGATTGAATCTTACTACACTGGCTCTGACGCTCGTCGGATTTGGCAGGGCTTGCAAACTATTACGGATTACAAAGTGAAACCCAGCTGCGAGCTGCCCAGTGATGAGAGCATACCAGACGAGCTCAACGCCTTTTATGCTCGCTTCGAGGCAAGCAACACTGAAGCATGCATGAGAGCACCAGCTGTTCCAGACGACTGTGTGATCACGCTCTCTCCATAGCCGATGTAAGACCTTTTAAACAGGTCAACATTCACAAAACCGCGGTGCCAGGCGGATTACCAGGACATGTACTCGAAGCATCCGTGGACCTACTGGCAAGTGTATTCATTTACATTTTCAACCTCTCCTTGACCGAGTCTGTAATACCTACATGTTTCAAGCAGACCACCATAGTCCCTGTGCCCAAAAAAGCTTAGGTAACCTGCCTAAATGATTACCGCCCCGTAGCACTCACGTCGGTAGCCAAGAAGTGCTTTGAAAGCCTGTCATGGCTCACATCAACACCATCCTCCAGGAAACCCTAGACCCTCTCCAATTCGCATACTGCCTCAACAGATCCACAGATGACGCAATTGCACTCCACACTGCCTTTTACCTCCTGGACATTACCTCCTTTTTTTTATTTCACCTTTATTTAACCAGGTAGGCAAGTTGAGAACAAGTTCTCATTTACAACTGCGACCTGGCCAAGATAAAGCAAAGCAGTTCAACACATACAACAACACATAGTTACACATTGGAGTAAACAAACACTCAGTCAATAATACAGAAGGAAAACAAAAACAAATCTATATACAATGTGTGCAAATGAGGTAGGATAAGGAACATAAGGCAATAAATAGGCCATGGTGGCAAAGTAACTACAGTATAGCAATTTAACACTGGAATGGTAAATGTGCAGTAGATGAATGTGCAAAGTAAAAATACTGAGGTGCAAAGGAGCAAGATAAATAAATGACTACGGTAGGGGATGAGGTAGTTGGTTGGGCTATGTACAGGTGCAGTGATCTGTGAGCTGCTCTGACAGCTGGTGCTTAACTAGTGAGGGAGATAAGTGTCTCCAGTTTCAACGATTTTTGTAGTTCGTTCCAGTCATTGGCAGCAGAGAACTGGAAGGAAAGGCGACCAAAAGAGGAATTGGCTTTGGGGGTGACCAGTGAGATATACCTGCTGGAACAAGTGCTACGGGTGGGTGCTGCTATGGTTACCAGCGAGCTGAGATAAGGCGGGGCTTTACCTAGCAGGGACTTGTAGATGACCTGGAGCCAGTGGGTCTGGCGACGAGTATGTAGCGAGGGCCAGCCGACTAGAGCATACAGGTCGCAGTGGTGGGTGGTATAAGGGGCTTTGGTGACAAAGCGGATGGCACTGTTATAGACTGCATCCAGTTTGCTGAGTAGAGTATTGGAAGCTGTTTTGTAGATGACATCGCCGAAGTCGAGGATCGGTAGGATAGTCAGTTTTACTAGTGCAAGTTTGGCAGCATGAGTGAAGGAGGCTTTGTTGCGAAATAGAAAGCCGATTCTAGATTTAATTTTGGATTGGAGATGTTTAATGTGCGTCTGGAAGGAGAGTTTACAGTCTAGCCAGACACCTAGGTATTTGTAGTTGTCCACGTATTCTAGGTCAGAGCCATCCAGGGTAGTGATGCTAGTCGGGCGGGCGGGTGCAGGCAGCGAACGGTTGAAAAGCATGCATTTGGTTTTACTAGCGTTTAAGAGCAGTTGGAGGCCACAGAAAGGAGTGTTGTATGGCATTGAAGCTCATTTGGAGGTTAGTTAACACAGTGTCCAAAGAAGGGCCAGAAGTATACAGAATGGTGTCGTCTGCATAGAGGTGGATCAGAGAATCACCAGCAGCAAGAGCGACATCATTGATGTATACAGAGAAGAGAGTCAGCCCAAGAATTGAACCCTGTGGCACCCCCATAGAGACTGCCAGAGGCCCGGACAACAGGCCCTCCGATTTAACACACTGAACTCTGTCAGCAAAGTAGTTGGTGAACCAGGCGAGGCAATCATTAGAGAAACCAAGGCTGTTGAGTCTGCCGATAAGGATGTGGTGATTGACAGAGTCGAAAGCCTTGGCCAGGTCAATGAATACGGCTGCACAGTAATGTCTCTTATCGATGGCGGTTATGATATCGTTTAGTACCTTGAGCGTGGCTGAGGTGCACCCGTGACCAAGAATGCTGTTCATTGACCAAAAGGTTAGCTTTCAACACCACAGCACCCACTTAGATCAGGACCCTGGGACTAAACACCTCCCTCTGCAACTGGATCCTGGACTTTCTGACGGGCAGCCCCCAGGTGGTAAGGGTAGGCAACAACATATCTGCAATGCTGATCCTCAACACTGGGACCCCTCAGGGGTGCGTGCTTAGTCCCCTCCTGTACTCCCTGTTCACCCACGATTGCGTGGCCAAGCACAACTCCAACACCCTCATTAAGTTTTCTGCCGACACAACAGTGGTAGGCCTGATCTCCGACAACAATGAGACAGCCTATAGGGAGGAGGTCAGAGACCTGGAATAGTGCATAGTCACTTTACCCCTATCTACATGTTCAAATTACCTCGACTAACCTGTACCCCCACAAATTGACTCTGTACCGTTATCCCCTGTATATGGCCTCAGTTGCCTTTTCTTAACTCTATTTCTTGAACTGCATTGTTGGTTAAGGGTTTGTAAGTAAGTATTTCACGGTTAGGTCTACACCTGTTGTATTCGGCGCATGCGACAATACAATTTGATTTGAACAGCTCTGGTGGGCATTCTTGCAGTCAGCATGCCAATTTCACACTCCTTCAAAACTCAAGACATTTGTGGCATTGTGTTGTGTGACAAAACTGCACATTTTTAGAGTGACTTTTTATTTCCCCCAGCACAAGGTGCACCTGTGTAATGATCATGCTGTTTAATCAGCTTCTTGATATGCCACACCTGTCAAGTGGATGGATTATCTTGCCAACGGAGAAATACTCACTAACAGGGTTGTACACAAATTTGTGCACAACATTTGAGAGAAATAAGCTTTTTGTGTGTATGGAACATTTCTGGGATCTTTTATTTCAACTCATGAAACCAAAACTTTACATGTTGCGTTTATATTTCTGTTCAGTATAGTTTCAATCTTTGAAGCTTCTGGCTTGTCTAGTTCTTGCTGCACAGAGAGAATAGTGTTGCATCAGCAACAGTTCACCTTAGTACCATCACAAACTGGTCTTCACTGGTTGTCTGACCCTGCTGAGACCGCTGTCTGAACCCTGTTCAGATGAGGCATGATAAAGAATTACCTTGGTGTACATGTATACATCCAAGAATAGAATCAATGGTTCAATAATTGAAATTATCATTATTCCCAGATCCCAAACTGTAGCCTACCCATCAACTCAAGATGGAACGTTGTATCCATTCAGTGGTTGTTATAATATACTGCAAAATTCACCTGAGCTCCGTAGACTGGTCTTCCCTGGCTGTCTGACACTGCTAGGATGCCTGTCACCATCTTATCCTGCTAAGACACATGATGAGTATAGTGTTGTGTAATGACTGCGCACCTTGACAGTGAAGCCTGTAGAGCTGTTTATACCGTGTCAGTGTGAAAAATAGGGAATAGCTAGGAAAACTGACAGATAAATAACGTTACATTGCTTTACTGACTAATAAAAACACATTACGCTGAAGAAACACCCGAATATATCGGTCTTCAATCGTTTGGCCGCTGGTTCATCATTTGATTCAGGTCTAGTGTGATTGAGGCAAAAATAATAGCTAAAGTTAGTGAGCTAGCTAGCTAACGTTAGCCAACTTTTGGCTAGCTCTAGCTTATGGTCCATCAAATTTACATATGTTGAAATGGGACAAAACAAAGGCTACAAAATATTTCCATACACACAACAGCCTTTAAATACTGCTACCTGACAGATAGCTAGAGGCTAGCTAGAGCTGAACTGGCTGTGGTAGCTAATAGCTTGCTAACTAGATGCTAGTAGTTCATTCATTTTAGTTGAGTGGGGATGAAATGTTGGCTAACGTAACATGTCAGTTACACTACTAGCTCAGCACTTGGAATAAATACTTTTCCCCTGTCAAACAGCATACCTTGCCAGCAAGATCAGTCAACTAAAGAGTAGCCAGTTTCTGCTCTGCTTGCTTTTACAACTCTGAGAAAAAGCGCCACAGACAGGAGCTGCCAGCCTTTCATAAGCTTTGCCTCCACACAGCCTGTCCGCATGCTCTGTGGTGTCCGTGCGGCCCTAAATCCAGACGGCTGAAACCGGAAAACAGCCTGCACGACCGCTCTGAGATGTCCACATGGTCCTAACGCACATCGGTGCTGCGTTTTGTATCACAGTGCAATTATAAAACTGGGGGGGGACAAAAATGCAATGTCAGAATGTGGGGGATCCCCTGCATCCCCAATGGAAGTTGCGCCCCTGGTCCTAGCCTCGGTTTACTGTCTCTCCAAAAACAGGTATTTATAAGCCTTTTTCAAATGACATGTTAACAAAGGGTCAATGAGTGGTATGTGATTGATAACCCTCCTAAACAGAAGTAAACAAGTCATACAATCTGACACAGTTTGTAGAGACCAGTCAGTCTGGAATATCAAGTACAGGTTCACTTTAGTCATCACACAACCTGATGGTAGATTATAGGCCATTTACTGCAAACAGCTTGAGGCCAAGGACTGTAGACTAAAGGGAAAGGGGGATACCTAGTCAGTTGTACCACTGAATGCCTTCTACTGAAATGTGTCTTCCGCATTTAACCCAACCCCTCTGATAGTGACATGGTGACGTATACTCCCCTACATAATTATTTGGACAGTAAACCTAAAACGTTTAATTTGGCTCTATACTCTAGCATTTTGGATTTGAGATCAAATATTTAATATGAGGCAACAGACAGATTGTTGTGCCCAATTGAAATGAATGGTAAATAATGTAGTGTTATTTTGGAGTCACTTTTATTGTAAATAAGAATATGTTTCTGAACACTTATATATTCATGTGGATGCTACCATAATTACGGATAATCATGAATGAATCATGAATAATGTGAGAAAGTTAAGAGGCATAAATATCATAAATACCACCAACAACTATAACAAACTGCAAATGCATCCAACAAGTTTGTAGAGTCACAAGCTTGATGTAGTCATTGCGTGCTAGGAATATGGGATCAAATACAAAACTTTTGACTACTTTAATACACATATAAGCATAGCCGCAGGAAGTAGGGGTGCTACTTCCCACGTCTATGCATAGAATTAAAAAATATCTGATTAAGGACAACTCCTACGTACTACCCAATGACATGAGTCCAAACTTTTCACAGAAGCTGGACAAAAATATCTTCCAATATACAGAAAGTGGCATGTCTGTTGAAGGTTTTGCTGCTCTCAAAGTTTAAATTTTAATAAAACATTGATATGCCACTGATAAGGCTACTGTCTCTCTCTGCTGGATTACCACTAACACCAGTTTGGAATACGTTTTAAAGGACAAACCTAAAATATTTCCACCCCTTCCTTCTCAGAGCTAGCGAGTTGATGTTGGACAGGTGAATTACCAACCCTGGCACAAGGGTTGGAAAATAGCAGAGCTCCAATTTTTACAAGTCGAAATTGCCAACGAGCAATAGAGCCCTTAATGTCTTAGTCAGCCGGCTGTGTCCCAACCTTAACCTTGTAAAGATTACCTCCTCTCTTCTGTCTCTTCCTGCTGTCCTCCCCTCCCCTCCCCAACTTTACTCTGTAGCCTACTTGGAATAGATGCCTACCCTTATTGTCTCTAAGCAGTTCCACTGCTCCTGCCATCTCTGCACCACCACTGTCCATATCATCCCATTAGCCTCTGCCAAACTCATTAGCACCTCATCTCTAGCCAAAGATGGTGGATAAATGAAGATATTACTATCAGGCCTTTTACCATTGAAAGAAATTGTCAGTTCCGGTCAATGATGTACATAAATCCTGACTTGCTGATGCTATTTTTTGGCCATTGAGAGGCTTTGAAGCCAACAGTCGGCCAAATTGGCACTCTTCCATAGGAATGGATAGAATTCTACAGTATTTTATTTAATTGTTTAAAGGACAAAATGACATGACTAAGTATTTTTTTGTAGTGGTGACCGTAACATTAGTACTTAACAAAAAGTTTATTTTAATAATAAAAAAAAAATATAACTATTTTTTTAATGTTTAGCTCACATAGCAGTTTGCTGTTGTCAATGTTGTGAACAGAGTGCCTCATGGTGTTATGGTATGGGCAGGCAACAAACACAATTGCATTTTATCTATGGCAAATTGAATGCACAAAAATACTCTCACAAAATCCTGAGGCCCATTGTGAGGCCCTTTTAAAAAATGTATTTTTTAAGGTATCTGTGACCAACAGATGCATATCTGTATTCCCAGACATGTGAAATGCATAGATAAGGGCCTAATACATTCAATTGACTGATTTCCTCATATGAACTGTAACTCAGTACCATAGGGCCTGAGGCCGCAACCGATGTCAATATGGGGAACTCTGAGTAACCAATGATGGAATATTATAAACTGACTTACATGGCCTTTGCTTGCTAACGTGCAGCAGCCCAAACCCTCTATGTGATTTGAAAACTGAGGGGGTATTCAAGTTTTTGGAATTAACATTTGAACTAAAAGCACTGGGTGAAGGGGAGAAGACAGGTTAAAGAAGGATTTTTAAGCCTTGAGACATGGATTGTGTATGTGTGCCATTCAGAGGGTGAATGGCCAAGACAAAATATTTAAGTGACTTTGAACAGTGAATGGTAGTAGGTGCCCAGGCACACTGGTTTGTGTCAAGAACTGCAATGCTGCTGGGTTTTTCACACTCAACAGTTTCCCGTGGAAGGCTTTCGACAGCTTGTATAGTCCATGCCCTGACAAATTGAGGCTGTTCTGAGGGGAAAAGGGGGCGGGGGGGGTAGAAGAGTCTCACCTTTCCATTGAGTGGTCATATTAGTTTTTGTAGGCCAAACCGTTCGTACGCTACAGTCGTTTTTGTGAGAAGATACATTTTTCGGGATGTCTCCTGGTCTGACAAACACCGCTGTAGCTCGGCCACCTTCCACCGCAGATGTGGAAGGCCGACATTGGCGGATGTGGTGGATTGAGATGCAGCCTCTAGAGGCATGCAGAGGCCAAATTGAACTCCGTACTCCCAAATGTTGTAACAATGCGGAGGGCTCCATATACAGTTGAAGTCGGAAGTTTACATACACCTTAGCCAAATACATATAAACTCAGTTTTTCACAATTCCTGACATTTAATCCTAGTAAAATTCCCTGTCTTAGGTCAGTTAGGACCACCACTTTATTTTAAGAATGTGAAATATCCGAATAATAGTAGAATGATTTATTTCAGATTTTATTTCTTTCATCACATTCCCAGTGGGTCAGAAGTTTACATACACTCAATTAGTATTTGGTAGCATTACCTTTAAATTGTTTAACTTGGTTCAAACATTTTAGGTAGCCTTCCACAAGCTTCCCACAATAATTTGGGTGAATTTTGGCCCATTCCTCCTGACAGAGCTGGTGTAACTGAGTCAGGTTTGTAGGCCTCCTTGCTCGCACACGCTTTTTCAGTTCTGCCCACACATTTTCTATATGATTGAGGTCTGCCACCCCCGTGCTTCACGGTTGGATTGATGTTGCCACCCCCGTGCTTCACGGTTGGGATGGTGTTCTTCGGCTTGCAAGCCCCCCTTTTTACTCCAAACATAACGATGGTCATTATGGCCGAACAGTTCTATTTTTGTTTCATCAGACCAGAGGACATTTCTCCAAAAAGTACGATCTTTGTCCCCATGTGCAGTTGCAAACCGTAGTCTGGCTTTTTTATGGCAGTTTTGGAGAAGTGGCTTCTTCCTTGCTGAGCGGCCTTTCAGGTTATGTCGATATAGGACTCGTTTTACTCCTTCCTGAGCGGTATGACGGCTGCAAGTATACTTGCATACTATTGTTTGTACAGATGAACGTGGTACCTTCAGGCGTTTGGAAATTGCTCCCAAGGATGAACCAGACATGTGGAGGTCTACAATTTTTTTCTGAGGTCTTGGCTGATTTCTTTTGATTTTCCCATGATGTCAAGCAAAGAGGCACTGAGTTTGAAGGTATGCATTGAAATACATCCACAGGTACACCTCCAATTGACTCAAATGATGTCAATTAGCCTATCAGAAGCTTCTAAAGCCATGACATCATTTTATGGAATTTTCCAAGCTGTTTAAAGACACAGTCAACTTAGTGTATGTAAACTTCAGACCCACTGGAATTGTGATACAGTGAAATAATCTGTCTGTAAACAATTGTTGGAAAATTACTTGTCATGCACAAAGTAGATGTCCTAACCGACATGCCAAAACTATAGTTTGTTAACAAGAAATTTCTGGAGTGGTTGAAAAATTTGTTTTAATGACTCCAACCTAAGTGTATGTAAACTTCCGACTTCAACTGTAGCTCCGCATTGACATGAATGGTAACTGATGCAAGCAGTAGAATCAGATTTAAAAAGCAGGTAAAAATACACCTTATGGAACAACAGGGGCAGTGAAGAGACACACACAAAGGTACAGAGACATGCTTACGCACACATTGTGATATTGTTGTATGGTGGTATTGAACATTTAGTGTTGTGGATATGTGCTGGTGTAGGGATGTTATAGGATGTACTGTTTTATCTTTAGCTCATTCAGTACAAACATAGTTTACTGTTTTATCTGTTGTTTATATGTAATGTGGTGCTTTGGTGTGTTTGGACCCCAGGAAGAGTAGCTGCTGCCAGCAGCTAATGGGGATCCTTTGTCTTATGTGTGGGACCATGCCTTCGAATGATCAAATCACCGCCTAGAGTCGGTTGACGCACCTGTGCGCCAATCTAATTAACATAATACACAAATCCCTATCAAAATCAGTCTGTTTAAGGTAGAGATGTTTTTTTGCATTGGATGTGTGTCAATCTGCCTATGTCGGCCTTCCGCATCTGCCGTGGAAAGTGGCAAAGGTACAGCGCTGTTTGTCAGACCAGTAGACATCCCAAAAATCTATCTTTTCATGAAAACAGATTGTCCAAATAACTATTATGACCAGTCTCTGGAAAGATGAGGCTCTGACGAACACAGTGGTGTGTTTTGCCTCGTGGGACTCGTCTGAAGTCGGTACCGCCGATGTACCAACTTCTGTCTGTAGCGTCCAAACCGTTTGAGCTACAAACTAATATGACCCCACTGTAGAAAGGGGAGATTTTGTTCTACAACCCCCACAAGTGTCACGGGACTTGTCTGAAGGTAACCCGGTACCGGTTAAAAACATTTATGGAAGTAGTTTTGTGCCTGCAAAAAAGTGTTAAATATGTGTACAAAAAAATCATATCTCCTAGATATAGGACAGACACTTTAAAACCTTAACATGAAAGAGAAAGTGATCTTGGTTGCCGTCATTGCTCAAAGGGTATTGTTAAATTAAATAGGGATGCGCGCTGTTCTTTGAAATATGGTACTGCTTATTAGATTACACAAAGTGGTGTAAAGTACTTAAATAAAAATACTTTAAAGTACTACATTTTTGGGGGTATTTGTACTTTACTATTTATATTTGACTAATTTTACTTCACTACATTCCTTAAGAAAATATTGTACTTTCTACATACATTTTCCTTGACATCCAAAAGTACTCGTTACATTTTGAATGCTCAGCAGTACAGGAAAATAATCAAATTTATGCACTTATCAAGAGAACATCCCTGGTCATCCCTACTGCCTCTAATCTGGCGCACTCACTAAACACACGTGCTTTGTTTGTATTATGTCTGAATTTTGGAGTGTGCCCGTGGCTTTCCTTAAAAAGAAAAAAAAAGAAAATGGTGACATCTGGTTTGCTTAATATAAGGAATTTGAAATGATTTATACTTGTACTTTTGATACTTAAGTATATTTTAAACCAAACACTTGTATACTTTTACTCAAGTAGAATTTTACTGGGTGACTTTTACTTGAGTCATTTTCTATTAAGGTATCTTTACTTTTACTCAAGTATGATTGTTGGGACTTTTTCCACCACTGATTACACATCACATCTCCCATGATCAGTATCTTTCAAGCTGAGAGCAGTCTTGTTTAGAAAGAACAGTGTGTTAGCAAGAATAGAGTAGAAAATAATACAATGACTTAATTCCATCTACATCACCTCAGTAAGGTAAATATTCAACTGTCCTGTTCTAGCCTAGGTTTACTGACTCTCTAAAAACAGGTACTTACACAAACACATTCCAATGACAAGTTAACAAAGAGTTAACGAGGGGTATGTGGTTAATTACCCTCTTATCCAAAGACACTTCACATGATAACTATAATATGTCAGCTGAAGAATAGTTCCCAGATATCCCCTGTGTACATCTCAAACCACACTGCTACAAATTCTTCCCGTTGTGGACACTCTTATGTCTGGTAAGGTTAGTCAGGAAAGAGAAGCTCTTGTAACATAGTTTGCACTTGAAGGGCCTCTCCTTGGTGTGAACGGTCTGGTGCTCCTTCAAATAGTTTGCCCTAGCAAAGCACTTCCCACACGTGGGGCAGGAGTAGGGCTTGTCGGCGTCCGTCCTAACACTCGGCCACTCACATTGTGACCCAATGACACCAGAGGAGATAGAAGCAGGAGCCACCGCCCTCAGGTGGTGAGTCTTTGAGATCACTCCTTGATCTCTAGCCATTGTTTGGGTGTTGTTGGGATTGTTATAGGTTAGGTAGCTCTTGTGATGAACGCCCATCCTGACCCTGTCTGTATTCGTGGGGTAACCATGACCAGGAAAGCTAGACCCAGGTCCAGGCTGTCGATGAACCAAGTCACCAGGCTTTAGACGAGACCCTGAAGGAGAAGACAGACTTGCTGATAGACTGCCACCAGGGGCGTCTCCCACCGCTCTCTGTGAAGGCTGATGCCCAGGGTAACCTGCTCTGTTCATCATGGATACTGTGGTGTTTGTATCATAGGAACAGGAGGGTCTATCACTATCAGCCCCAGGCCCTGCTTCATCCCTGCACTGAGACTGTGAAGAGAAGGGTCTGGGCTGCAGAGTTGATCCCTGACTGGAGCCTCTGTCTCTCTGATGACCACCAGGACGGAGGTTGTTCAGTCCACCTGTCCACTGGTTGAGTTTTGTGTGTTGGTGTCTCTGTCCCTCGCGGTTGGGTCCTGGTTCCGACTCAAGAAGGAACCGTGACGGCTCTTGATCCAGTGTCCTGATCCGGGGCAAGGGTTTCTGACCTGCCACCTCAGAGATCCAGTCTCTCCTTCCAGAAACACCGGAAATCAGCAGGTCCTCATGGACTGCAGACTGTAAACACAAATTGAACAGAAAAACATATAAAGATTTATATAAAACAAACTCTATGCTGTACACACAGAAACATGACATTATAAAATGTTAAGCACAGTCAAGCCCATCTCTAACACGGTGATTTGTTATTTTATTAGGATCCCCATTTTATTTATTTTTCTTTTTTTTTTTTTGTTTTACCCCATTTTTCCCCCAATTTCGTAGTATCCAATTGGTAGTTACAGTCTTGTCTCATCGCTGCAACTCCCGTACGGACTCAGGAGAGGCGAAGGTTGAGAGCCGTGCATCCTCCGAAAGACAACCCAACCAAGCCGCACTGCTTCTTGACACAATGCCCACTTAACCCGGAAGCCAGCCGCACCAATGTGTCGAAGGAAACCGTGCACCTGGCGATCATGTCAGCATGCATTGCGCCCAGGCCCGCCACAGGAGTCGCTAGAGCACGATGGGACAAGGACAATACGACCGGCCACACACACCCCCCCCCAGCCCAGCGTTGAGGACACTTTCCCATCCACTGACCTCCACCAAGTCACCTCTGGTTGTGGCCTGCTCAGTGATGTTGTCCCCTGGGCCATTGGCTGCATATGTCTGGGAATCCAAGATGGTCACCCAGTCTCCTCTATTAGCCTCTAGCCAACTACCTGC
Source organism: Hucho hucho (assembly GCA_003317085.1). Lineage (NCBI taxonomy): Eukaryota > Metazoa > Chordata > Actinopteri > Salmoniformes > Salmonidae > Hucho > Hucho hucho. The sequence goes on from QNTS01000330.1 coordinate 576,690, forward strand.
AGGAAGAGGTTACAAAATAGACTTTACAAACATGGCAGAGAACTCTACATATGGAGTTTGAGTCAATTACCTGGTGAAGTTCATACATTTAATGTGTGTTTTGTATGTAAACATAAGTTGATTGCTTTCATTTTATGAATGAAGAAAAAACAGCCAGGTACATCCCTATTCCCATTGAAGATCTATTACTGTATGTAGGCTATATGTATTTCTCCCTTACCTTGCTCCCCCATCTTTAGTCCACTCAGCAGATCAATGCTCTCTGGTCCATCTTCTATTGTCTCCTCTTTGACCAGCAGCAGATCAGGCTTCCCATCCTCCATGTCTACTGACTGTAAGAGATACAGAGCGAGAGGATGTTGGATCAAGACATCTGATATGAGCACCCTGCTATGGAGCATCTTCTGATTGGGCAATTAGGGAATGCTATAAGTACTATGCAAACATGTTATTTGATACTATGCACAAGTGTTAGTTGATTTGATTGACACTTTTAATGGTTTGATATTTTTGATAATTTAAAGGCATGGTCCCACACTTAAGACAAAATGTATCAAGACCTGTGCCCATATCCACGAAGAGTCTCAAAGTAAAAGTGCTGATTGAGGATCAGGTCCTCACCTGTCTATATAGTCTTATTCATTATGATCTAAAATGCTAAACTGATCCTAGATAGTAGTTTACATTGGGATCACCTCAGTGAGACTGTGTGTGGTCCTGTGCTGCTCAGCTGTTTCCTCTGTGAGTTCAGGAGGAGGTGTAGACTGGTTGTCCTCCATGACCATGGTTCCCTCAGGGTTCCCCAGACCCTCCTCACACCCCTCCTCCTTCACCAGCAGCACCTCTGGACTCTCCTCCTCTTGGAAGAGACAGATCACACAGACATACACTCCCTCAGTGTTTACCCATCCCCACTACATTTGATTCCTATATTGTAGTTACAGAATTATGATTTATTGATTTTGTCAGTAAAATAAGATATACATTATATATATATATTTAAGTATTCAGACCCTTTACTCAGTACTTAGTTGAAGCACCTTTGGCAGCGATTACAGCCTTGAGACTTCTTGGGTATGATGCTACAAGCTTGTATTTGTACACCTGTATTTGGGGAGTTTCTCCCATTCTTCTTTGCAGATCCTCTCAAGCTCTGTCAGGTTGGATGGGGAGCGTCGCTGCACAGCTATTTTCAGGTCTCTCCAGAGATGTTTGATCGGGATCAAGTCCGGGCTCTGGCTGGGCCACTCAAGGACATTTAGAGACTTGTCCCGAAGCCACTCTTGCGTTATCTTGGCTGTGTGCTTAGGGTTGTTGACCTGTTGGAAGGTGAACCACCCAGTCTGAGATCCTGAGCGTTCTGGAGCAGGTTTTCATCAACGAGCTCTCTGTTCTTTGCTCCGTTCATCTTTCCCTCGATGATCCTGACAAGTCTCCCAGTCCCTGCCACTGAACATCCCCACAGCATGATGGTGCCACCACCATGCTTCACCGTAGGGATGGTGCCAGGTTTCCTCCAGACGTGACGCTTGGCATTCAGGCCAAAGAGTTCAATCTTGGTTTCATCAGACCAGAGAATTACTCATGGTCTGGGAGTCCTTAGGTGCCTTTTGGCAAACTCCAAGCGGGCGGTCATGTGCCTGTTTTACTGAGGAGCGACTTCTGTCTGGCTACTCTACCATAAAGGTCTGATTGGTAGAGTGCTGCAGAGATGGTTGTCCTTCTGAAAGAATCTCTCATCTCCACAGAGGAACTCTGGAGCGCTGTCAGAGTGACCATCGGGTTCTTGGTCACCTCACTGATTGCTCAGTTTGGCCGGGTGGCCAGCTCTAGGAAGAGTCTTGGTGGTTCCAAACTTTTTCCATTAAAGAATGATGGAGGCCACTGTGTTCTTGGGTACCTTCAATGGATGGTTTCCATGGCCCAGCAGCCACACACAAGCCTAAGATCACCATGGGCAATGCCAAAACGTAGGCTGGAGTGGTGTAAAGCTTGCTGCCATTGGATTCTGGAGCAGCGGAAAAACGTTCTCTGGAGTGATGAATCACGCTTCACCATCTGGCAGTCCGACGGACGAATCTGGGTTTGGCGGATGCCAGGAGAACTCTACCTGCCCCAATGCATAGTGCCAACTGTCAAGTTTAGTGGAAGAGGAATAATGGTCTGGGGGCTGTTTTTCATGGTTCTGGCTAGGCCCCTTAGTTCCAGTGAAGGGAAATCTTAATGCTATAGCATACAATGACATTCTAGACGATTCTGTGCTTCCAACTTTGTGGCAACTGTTGGGAAGGGCCCTTTCCTGTTTCAGAATGACAACACCCCAGTGCACAAAGCGAGGTCCATACAGAAATGGTTTGTGGAGATCGGTGTGGAAGAACTTGACTGGCCTGCTCAGAGCCCTGACCTCAACCCCATTGAAAACCTGTGGGATTAATTGGAATGCCGACTGCAAGCCAGGCCTAATCGCCCAACATCGGTTCCCGAACTCACTAATGTTCATGGCTGAATGGAAGCAAGTCCCCGCAGCAATGTTCCAACATCTAGCCTTCCCAAAATAGTGGAAGCTGTTATAGCAGCAAAGTGGGGACCAACTCCATATTAATGCACATGATTGTGGAATGAGATGTTCGAAGAGCAGGTGTCCACATACTTTTGGTCATGCAGTGTAAGTCTCAACAAAAAATCTGTACAAAAATATAAAAGCAACATGTAAAGTGTCATGAGCTGAAATAAAGGATCACAAATGTTCCATATGCACAAAAAGCTTATTTCCCTCAAATTATGAGCACAAATTTGTTTGAGCATTTCTCCTTTGCCAAGATAATCCATCCACCTAACAGGTGTGGCATTTCAAGAAGCTCATTAAACAGCATGGTCATTACATAGGTGCACCTTGTGCTGGTGACAATAAAAGGCCACTTTAAAATGTGCAGTTTTGTCACACAACACAATGCCACAGATGCCGCACGTTTTGTGGGAGCATGTAATTGGCATGCTGACTGCAGGAATGTCCACCAGCGCTGTTGCCAGAGAATTAAATGTTAATTTCTCTACCATAAGCCGCCACCATCGCTTTAGAGAATTTGGCAGTACGTCCAACTGGCCTCACAACCGCAGACCACGTGCCCAGGACCTCCAAATCCAGCTTATTCACATGCGGTATCGTCTGAGACCGCATGTGAATAAGCTCATCTCTGTGCTCGTCGTCCTCACCAGGGTCTTGACCTGACTGCAGGCCCATTGTCATGCCATTAATCCGCCGCCATCACCTCATGTTTCATTTTGCAAGGATCTGTACACAATTCCTGGAAGCTGAAAACGTCACCAGATGTGTCACCCATTGAGCATGTATGTTTGGGATGCTCTGGATCGACGTGTACGACAGCGTATTCCAATTCCCGCCAATAACCAGCAACTTCGCACAGCTATTGAAGAGGAGTGGGACAACATTCCACAGGCCACAATCAACAGCCTGATCAACTCTATGCAAAGGAGATGTGTCGCGCTGCATGAGGCGAATGGTGGTCACAACAGATGCTGACTGGTTCTGATCCACACCACTTTTTTTTAAAGGTATCTGTTACCAACAGATGCATATCTGTATTCCCATGTGTCATGTGAAATCCATATTTTATGGCCTAATTTATTGAAAAAAAATAAAATTTGTTTTATGTTGCATTTACATTTTTATTCAATGCTATTCTCATAAAAAGTGTATTGGGGAACAAAATTAAGTAGTTGAATGGAAGTAATCAAATAGGCATTTCTGAACATCGTATAGCCTACACAGTACAAACACAATATGTAACAGTCGTTTTATGTCTAAAAAACAGACATTTAATACATGGGACCACTCAGTCTTCTAGTCTAGAATGCAGGAAAATACAGGTCAGTTCAAGAGGATGAGGATGCTATGTTAAAACGTAGTTCTCTTTATCTTACGTCATTATAAATCACATACAATGATTATATTATCTGAACAATAGTATAGCCTTAATTAATATGCTTGTGCTGGACAGTGTTGATGAAATACGAACGCAATAATAGGTGTGTTGGATAAATGACCAGCTCTTGACACGCATCATTCATTCATTATGAATAAGATTTATTTGATTTCATTCTTCATTAATGTAACCACAATGTTCATTTGAAATGACAGATGCACTCACTTACTGTAGGGACATCTTATTGATCAAATATATGAAATATGGATTTGGGCTAATTTACCATCAGAGGAAAAGGAAACTCCAAATGCATTAGCAAGAATGCTAATAAAATATGCTGCTAGTTAGCAGTGTATTGGTTAATGTAACAGTTAACCCCTGTAAGTCTAAGCCGTTGTTGGGGGAGGGTTCAAAGCTGACATATGGAATTGTTTTAAGATGGTCATACTATGGATAATTTAGCTATTTGATTCTGAATTTTGACGCCCCTTTAGGTATCAAAAAAATGATATATATTGAATTTGACCTTTACTACTATAGCCCAGAGAAATGCATTGAATAATATGTTAATAAATGACAGTGAAAAAAAAAAAATCATAAGAAACAAAGTTTTGAAGTGTCTGTCCTATATCTGGGAGATATAAGAAAGCTCAGGAAATATACAGTGGGGAAAAAAAGTATTTAGTCAGCCACCAATTGTGCAAGTTCTCTCACTTAAAAAGATGAGAGAGGCCTGTAATTTTCATCATAGGTACACTTCAACTATGACAGACAAAATGAAGAAAAAAAATCCAGAAAATCACATTGTAGGATTTTTAATGAATTTATTTGCAAATTATGGTGGAAAATAAGTATTTGGTCA
>QNTS01000330.1:581952-637587 GCA_003317085.1 Hucho hucho
TGACCAAATACTTATTTTCCACCATAATTTGCAAATAAATTCATTAAAAATCCTACAATGTGATTTTCTGGATTTTTTTTCTTCATTTTGTCTGTCATAGTTGAAGTGTACCTATGATGAAAATTACAGGCCTCTCTCATCTTTTTAAGTGAGAGAACTTGCACAATTGGTGGCTGACTAAATACTTTTTTTCCCCACTGTATATATTTTTTAATACATATTTAACCCACAAAACTACCATACTTCCATAATTTTTCTTAAACCGGTACCGGTTACCTTCAGAGTCCTGTGACACTTGTGGGGTCACATTAGTTTGTATCCCAAACAGTTCAGATGCTACAAACAGAAGTTGGCACATCGACGACACCATCGTATTCGTGAGAGTCTCCCCTTTCCATAGACTGGTCATAATAGTTTGTAGGTCAAAGGACACGACAGACGTTTTTGTGAGAAGACCGATTTACGAGATGTCACATGGTCTGACAAACACCGCTCCAGCTCTGCCACCTTCCACTGCAGATGAGGAAGTGTGACATAGCGGATGCAGTGGATTGAGAGGCATCCAATGCAAAAAACATCGCTCTAGCTTAAATTTACGGATTTTGATGGTAATTTTGTTTTATGCTACTTAGATTGACACACAGGCGCTCCAATCAACTCTTGGGGGTGATTTGATCATTCAAATGCCTGGTCCACACTTAAGACAAAATTAATCAATACCAGGAGCTGTATCCACAAAGCATCCCAGAGTAGAAAATTGGTCATAAGTGCTATGAAGAGACATTTTACTCCTACTCTTATGGGTAAAAATAAAAGCTATGCATGAAGCCTCTTTAGTAATAAAAGTCCCACCTACTCAACAGATACTTAGGAGACCTCATGAGCTGTCCTTACCAGTTAACCCCTCGAGTTAATGTCCACGCCCCCGCGGAAAATGTAATTAGCATAATAAAATGGATGAAACATTTCGGATAAAAGCAGCAAGTCTATTTAAATATAAAAATGTGGAACTTGAAATTGAATGTCATGGTCAATACACCTGCGTTTTCAGAATGCAACACGTTTTTTCCCCCTGCTATTGTGAAGCGGTTTTTGATGGATTTGATTAGAGGGACACTAGAGCGCTGAGTACCAGGCCATTTGCAACTTGACAGCCGTAAGCAAGTTTGGTAGGCTACTAACACTCATCAGCGCCGTTCATTTACAGAGCACAGTTTTGGAGTAGTCTAGATACCGTGACTCAACGGTCATGTGGAATTTGACTGCAATCCGCCAGTGTGGTGTTAATAAGAACACAGAGCCCTATGTACAGGCGTTACAACCTCTCTCCCGTGTGGACCTTCAGGTGCATCTTCAGCTGGTGCTGGTGGGAGAACCTCTCCTCACACTGGGGGCAGCTGTAGAATTTCTCTCTTATGTGGACCCTCTGATGCCTCTTCAGGTTGCAAGCCTGGGCAAAGCGCATTTGACACTGGGTACAGCTGTAGGGTTTCTCCCCTGTGTGGACCCTCTGGTGAATCTCAACCTTCTGGGGGCTGCTGAAGCCTTTGTTACAGAACATGCAGAGGAACCGTTTCTCTTTACTATTGCCTGATGTGGCTCTCCCTCCCAGAGACTGGGCTCTAGCCCTGTCGTTTGAGTTCAATACCTGATCAAAAAGGACACGGACGTGTGAATCGGAAGGTTCCATAGTCGTGGACACTGAGTCGCGATCCCTAAGCGTGTGTAAAGGGGAGTGGGTTGCGACATTTGTATTTGTCTCTAAGCTTTCCCTGTAATCCCAGAAGTCACTAGTGTTGACCTGCGAGTGTCCTTCTCCTAAGTTAGACTCTGCATTCCATGTCAGAGGAGGGTCGCCCTCCTCCTTCACAGTCACCTCATCTACGACCAGACCCTCTCCTTTCTTATCTAGGGACCCTTCAGAGTATATACTACTACTGTGCTGGTAACAGTCCCCTCTCAGTAGATTAGTCTGTGTATCTACGCCCACAGGCATCATCGCTGTCTCTGCAGCATATGAACAGGATGGATCATTGCCAGTCTGTAACGAGTCACCTAAATCCCGATGGGACAGAACCGTCCTCGGGCTCGGGTTACTATAAAGTAAATACTCTGAGCGGGGAGCAGGAGGATAGCCTAGTTGCCTCAGCCCCGTTATAGTCTCTGTCTTGAGGACGGCGTTCTGCGTTCCACTGACCTCCGTGATACTGTGTCGGGTTCTGGGCAGTGCTGGGGTGGTGGTGGGGTCTTCTGTGGCTACAGGGGGTGCTCCAGACCCTCCAGTCTGGATGTCTCTGCTGTGCGGTGGGTCTTCCTCTCCTTCAGACCTCTCCAGCTTGACCCCAGGACCTGCAGCCTCTGCATCTGTAGACTGACAAGAAGAGAGGAGGTTATAATCAGTACATGAGTTGAATTGGATAACAATGTTGTTGGGAAGTCTTACAAGTTCCACTATGGCAGATAAATGAGGATGTACAAGTAAGCAAGTAAATGGCTAAGGGGAGCCTTTCTGAAATAAACACATTTAATGTACTGTAATTTATATGTTACACTATTACACTAACCTCTATCACAATAACATGCTGGGTTGAGGTTCCACTCCCCTCATCAACAGTGATTGGTTGGTCATCTCTCAATGTATTGTGTCCCGCTGGCTTCACAAAGCTTCTGTGGCCTCCAGTGAGATGTCCTTCACCTGAGAGAGTGGTTGGGGAAATAGGTGGTTAGGTTAGCTACTGTGTTGTCAATGCTCAACACTTTACTGTAAAGTAAAGTATTTGACACTGTCTACAATTGGCAAGGATATAAGGTAACATGTCACATAACAAGTCACAAAACTATTCATAGATGTTCCTTTCATCATAGTGTTTTCAATGAGTAAGTGATAGGAAATGCAGTAAGTCAAGAATATGATATTGTGTCTTTGTGCAAGATTGCGAAGTAATCAGGGGAATTATTGTATACAATCCAAAAACTGACCAAGACCCAACTCTGGTTAACCATGCAGTGTGTGCTTAACACATGCGCAGAGGGGAACGGGCAAAATGTACCTCTTTCCATTCCTCTGTATCGGTCGAGGATCTTGACACTACTGGGACGACTGGCGAGGACGCGCTCCCGTGCCACCTTCAGTTCCTGAAGCTGTAGTTTCCTCCGCAATGCCCTGTTTTCTTTCTGTCTTTGAGTTATTTCCAAACGAAACACTGCATAGTCGTCGTCTACGAGTTTACAGATCTCTGCCACGGCTGCATTCGCTAGAACCTCCATGATGGAGGCTATTTGAGTGTGAAAAACCATTACGTTACAGTTAGCCATTCTTCGCGGCTAGCTAGCTAGTATTACCTAGATAACATCTATCAACCAAGTCTTGTCTCCAACGCGAATTAAACACTACCCTGGGGTAAGTATGTGATATTTTCAGTTCCAGGGAGTTAATAAACGTCTAAATAACAACAAAACGCAAACGTTGAAACTGTTTCTGGTCACCATTCACTTCCGTTTACTACTTCTTTGTGTGAATTTCCAGTAGACAAGACGATGTGTTGCCCATTGCTGCCTTCCACAGGTCGGAAGGCGGATTGCACATTTTGGTCACAAAAAAAGTTAAATAGTAATGGACCAACCCTGTACCTATACACTATCTCCCAAAATCACCACCCCAGCCCACTACTTTGGCCCTAAGAGATCCTACACCAGTCCTGGGAGGATGGAACCGCTTCTCTCAAAAACTCCCTGTAGATGTTCTGCACTAAAATCTCACACCCTAATATTTCTCTGCGGCTGCAACTATCACATCTATCTCCTGTGATTTCTGCTCCATCAGTGCAGTTGATCACCATGGCTATAAACGCAAGAAATCCAACAGTAAAACTCCTCTCTGGATCCTTATCTTCAGTCCTACTCACTGGGTGGCTCCCAGTCGAATCCTTCACCCTTGGGCTATTGAAGCGTTATGGGTTCTAGGTGCGCAACGATTAGCCGCTCAGATCAGAAAGAAGGCAGAGCGCCCATTAACCTTGAATAACTGGGCCTGCTTGGAGCATATGTGGTCACATTATTATAGGATGACTTGGGAGAATGATGATCCGCAATCGAGGCTGGCATTGCAGAGTTTGGCACGTTTCACCAGCGCTGCTCTCAACATCACTCAAGTGTTGGCAGTCTGCGCCGGCCAAGTGATGGCTGCATTGGTCATGACGCAGACCCACCTCTAGCTCTCCATGACTTCCATCCAGGAGACAGACAAGACCCCTTTGCTCAATTCACCCATCTCTGAAAAGGGCCTCTTCGGAGACACCATGAGAAAGACAACCGGGCGTCTCATGAAGTTAGGGGAGGACAAGAAGCAGCTGCCTCTTTCCTGTGGTGCGTCGGCTCCCAAACAGCCGACCTCCGCCTTCTTCATGCTGGCTGGGAGCAGCAGCTAGTGGCTGAAAGCTTGGCGTTCAGCTCCAAGAAGCTCCTAGGCCCCCGGTGGAAGCCCCGGTTGCCCCAACAGCGCCGCCAGCCGCCCAGAAGCCTCTCTTGAAGCCTAGACTGGTGCCTGCGCCAACCTGTCAGAACGCTCTCGGAAGCGCCGCCGAACCTGATTGGCGGAAAAGTGACCTGAATAAAAAACTTTTAAAAGAGAGAAACACACATCTTGTCTTTCTCCCCATTGTGGACACTCCTATGTCTAAGGCTACTCAGGAAGGAAAAGCTCGTAACATAGTTACCCAATGACACTGGAGGAGGTAGAAGCAGGAGCCACCACCCTCAGGTGGTTAGTCTTTGAGCTCCCTCCTTGACCTCTAGCTATTGTTTGGGTGTTGTTGGGATTGTGTGTTGTGTTATAGGCTAGGTACCTCTCGTGGTGAACATCCATCCTGGCCCATCTGTATTGGTGGGGTAACCCTGAGGTAACAGTAAGGCTAGACCCAGTACCAGGCTTTCTATGAACCCAGTCACCAGGCATTAGACAAGATCCTGAGGGAGAAGACAGACTTCCTGTTAGACTCCCACCAGGGGGGTCTCCCACCTCTCTCTGTGAAGGTTGAAGACCAGGGTGACCTGCACTCTATCTGCCCAAGGACCTGTTTATCCCTGTACTGAGACTGTGAAGAGAAGGGTCTGGGCTGCAGACTTGATCCCTGACTGGAGGCTCTGTCTGACCACCAGGATTGAGGTTGTTCAGTCCACAGGTTGTGGTGGAGTCTGTCCCACACGGTTGGGTCCTGGTTCCGACTTGGGAAGGAAAAGCGATGGCTACTGATCCATGGTTCTGATCCGGGGCCAGGGTTTGTGACCAGCCAACTCAGAGGTCCTGTCTCTCCCACCAGTGACACTGGATATCGGCAGGTCTTCATGAACTGCAGACTGCAAACAAATATCGTACAAAAAAGCCTAAAGGTGTATATATAAGAAACTCCATATGTGTTGATTCAACAATTAAGTATAATGTTTTGGTTAGACTGAGATAAGGGAAACTTAGTCCCCTTCAATGATACAAAAATAACCAAGTCAGTCAGCACAGAGTCAATTTTGTATTTAATTTCATTAAAATGGTCATACCCTCACATAGTGAAGTACAGAACGTTTACTGCACAAAACGATACGTGACAAGTAGAATAACTTCTCACTATGGTAACACTCTACATTTTCTGTAAATCTGCCACCCTCGCTTTGATAAAAAATTATTTTAGAATACTTTGGAAAAGGTTCATTACATTAAAAAGGCTTCACTATTTTATGTGAAGTAAACATGAATTAAGGCACTATCTTATCTTATCTTCATCAGTGAAGCATTTTTACAGACACCACCATATCATCTACTCTGCCTCATTATACTCATTATTTTCTCAGTTCCCTAAACATCCAAAACCAACAGAATTAACTACAAACAAACTAACTAGCACTATGTTACATGTCACTATACATGGGCCATGTGCATTTTCTGCTGGTGTATCCTGAGATAGCTCCTTTCTGAGAACCTCTTCCCACAGTGTGTACAGGCGAACGGCCTCTCTCCTGTGTGCATCTTCAGGTGCATCTTCAGCTGGTGCTTGTGGGAGAACCTCTTCTCACACTGGGGGCAGTTGTAGGGTTTCTCCCCTGTGTGGACCCTCTGGTGCCTCTTCAGCTTGGACGAGTGGGAGAAACTGGCCCGGCACAGGTGGCAGCCGAACGGTTTCTCATCCGTGTGTATCTTCTGGTGGATCTCCACCTGTTTGGGGAAACTGAAGGCTTTCCCACAGAATGAACACAGGAAGTGCTTCTCTTTGCTACCAGATCTACTGATAGCATTACTACTACTGTCATTTGTCAATGGGCTTGTGTAGCCATTTAGTGTTGAGGCACTGGCATTGTCTGAGGTCTGGTTTAACAGGAGAGTGTGAGGAGGATGAAGACCAGGGAGTGTCTGTGTTGTTGCAGGGTCCATGTTCCAGTTGATAGATCCTATAGAAGGCAGGCTGAAGGCAGCACCTGTTAGGGGGTTAACCTGAGGCGCCATCAGTCTCTCTGAATCACAACTATAGGAGCAGGACGGAGCATCGCTAGCCGAGTCTGTGTCTGTTCGTTCCTGCTGCATACAAACCTGGCCTCCCCGTCCCCGCAGACCAAATCTACGCCTCGCACTGGTCTCAGCCAGTCTCTTGTCATGGAGACTGACTTTGGTTGTTGTTTTGCGTTCCACTGTCTGTTTCTGGTTGTGGTTAACAGTGTTCTTCCCCAGCCCAGAGTTGAAGACGCTGTCCCATCCACTGACCTCCACTATTTCGTCTCTGGTCCTGGCCTGCTCCGTGATGTTGTCCCATGGGCCCTTGGTTGCACCGCTCTGGTTTTGGGAATCCAAGATGGCCACCCAGTCTCCTCTGTTAGCCTCCAGCCATCCACCTGCAGGAAGACTTTAGACTTTAAAAGCATGGCAGAGAAAACTCTACATATGTTTTTTTTTGTAAATTAACTGCTCAAGTTCATACATTGTGTTTTTGTAAGTAAACATAAGTTGCTGTAGGTTATATGTATTTCTCCCTTACCTTGCTCCCCCATCTTTAGTCCACTCAGCAGATCAATGCTCTCTGGTCTGTCTTCTATTGTCTCCTCTTTGACTAGCAACAGATCAGGCTGCCCATCCTCCATGTCTACTGACTGTAAGAGATACAGAGAGAGGATGTTGGATCAAGAAATCTGATATGAGCACCCTGCTATGGAGCATCTTCTGATTGGGCAATGAGGGATTGCTATGAGTACTATACACTATTTCATGCTTTGATAATTCAAAGGCATTGTCCCACACTTAAGACAAAATTAATCAAGACCTGGGCCCGTATCCACAAAGAGTCTCAAGTCCCCACCTGTCTACATGGTCTTATTTATTGTGATCTAAAAGGGAAAACTGATCTTAGATCAGCACTCCTACCTTGGAGAGACTTAGTGGATACGGCCCTGACCTAATACCATTCAGACAGTAGTTTACAGTGGGCTCACCTCAGTGAGGCTGTGTGTGGTCCTGTGCTGCTCAGCTGGTTCAGGAGGAGGTGTAGTCTGGTTGTACTCCATGACCATGGTCCCCAGATCCTCCTCACACCCCTCCTCTTTCACCAGCAGCACCTCTGGACCCTCCTCCTCCTGGAAGAGACAGGTAATACAGACATACACTCCCTCAGGTACGTACACACAGATAATAAACACACTTTCGACATGGAGTGTTGACCCATCCCCACTATGTTTGAGTCCTATACTGTAGTTACAAAATTACTTAATTGTTGTTAAACCCATCATGGTGGACATAAATATGTTGTGGATAAAGATGTGTCAGCTATGATAATTTAAGTCATTATCAGACAAACCTGACAACTATTTTGACGTGTACAGTAGGTGTTTGTTAGTGTGTGGGTATGTGTAGGTATATTTATTAAGTGTATATTGGTTATAACGTGTGAGATCAGATGTGGTGTATATTAAAGAGAGTCAATGAAAGTCTTAATTAAAAGTTCAATTTTGTGTTTATTAAACATGAACAAGTTTTAAATACAACATATGAAAACCACACAAACGTCTCAACTAAAAATCTGCAGAAACTTGATAAACTACATACATTTTCTCAGAAGTGTCTTGGGTGGAATGAAAGTAATGAAATAGGCATTTGTGAACATCATATATCCTCCACAGTACAAACACAATATGTAACAGACTTTTTAGGCTTATATATCACACAATGTCTGGATGCAATATTCTACCCAGGAATATTCAACACTGAAATCTGTTACTTTCGTTATTCCAAATGCATCTGGGGATCTTTTCTACTAACAACCAACGAAAATTTATCTTTGTCTTTAATGCAGGGTTTGTCTAAACGTCAGAAGCAATCGAGTGGATTGTTTATTTTCTATGTTATAGAGTGGAATGGTTTTTCTGCTGGTGTATCCTGAGGTAGCTCCTTTCTGAGAACCTCTTCCTGCAGTGTGTACAGGCGAACGGTCTCTCTCCTGTGTGGACCTTCAGGTGCATCTTCAGGTTGCCAGACTGGGCGAAACGCATGTGACACTGGGGGCAGCTGTAGGGTTTCTCCCCTGTGTGGACCCTCTGGTGCCGCTTCAGGTTGCCAGCCTCAGCGAATCGCATGTGACACTGGGTACAGCTGAAGGGTTTCTCCCCTGTGTGGACCCTCTGGTGGATCTCCACCTTCTGGAGGCAGCTGAAGCCTTTGTTACAGAACATGCAGAGGAACCGTTTCACTTTACTACCACCTGATGTTGGTCCCCCTCCCTGAGCCTTGGCCTTTTGAACCTTTGAGTTCAATACTTGATCGGAAGGCCCCATCGACATGGACACTGGTTCGTGATCCCTGAATGCGTGTAAAGGGGAGTGGGTCATGACATCTGGATTTGTCTCTAAGCTTTCCCTGTAATCTAAGAAATCTCTGCCTTGTGAATGTCCTTCTCCTAAGTGAGTCTCATTCCATATCAGAGCGTCGCCCTCCACTTTCACAGTCACCTCATCTACGACAATCTCCTCTTTCTTATCTAGGCACCCTTCAGGGTATAGACTACTACTGTACTGGTTCCAGTCCCCTCTAGACAGATCAGTCTGTGTCTCTAAACCCAAGGGCATTTTGCCAGGGTCCATCTCAGTAGTGTAAGAACAAGACGGATAATTGACAGTCTCTAACGCGTCACCTAAGTCCCGATGGGAATGAACCTTCCTCGGGGTACCATAAAGAAAATACTCTGAGCCGGGAGCAGGAGGACAGCCCAGTGGCCCCAGCCCCAGTCTCTCTGGGTCTGATCTGTGGTCAGATCCAGTGTGTAAGAGCCTTTGTGATTCAGTTAAAGTCTCTGTGCCAGTCTCTGACTTGAGGACGGCGTTCGGCGTTCCACTGACCTCCATGATGCTGCGTCGGGTTCTGTCCTGGGGCACGGTGGCGAGGTCTGCCGTAGCTACAAGGGGCGCCACTCCAGCCGCTGCTCCAGTCTGGATGTCTCTACTGTCTCGTGGGTCCTCTCCTTCAGTCCTCTCCTGCTTGACCAGAGACGATCCTCCAGGACCTGCAGCCTCTGCATCTGCAGACTGACACAAGAAGAGATTAGGTTATTATCGGTACATGAGTTTAATTGGATAACAATCAGGGAATACAATAACAATGTCGTGGGGAAGTCTCACGAGTTCCCATATGGCAGACAAATAAGGATGACCATTTAAGCAAATTAATGGCTAAGGGGAGCCTTTCTGAAATAAACGGGCCACATTTAATGTACTGTAATTTTTTTATGTTACACTATGACACTAACCTCTATCACGATAACATGCTGGGTTGAGGTTCCACTCCCCTCATCTATAGCTATGGGTTGGTCATCTCTCCATGCATTGTGTCCCGCTGGCTTCACAAAGCTCATGTGGCCTCCAGTGAGATGTCCTTCACCTAAGAGAGTGATTGGGGGAAAAGTGGTGGTTAAGTTAGGTACTGTCAATGCACAATGTATATTGTACAATATAGACACTGTCTACAATTGGCAAGGATGTAAGGTAACACTTCTCAAATTCTTGAAATACCATTTATTGATCAATGTATTGTGTTCCATGCATCACATTATTTTCATTGAGTAGATAATAGGAAATTCAGTAAATCAATAATCTGGTTAGAATATGATAGTGTCTTTGCACAAGTGCTTGCTATGCAAAAACTGACCAAGACCCAATTATGGTTAACACATCTGAACACATGTGCATTAGGTAACGGAGCGACAGGCACTGAGCTATTAAATGAGAAGCGACGGGTCGCGCAGACTCAGCCTTCTGCAAAATGTACCTCTTGCCATTCGGTCGACGACCTTGACACTACTGGGACGACTGGAGGGGACGCGCTCTCGTATGGTCCTCTCTGCGCGCTCCCGTGCCACCTTCCAGTCCATTAGTTGTAGTTTCCTCCGCAACCCCCTGTTTTCTTTCTGGCTTTGAGAAATTTCCAAACGAAACACTTTATAGTCGTCGTCTACAAGTTTACAGATCTCTGCCACGGCTGCATTCGCTAGAACCTCCATGATGGAGGCTATTTGAGTGTGAAAACCCATACAGTTAGCCATTGTTAGCAACTAGCTAGCGTTACGTAGCTCTATCAACCAAGTCCTGTCTCCAACGCGAATTAAATACCACCTGCTGTAAGTATGTGATGCTGTGCTGTTAAATTGGTCATATTTTGAGTTACATGGTGTTAATAAACGTCTGAATAACAACAACGAAAACGCTAACGTGGAAATTGGGGGAAAAAATGCCAGATTACTGTTCACTTCCGTTTTATACTTCTTCTTTGGTAAAATTGTGTTCGCACATCTTGTTTGTGCATTACGCCACCTACTGTGTGACCGATCACGTTACATTTTGAGATACAAATATAAAAAACGTGGAAAATGGAGGGGAAAAAACACCAACTAACCCTACACATATATACCACTATTTCATAAAACAAATATAAATCACCACCCAATTCCACTACTTTAATGGTTTGGGAGGATGGGACTCTTTCGTTCAACAGACAAACTCTTCTCATGTAAAACCCTTAAACCCAAGTACTTAGCAGCTGCCACCACAACATATATTTTCTGTGATTTAAGTTTCATTTCTGCGGTACAGTTGATAACCATGGCAATGAATGCTAAGAAGCCAACCTTACTGAAGCACAAATTCGTATCACTCTGTATTGGCCAAGGCCCTTGACCCATCATCCTCTGCTCTCCCTGGCAACTTCAACCTGTCTTTTGCCCCTGGAACTTCTGATCCCCAGCAACATGGGTATCACCCCCACTTTTAAACCTACACTACACACATTCCTTTGTCCCATGCCCTCCTGCACACTTTTCACATTTTGGAATCTCCCTCCTACACACTGCTGCAGCATGACCATAAGCTTCACATCTGAAACACCTAAGTGGGTTTGGCACAAAAGCTCTCACGGGATAACAGACATATCCCAACATGACTATCAGGAAAAGACTGCTTCAAAACTCAAAAAGGACAGACCGTTTCTTCTCAGTTTCACGAGGCTCGCCACCGGGTCTGCATCGCACCAAAACGGCAGGCGTCACAGACACAGGGAATCTTCCATTTTAGTTGCACCACCCCAGTAATCACTCCTTTCAAAGGCAAGTCACAGGTCTTGTCCCTAGGCACGTAACACGAAGAAACACAGACAGAACAAACACAGAAAACCATCACAAGTCCATTTCGAGCTACTATCACCAATTTAACAGTTCTGAACTTATTTTCTACCCAGCCTGAGACTACATATGGTTCAGCCAAAAGGCCGGGATCCACTTTCTCCAAAAATGTCACTCCCACTGGGACCGAATCATCCTTTGCATGACCATTGGACTCCGAGGTCTTCACCACACTTGCCACCGCAGGTAATTCATCCTCACTCTTGTCAGGTAAAATTCCTGAGCCATCAGACAGCAGAATACGGTTTGTACTTGGCGCCATTCTTCCTCAACACACATATTCCCATTGCACTTCGCTCTTCTACTTATTCCTTGCGGTCCATAACCACGTCTCTCCGTTTACCACGCTCATGCTGCGCCATCATCCGCTGTACTGCTTGCAGCACACACACTGATGGCCTTTGTCCAATACCCACCTTCTGTTCCTTAGCCCAATCTATCTCTGGCCTCTCCATGCTCCCAAAACTTGCCACAGTTGTCAGTCAGGTTTCCTCCTCATCATCCATCTTAACTTCTTCTTCTGTGGGTTTTATGGCGGATTACATCCCAAAAAGGTGTATTGCCGCTAACAACTGGACAGGGTTGAAAAAACTATATAAATAGTAAATTCATACGTGGTGTAGACAAACATAATCCACACAACTAAAAATAATAAATTTACAATACTCCCAATTCTTCTGTCCTTCAAAGCTCCATATCTCCCGTCTTAGGCTCTGGGGCCTGAGAGGGTGGTACGGCTCATGACAATACTCCATGCAACTCCTTCGCTGAGAAGTCTCCCAGTCCCAGGAACCAAAAATCAAGTCTGTGTCATGTGAGCATACCGCATACATAGATGCTCAACTGAGGGACTTAGTAATACATTTAAAAAAACTCTTACCCCAGGACACTTCACAGGATGATAATAAAATAATCAGCTAAAGAATCGTTCCCCTGTGTACATCTCAAGTCACAATTTCTCCCTGTTGTGGATACTCCTATGTCTGATAAGGTAACTCAGGAAGGAGAAGCTCTTGTAACACAGCTTACACTTGAAGGGCCTCTTGATGTGAACGGTCTGGTGCGTCCGTCCTAACGCTTGCCGTCCCACGTTGTGACCCAATGACACTAGAGGAGGTAGAAGCAGGAGCCACCACACTAACTAAGGTGGTTAGTCTTTGAGCTCCCTCCTCTAGCCATTGTTTTGTTGGGATTGTGTGCTGTGTTATAGACTAGGTACCTCTTGTGGTGAACACCCATCCTGACCCTGTCTGTATTGGTGGGGTAACCATGAGGTAACTGAGGAACGCTAGACCCAGGCACAGGCTTTCTATGAACCCAGTCACCAAGCATTAGACAAGACCCGGAAGGAGACTCCCACCAGGGTAGTCTCCCACCACTCGGTGTGAAGTCTGAAGCCCAGGGTGACCTGCTCTGTTCATCATGGATACTGTGGTGTTTGTTTGTTCGTTCGTATCATAGGAACAGGAGGGTCTATTTCTAGCAAACTGTTACTGTAGGACCTAAGCCTTCAGAGGGACCAAAAATCTTCCAATAGCCTACATTGTATCTTCTGAAGTCGGACCATTCAAGTTATAGCAAAGGAAGAAAGGAAGAGCAATGCATTTTGGTGACATTATGAATGAATCAAACAGCCCTTGCTGCGCTTCGGGCTGCCGCTTACTGCGCTTCGGGCTGCCGCTTACACAGAGACAGAATCAGCACAGACACAAATGTAACACAGCTTAAAATAATGCGACCAGCAAATCAAAAACCACTGTTTACACAACCTACGGTAGCCAAACACCACTATCACACCATCACCAACAGCGACAACAACAGTGACACATCAAAGGTGACAGGCTGGTGGTGCTGAAAGGACAGACAGCATCAAATAGTGTTAAAGAATAAGCAGCCCATTCACAAAAACATTCAAATCAATCTATATATCCTCTCTGAAGGCTTAGAAGGCCCTCAAGGTTCCCAGGGTGACCTGCTCTGTTCATCATGGATACTGTGGTGTTTGTATCATAGGAACAGGAGGGTTTCTCTCTATCAGCCCCAGGCCCTGCTTCATCCCTGCACTGAGACTGTGAAGAGAAGGGTCAGGTCTGACTGGAGCTTCTGTCCCTCTGACAACCACCAGGACTGAGGATGTTCAGTCTACCTGTCCACTGGTTGTGTTCTGTGTGGTGGTGGAGTCTCTGTATCTCATAGTTTGGTCCTGGTTCTGACTCGGGAAGGAACAGCGAGGACTCCTGATCGAGGGTCCTGATCTGGGGCCAGGGTTTGTGACCAGCCGCTTTAGAGATCCTGTCACTGCCCTAAAAACAAATTGTACAGAAGAGCATATAAAGGTTTTTAAGTCTTTGCTGAACATGACATATACAAAATGTTAACCACAGTCAAGCCCATCTCTAACAATGTGATTCAAGTACCTAACAACATGGAGCCATTGGAGTTTATTATAAAAATTGTCCATATGTGTTGATTCAAGAATTAAGAATAATGTTTTGGTTCGACTGAGAAGGGAAATTCAGTGCATGCAATGATACAAACATAACCTAGTCAGGCAGCACAGTCAATTTTGTATTTAATTTTAACAAAATGGTCATACATTCACGTAACCTGGTGTACAGTACTTTTATTGTACAAAACAATACATGACAAGTAGAATAACTTTTCTCAGTATGGTAACACTTGACCTTTTCTGTAAATCTCGCATTGATCAAAAACATTTTAGAATAGTTTTTGAAAATATTCAATATTACACACATCTTCACTACTTTAGGTCAAGTAAACATGAACTAAGGCACTATCATTTCCTCATTATAAAACACCAGCATCAAAAAACAGGACAAGGATGTCACTTTTCATCAGTGAAGCATTTTTACAGACACCATCCCACCATATCATCTACTCTGCCTCATCATACTAATTATTTCCTCAGTTCACCTCATCCAGTTCCATACTACAACCCAAACCAACAGAATGAACTACAAACAAACTAAATAGCACTACAGTGCCTTCAAAAAGGATTCACACCCCTTGAATTTTTCCACATTGTTGTGTTACAAAGTGGGATTAAAATGGATTTGTCATTTTTTGTCAATGATCTACAAAAAAAATATATATATATATATATTATATATATTGAAAACACTAATATACTGTTTCTACATTATATAAGTATTCAACCCCCTGAGTCAATACCTGTTAGAATCACTTTTGTCAGAATCACATTACAGCTGTGAGTCTTTCTGAGATCTCTAAGAGCTTTCCACACCTGGATTGTGCAACTTTTGGCCATTATTCTTAAAAAAAAATCTTCAAGCTCTGTCAAATTGGTTGTTGATCATTGCTAGACAACCATTTTCAGGTTTTGCCATAGATTTAGGCAGATTTAAGTCAAAACTGTAACTCGGACACTCAGGAACATTCATTGTCTTCTTGGAAAGCAACTCCAGTGTAGATTGGGCCTTGTGTTTTAGGTTTACAGGTTAGCTGACTCCTTACTCCAATTAACCTTTGGCAAAGTCATTAGCCTAGGGGTTCATATACTTTTTCCAACCTACACGGTGAATGTTTAAATTATGTATTCAATACAGACAAGAAAAATACAATTTGTGTGTTATTAGTTGAAGTCTATTGTTATGACTTAGATGACCAGATCAAATTTCATGACCAATTTATGCAGAAGTCCAGGTAATTCCAAAGGGTTCACATCATTTTTCTTGCCACTGTATGTGAGAGTGAAGTGAGTTTGGAAAAACTGAAAGTATGCATCTTAGAAATTTTCAAATACAAACTTTATATGTCCAAACTCAATCAAATAGGCTTCCCCAAAATAACATGGATGCTGTGGTAGAATGTTTATTTTGATTGGGGATTTTGATAAATGCACAAAATCGCACCAGGTAGCCTGATTTCATTTGTGTCATGAAAAAGATTATTAGGGAAATCCTTCTTCTTGCAAAGCATCTAAACGCTTAAATCAAACTATTATATTGTGTTCCTATGGGTCAGTCACCGGGATCAGCTTTTATCGCCACCCACTTTACACAATATAAAGGCTAAACATTTCTAACCCTACGAACGAACGTAGTGGTACTTAATCGGCAGACCTAGACCGTCACACTGAATAAGCCAAGACGTCCTATAATCGTTTACGACCTAAGAATTTGCCTACATAAGACAGATAAAATCATACATTGATCTGGTAAAGGCCTCTACAGACTAACGAAAATGCAAGGATGGTATATTGTTTTGCTCCAGGTTGCAACCATATCTCTACAGTGGGAAGGTTTATCGTTTTATCGGTTCCCGAAAGATGTAATGAATAAACTTTGGGTCCATCTGAAAGGTAAGCCAAGTCTGTTAGCGAGATATTAAAGGCAGGTGTGGAGGTGTATATTTTATTTTATTTTTTATTTTTTTTTTACATGTTAGCACATTATCTTTACTTGTTTTAATTACATAAATGCTTCACACTTCAAAGTTATGTTAGCTGATGAGATTCTCATAGAACAAAACGTATAAGATCTCCTAAGCCTGTGTTCACCAGACCTTATTTTCGGGATTTATAAAAATAAACATTCATTTCCCCATAGGCTTTGGCCAACGAGCCATGGCGGAGTTAGCCTCCGTTAGTGCCTACAAAAAGACAGCCATTTATATTGCTCTCTATTATACTAACCTCTATCACGATAATGTTCTGAGTGGAGGTTCCACTCCCCTCATCAACAGTGATTGGTTGGCCATCTCTCCATGTATTGTGTCCCGCTGGCTTCACAAAGCTCCTGTGGCCTCCAGTGAGATGTCCACCTGAGAGAGTGATTGGGTAAAAGAGGCGTAGGTTAGCTACAGTCAATGCTCAACGGCATATTTATTAAACACTGGCTAGAATTGACAAGGATGTAAGACTTATCATTCAAGAATAGAGTAGAGCATAATGAAATGACTTTATTCCATATAGTCAGTCAGGTAAATATCAGGTAAAAACGGTCCTTGTTCTAGGCTAGATTTACTGTCTCTCTAAAAACAAGTATTTACACAAGCCTGTTTCAAATGGCAAGTTAACAAAAGGGTTAATGAGGGGTATGTGGTTAATTACCCTTTTACCCAAAGACACTTCACATGATAACTATAATATGTCAGCTAAAGAATGGTCCCTAAATATCCCCTGTGTACATCTCAAGCCCCACTGCTACATTTCTCCCTTATGCCTGATAAGGCTACTCCGGAAGGAGAAGCTCTTGTAACATAGTTTGCACTTGAGATGGTTTGGGGTGAGTTGGACCACAGAGTAAAGGAAAAGCAGTGCTGAGCATATATGGGAACTCCTTCAAGACTGTTGGAAAAGCATTCCTCGTGAAGCTGGTTGAGAGAATGCCAAGAGTGTACAAAGCTGTCATCAAGGCAAAGGGTGGCCACTTTGAAGAATATCAAATATTTTGATTTGTTTAACACTTTTTTGGTTACTACGTGATTCCATATGTGTTATTTCATAGTTTTGATGTGTTCACTATTATTCTACAATATATAAAATAGTACAAATAAAGTAAAACCTGCTATGAGTAGGTGTGTCCAAACTTTTGACTGGTTCTGTATATGTAGATAGCTATAATATCTAACACCCTGTTCTTTCTAAACATGTCTGCTCTGAGGATACTGATCATGAAAAGTTGCAATTTGTTAATTTGTATTTATGTATATTTCAGTGGTGGATACACTATGGCTGTGATTTGTTTTGTTGATTAATTTGCAAAGCAGCAAGCAATAGCATATTTCAAAGAGCAGCTCAGAGCACACTTGTTCCATTTAATCACGCCCCATGACGCCAACCAATGAAATCCTTTCTCTTCAGTCTAAATAGGAAGTAACAGTGCCCGAGAACAGTTTTCACGTTAGCGTTTTTATTTAGACATTTATTAACCTAATGTAACTAAAATATGACAAATGTAACTGCTAAGCATCACATACTTACCCAAAGTAGTCTTTAATTCGCGTTGGAGGCAGGACTTGGTTGATAGATGTTATCTAGGTGACGCTAGCTAGCTGCTAACAATGGCTAACTGTATGGTTTTTCACACTCAAATAGCCTCCATCATGGAGGTTCTAGCGAATGCAGCCGTGGCAGAGATCTGTAAACTCGTAGACGACGACTATGCAGTGTTTCGTTTGGAAATAACTCAAAGCCAGAAAGAAAACAGGGGGTTGCGGAGGAAACTACAGCTACTGGAACTGAAGGTGGCACGGGAGCGCGCAGAGAAGACAATGCGAGAGCGCGTCCTCTCCAGTCGTCCCAGTAGTGTCAAGATCCTCGACCGATACAGAGGAATGGCAAGAGGTACATTTTGCCCCGTTCCCTTCTGCCCATATGTTGTTTGGATAGTATGCAATAATTCCCCTGGTTACTTAGTTATCTTGCAAGAAGTTATGAGAAGTGTTACTTACATTCTTGCCAATTCTAGACTGCGTCAAAACTCAATAGTGTATAATAGTCAAAATAGCGTTGAGCATTGACAGCACCCAACCTAACCACCTCTTTTCACTGAATCACTCTCTCAGGTGAAGGACATCTCACTGGAGGCCACAGGAACTTTGTGAAGCCAGCGGGCAACAATACATGGAGAAATGACGAAACCATAGCTATAGAAGAAGGGAGTGGAACCTCAACCCAGAACGTTATCGTAATAGAGGTAAGTGCAATAGTTTTCCATTACAATTACAGTACATCAAATGTGACAAGTTTCAGAAAGGCTTCCCTCAGCTATTCACTTGCTTACATGTACAGTTGAAGTCAGAAGTTTACATACACCTTAGCCAAATACATTAACTCAGTTTTTCACAATTCCTGACATTTAATCCTAGTAAAACGTCCCTGTCTTAGGTCAGTTAGGATCACCACTTTATTTTAAGAATGTGAAATGTCAGAATAGTAGAGAATAATTTATTTAAGCTTTTATTTCTTTCATCACATTCCCAGTGGGTCAGAAGTTTACATACGCTCAATTAGTATTTGGTAGCATTGCCTTTAAATTGTTTAACTTGGGTCAAACGTTTCGGGTAGCCTTCCACAAGCTTCCCACAATTTGGGTGAATTTTGGCCCATTTCTCCTGACAGAGCTGGTGTAACTGAGTCAGGTTTGTAGGCCTACTTGCTCCCACACACTTTTTCAGTTCTGCCCACACATTTTCTATAGGATTGAGGTCAGGGCTTTGTGATGGCCACTCCAATACCTTGACTTTGTTGTCCTTAAGGCATTTTGCCACAACTTTGGAAGAATGCTTGGGGCCCTTGTCCATTTGGAAGACCTATTTGCGACCAAGCTTTAACTTTCTGACTGATGTCTTGAGATATGTCCACATAATTTTCCTACCTCATGATGCCATCTATTTTGTGAAGTGCACCAGTCCCTCCTGCAGCAAAGCACCCCCACAACATGATGCTGCCAACCCCATGCTTCACAGTTGGGATGGTTTTCTTCGCCTTGCAAGCCTCCCCCTTTTTCCTCCAAACATAACGATGGTCATTATGGCCGAACAGTTCTATTTTTGTTTCATCAGACCAGAGGACATTTCTCCAAAAAGTATGATCTTTGTCCCCATGTGCAGTTGCAAACCCTAGTCTGGATTTTTTATGGCTATTTTGGAGCAGTGGCTTCTTCCTTGCTGAGCGAAATAGGACTTGTTTTGCTGTGGATATAGATACTTTTGTACCTGTTTCCTCCAGCATCTTCCTTTGCTGTTGTTCTGGCATTGATTTTCACTTTTCGCACCAAAGTACGTTCATCTCTAGGAGACAGAACGCGTCTCCTTCCTGAGCCAAATGACGGCTGCGTGGTCCCATGGTGTTTATACTTGCGTATTATTGTTTGTACTGATGAATGTGATACCTTCAGGCGTTTGGAAATTGCTCCCAATGATGAACCAGACTTGTGGAGGTCTACCATTTATTTTCTGAGGTCACTGAGTTTGAAGGTAGGCCTTGAAATACATCCACAGGTACACCTCCAATTGACTCAAATGATGTCAATTAGCCTATCAGAAGCTTCTAAAGCCATGACATCATTTTCTGGAATTTTCCAAGCTGTTTAAAGGCACAGTCAACTTAGTGTATGTGAACTTCTGACCCACTGGAATTGTGATATAGTGAAATAATCTGTCTGTAAACAATTGTTGGAAAAATTACTTGTGTCATGCACAAAGTAGATCTCCTAACCGACTTCCCAAAACTATAGTTTGTTAACAAGAAATGTGTGGAGTGGTTGAAAAACGAGTTTTAATGACTCCAACCTAAGTGTATGTAAACTTCTGACTTCAACTGTACATCCTAATTTATCTGCCATAGGGGAGACTTCCCTACGACATTGTTATCCAATTCCACTCATGTACCGGTAATAACCTCTTCTCTTTTTGTCAGTCTGCAGATGCAGAGGCTGCAGGCCCTGGGGTCAAGCAAGAGAGATCTGAAGGAGAGGAGAACCCACGGCACAGCAGAGACATCCAGACTGGAGCAGCTGGAGCGCCCTATGAAGCCACAGAGGACCCCACCACCGCTGCTGTCGCGTCCCAACCCAGGACCCGACGCAGCATCATGGAGGTCAGTGGAAGGCCGGACGCTGTCCTCAATTCAGAGACAGACACCAAGACTTTAACTGTAACACACAGGCTCTTAGACACAGGATCT
This sequence comes from Hucho hucho, assembly GCA_003317085.1. Taxonomy (NCBI): domain Eukaryota; kingdom Metazoa; phylum Chordata; class Actinopteri; order Salmoniformes; family Salmonidae; genus Hucho; species Hucho hucho. Next base: position 602,317 of record QNTS01000330.1, read on the forward strand.
GACCAAATATCAGACCCAGAGAGACTGGGGCAGGGGCCACTGGGCTGTCTTGCTGCTCCCGGCTCAGAGTATTTACCGGTATTTCACCAGAGCCAGAGGCCTGTTCATTCCTGTGGGGATGGTGACACGTTAGACCCTGGTGGTGATGATGGTCCGTCTTGTTCTTACACTACAGAAATGGACCCTGGCAACATATCCTTGGGTTTAGAGACACAGACTGATCTGTTTAGAGGTGAATGGAACCGGTATAGTAGGAGTGTATACTCTGAAGGGTGCCTAGATAAGAAAGGGGAGGTTATAGTCGAGGATGAGGTGACTGTGAAAGTGGATGGCGACACATCTCTTACATGGAATGCAGATGAGAATCACTTAGGGGAAGGACACTCACAGGGCAACACCAGTGACTTCTTAGACTACAGGGAAAGCTTAGAGACAAATCCAAATGTTGCGACCCACTCCCCTTTACACGTGTTCAGGGATCGCGACCCAGTGTACACATCAATGGCACCTTCCGATTCACACAGCCGTGTCCTTTTCGATCAGGCATTGAACTCAAAAGACAGGGCTAGAGCCCAGGCTCGCGGAGGCGGTAGTAAAGAAAAACGGTTCCTCTGCATGTTCTGTAACAAAGGCTTCAGCTGCTCCCAGAAGGTGGAGATCCACCAGAGGGTCCACACAGGGGAGAAACCCTACAGCTGTACCCAGTGTCACATGCGCTTCACCCAGGCTGGTGACCTGAAGAGGCATCAGAGGGTCCACACAGGGGAGAAACCTTACAGCTGCCCCCAGTGTGAGAAGAGGTTCTCCCGACACCACCATTTGAAGATGCACTTGAAGGTCCACACGGGAGACAGGCCGTTCGTCTGAAATCACTACAGGTAGAGGTTCTCAGAAAGGAGCTACCCTCAGTATACACCAGCAGAAAAACCATTCCACTCTAGAACATAGCTTCTGACGTTTAGATCAAATCCTGCATTAAAGAAAATTAAGAATTTTCTTTGTTGGCTGCAATAAAAAACAGATGCATTTGTAATAACGAGAGTAACAGATTTCAGTGTTGGATATTCCTGGGTAGAATATTGCATCCAGACATTGTGTGATAAATATTTTTTTTTTATTTTTTTTACCTTTATTTAACTAGACAAGTCAGTTAAGAACAAATTCTTATTTTCAATGACAGCCTAGCAACAGTGGGTTAACTGCCTGTTCAGGGGCAGAACAACATATTTGTTCCTTGTCAGTCTGTTACATATTGTGTTTGTACTGTGTAGGCTATATGATGTTCACAAATGCCTATTTCATTACTTCCATTCAACTATGTAATTTTTCCCCAAATACTCTTTTCAAAGAGAGAAAGTGTATGCAGTTTATCAATTGTGTGTGGTTTTCATATGGTGTATTTAAAATGTGTTTGTTTAATAAACACAAAATGGGACATTTCATTCTCAGACTTTCATTGAAATTCCCTTTAATATACTGTGCTTTCGGAAAGTATTCAGACCCCTTGACTATTTCCTAATTTTGTTACTTTAAAGCCTTATTCTATAATGTATTAAGTTATTTTTTCCCCTCAATCTACACACAATATCCCATGAGGACAAAGCAAAAACAGGTTTTTAGAAAAAAATATAAAGAATACCTAATTTACATAACTATTCAGACACTTTGCTATGAGACTCGAAATTGAGCTCAGGTGCATTCTGTTTCCATTGGTCATCCTTGATGTTTCTACAACTTTGAGTCCACCTGTGGTAAATTCAATTGATTGGACATGATTTGGAAAGGCACACACCTGTCTATATAAGGTCCCACAGTTGACCGTGCATGTCAGAGCAAAAACCAAGCCATGAGGTCAAAGGAATTGTCCGTCGAGCTCCGAGACAGGATTGTGTCGAGGCACAGATCTGGGGAAGGGTACCAAAAAATGTCTGCAGCATTGAAGGTCCCCAAGAACACAGTGGCCTCCATTCTTAAATGGAAGAAGTTTGGAACCACCAAGACTCTTCCTACAGCTGGCCAAACTGAGCAATTGAGGGAGAAGGGCCTTGGTCAGGGAGGTGACCAAGAACCTGATGGTCACTCTGACAGAGCTCCAGAGTTGCTCTGTAGAGATGGGAGAACCTTCCAGAAGGACAACCATTTCTGCAGCACTCCACTAATCATGCCTTTATGGTAGAGTGGCCAGACGGAAGCCACTCTTCAGTATAAGGCACATGACAGCCCGCTTGGAGTTTGCCAAAATGCACCTAAAGGACTCTCAGATCATGAGAAACAAGATTATTTGGTCTGATGAAACCAATATTGAACTCGTTGGCCTGAATGCCAAGTTTGGAGGAAACCTGGTACCATCCCTACAGTGAAGCATGGCGGTGGCAGCATCATGCTGTGGGGATGTTTTTCAGAGGCAGGGACTGGGAGACTAATCAGGGTCTGAATACTTATGTAAATGTAATATTTTTTAAATGTTTAATACATTTGCAAAAATGTCTAAAAACCTGTATTTGCTTTGTCATTATGGGGTATTGTTTGTAGATTGATGAAGGGGAAAAAATGATTTAATCAATAGCAAAATGTGGAAAAAGTCAAGGGGTCTGAATGAACTGTACATCGGTTCTGATCTCACCCTATTCATGCACACAACAGAGATTTATAACCAATATACACTTACTAAATATACCTACACATACCCACACACTAACAAACACCACCTGTACACGTCAGGGTTGTATTTCTTGACTTATGATAGCTGACTCATATTTACCTACAACATATTTATGTCCACCAAGATGGGTTTAACAAAAATGAAGTAATTCTATAACTACAGTATAGGACTCAAGTGTAGTGGGGATGGGTCAACACTCCATGTTGAAAGTGTGTTTATCTGTGTGTTCTTACAGTTGAAGTTGGAAGTTTATATACACTTAGGTTGGAGTCATTAAAACTCTGTTTTTAACCGCTACACACATTTCTTGTTAAACTATAGTTTTGGCAAGTCGGTTAGGACATCTACTTTGTGCATGACACAAGTCATTTTTCCAACAATTGTTTACAGACAGATTATTTCACTTAATTCGCTGTATCACAATTCCAGTGGGTCAGAAGTTTACATACACTAAGTTTGAGTTCATTTTTATTTTTAGTGCACAATAATCAACGTTTCAGTAAAAGTGCCGGTTTTAGCCAGCCGGCTAATTTTCAACCGCAGTCCCTGGGCAGGTTATTAAAAACAAGTTTTGACTGTGCCTTTAAACAGCTTGGAAAATTCCAGTAAATTATGGCATGGCTTTAGAAGCTTCTTATAGGCTAATTGACATAATTTGAGTCAATTGGAGGTGTACCTGTGGATGTATTTCAAGGACTAACTTCAAACTCAGTGCCTCTTTGCCTGAAAATCAAAAGAAAATTTGTAGACCTCCACAAGTCTGGTTCATCCTCGGGAGCAATTTCCAAACGCCTGAAGGTACCGCGTTCATCTGTACAAAGAATTATACGCAAGTATAAACGCTGTCATACCGCTCAGGAAGGAGACGCGTTCTGTCTCCTAGAGATGAACGTACTTTGGTGCGAAAAGTGAAAATCAATCCCAGAACAACAGCAAAGGACCTTGTGAAGATGCTGGAGGAAACAGGTACAAAAGTATCTATATCTACAGTAAAACGAGTCCTATATCGACATAACCTGAAAGGCCACTCAGCAAGGAAGAAGCCACTGCTCCAAAACCGCCATAAAAAAGCCAGACTACATTTTGCAACTGCACATGGGGACAAAGATCGTACTTTTTGGAGAAATGTCCTCTGGTCTGATGAAACAAAAATAGAACTGTTTGGCCATAATGACCATTGTTGTGTTTGGAGGAAAAAGGGGGGGCTTGCTAGCCGAAGTACACCATCCCAACCGTGAAGCACGGGGGTGGCAGCATCATGTTGTGGGGGTGCTTTGTTGCAGGAGGGACTGGTGCACTTCACAAAATAGATGGCGTCATGAGGGAGGAAAATTATGTGGATAAATTGAAGAAACATCTCAAGGCATCAGTCAGGAAGTTAAAGCTTGGTCGCAAATGGGTCTTCCAAATGGACAATGACTCCAAGCATACTTCCAAAGTTGTAGCAAAATGGCTTAAGGACAACAAAGTCAAGGTATTGGAGTAGCCATCACAAAGCCCTGACCTCAATCCTATAGAAAATTTGTGGGCAGAACTGAAAAAGCATGTGTGAGCAAGGAGGCCTGACTCAGTTACACCAGCTCTGTCAGGAGGAATGGGCCAACATTCACCCAACTTATTGTGGGAAGCTTGTGGAAGGCTACCCTAAACATTTGACCCAAGTTAAACAATTTAAAGGCAATGCTACCAATTACTAATTGAGTGTATGTAAACTTCTGACCCACTGGGAATGTGATGAAAGAAATAAAAGCTGAAATAAAAAATTCTCTCTATTATTCTGACATTTCACATTCCTAAAATAAAGTGGTGATCCTAACTGACCTAAGACAGGGAATTCTTACTTGGATTAAATGTCAGGAATTGTGAAACTGAGTTGAAATATATTTAGCTAAGGTGTATGTAAACCTCCGACTTCAACTGTACCTGAGGGAGTGTATGTCTGTGTAATCTGTATCACCTGTGTCTTCCAGGATGAGGAGGGTCCAGAGGTGCTGCTGGTGAAGGAGGAGGGGTGTGAGGAGGGTCTGGGGAACTCTAAGGGGACCATGGTCATGGAGGACAACCAGACTACACCTCCTGAACCCACAGAGGAGCCAGCTGAGCAGCACAGGACCACACACAGTCTCAGTGAGGCGAGTCCACTGTGAACTACTGTCTGAATGGTATTAGGTCAGGTATCCACAAAGCCTCTCAGAGTAGGAGTGCTGATCATTGTTCATAATAAATATGATTGTATGGACAGATCCTATATCAGCACTCCTACTCCAAGACACTTTGTGGATACGGGCCCAGGTCTTGATTAATTTAGTCTTAAGTCTGGGACCATGCCTTTTAATTATCAAACCATTAAAGAGATAAGTCCGATGAACTGGTGGATACCATTTTTATGTCTCTGCGTCCAATATGCAGGAAGTTAGAAGGAATTTCATGAGCCAGTAATAACTAGCTTAGCACAAAAACTGGATGAGGTGTAACCGAAGACTTCCATTCTTTGCGCTAAGCTAGTTAGCAAAGCTAGTTGCCAAAATCCCAAACTATCCTTTTAAAGAGTGTCAAGTAATCAAATCAACGACAACGTTTGCATAGTACCCATGGCAATCCCTCATTGCCCAATCAAATCATGTCAGATGTCTTGATCCAACATCCTCTCACTCTGTATCTCTTACAGTCAGTAGACATGGAGGATGGGAAGCCTGATCTGCAGCTGGTCAAAGAGGAGACAATAGAAGACAGACCAGAGAGTGGACTAAAGATGTGGGATGAAGGTAAGGGAGAAATACATATAGAGAACATATACACTATGTGTATATATACATCAATAGGAATAGAGATGCACCTGCATAAAATGAATACAACTTATGTTTATATATTAAAACAAACAAATTATAATGTTTTGAACTTGACCAGGTAATTGACTCAAACTCCATATGTTGAGTTTTCTGCCATGTAACCTTTTCCTGCAGGTGGTTGGCCGGAAGCTAACAGAGGAGACTGGGCGGCCATCTTGGATTCCCAGACCCAGACTGTTGCAGCCAAGGTTCCTGTGGACGACATCACCGAGCAGGCCAGGACCAGAGGCGACATAGTGGAGGTCAGTGGATGGGAAAGTGTCCTCAGCTCTGGGCTGGGGAACAACACTGTTAACCACAACCAGAAACACAGTCAAACACAAAACAACATCTCCATGAGACCAGGGCGAGGTGTAGATTTGGTCTACGGGGACAGGGTGTCCGTATGCGGTGGGAAAGAACAGACGCGGCTAGTGATGCTCCTATAGTTGTGATTCACAGAGACTGATGGCGCATCAGGTTAACCCCCTAACAGGTATTGCCTTTAGCCTGCCTTCGATTAGGCAAATTATTTAGCTTCTTTGTCATTGTCGTGGAAATTCAGTACTGAGAGAGACTTGGTCTTGGTCATTTCTTCAAACAATCATCTTTATTTAATATCGATTCATTATTGCAATAATGAGACCATCAGCCCACCAGTCTTGACTGACTGTTAGGCTGAGAGTCTAGCCTTTACAGACGATGCACAGTTTTTTTTTATAGCTGATACCAAGATTGCTTAGTCAGTCACTTCTAACCTTCCCATAAGCCACCTTGGTTATCTACACAGGATGGTCTTTTACTTAGTTTCCCAGATGCCAGGAAGATGAGACAATGAGGCATTGTTCTTAACTCTTCCAGGCTCTCTCTATCGAGTCACACACACCACATCTTGTCTATAGAATGCCAGCTTTTAGGTTTTTATCACCAACACAAATCAATGGTCAGCTTCAAGCTATCTCTAGTAGAACCCATGTCCTCAACACCCAGACTAGCTGCAGGGTGCTAGAGTGGAGACCATCAAACACAGCATTAGCAGGACAGACATCTTACTGTTCTTTAAGTAAATAATTGTTACATAGCCAACAAATAATGTGAATACATAATTTTTCCCTCACATCATTCACCACATACTTTACTCTGAGACTGCCATCATTGAAGTCGTTTGTGGTGACGAGGGGCATTGTACAAAACAAAGTCATCAGCGATTGTATCGTCTCTAACCAATCAGAGTATTTGTATTTATGAAGGAAATCGTTGTGGAAATCTGAAGCTCAAGTTGGCTACACAATGCAATGTTCTTTCTATTGGCTGGCTGGCTAGCTAGGTAGCAAGCTAGCAAACATAGCTACAAACAATAATACCAAATATAATATCAGCATGTGATGTAGCTATTTAGCTGTAAAATCGCCTAAACAAACTGCAGTATCAATCTCACCATGTTCAACCTGCAGATTGATGTGCCTCAGAGTGGAGTCTAACATTGGCCGCACTGCGCATTCTGAGCAATTAAAAACTCAACATTAACTTGAATTTTGTCAAGAAGAAGTACAACATTACAAATATTTTCAGAGATTTTAAATAATGACCTTGCTATCTGTAATATCATATAGCTTTGGAATCGTGACATTATGTACTTTAGAGGAAAATAGGCATGTTTCTCGACATATACACTGACTTTGAGAAGGGATTGCGTGACGCAGTATGACAACATGAATGCGATTGGTCGACAGTCTGCTGGGTGGGGCGTTATACGTTGCTTCATTCATTGGATTCCTATTTCCTTTCTGTAACATCTCTGTCAACGGCACCATGCAATGCACCCTGGACTAAAGAGGCAGACAAATAGGAAAAATGTGATAGACCCTCCGTTAAATTACACATTTCTTGAGGTAGGAATATCGCAAAAATATGTTCAATGGCTCAATCGAGAGAAGACATCCTCCTGACTTATGACATCGGCCAGTATTGAAATCTGACATGTATGATATATGTTCTCTCGATATAAAAGTCATATTCCTATTAACTTCCAGTGTAGTGAGAGACTTTATCACGGTGCTACGTCATACTGGACGGATTTCTGCCTGCTTGAACGCCAGTAACTCAGATACACATGAAAACATGAAATGTTCCAGGGAATCGCGAGAACTTCACTCAGAGATGCACAAAAACAATATAACATTCAAAATGGATGAACCTTTCCTTTAAGGCAGCTACTATATATACAAATATTACATTTCATAGCACTTTTGACAACACATTAACTATGTGCCCTCAGGCCACTACTCCACTACCTCTTATCTACAACACAAAATCCATGTGTACGTGTGTAGAGTGCATGTGTATGCTTGTGTCTGTGCCTATGTGTGTGTGTCTGTTCATAGTCCCAGCTGTTCCATAAGGTGTATTTATCTGTTTTTTAAATCTGATTATACTGCTTGCATCAGTTACCTGATGTGGAATAGAGTTCCATGTAGTCATGGCTCTATGTAGTACTGTGGGCCTCCCATAGTCTGATCTGGACTTTGGAACTGTGAAGAGACCTCTGGTGGCATGTCTTGTGGGGTATGCATGGGTGTCCGAGCTGTTTGCTAGTAGTTTAAACAGACAGCTCGGTGCATTCAACATTTGAACAGTTCTTACAAAACAAGTAGTGATGAAGTCAATCTCTCCTCTACTTTGAACCATGAGAGATTGACATGCATATTATTAATGTTAGCTCTCAGTGTACATTTAAGGGCCAGCCGTCCTGCCCGGTTCTGAGGCAATTGTAATTTTCCTAAGTCCGTATTTGTGGCACCTGGAAAGTAGTCAAGGTGCGACAAAACTAGGGCCTGTAGAACCTGCCTTGTTGATAGTGTTGTTAAGAAGGCAGAGCAGCGCTTTATTATGGACAGACTTCTCCCCAGATTTAGTTGAAGTTTTCAAACCTCAGATTTACTCACGTGTGTTCTGGCTCTGGCCCAACCCATCGGTTTCTGGACCAATCAGTCGGCCCCAAATGTGTTCGCATTGGTGAAGGGTCGGGGAGGTACTCAGATCCAGACTCATTGCGGAGAAGAAAATTACAGTTGAAGTCGGAAGTTTACATACACCTTAGCCAAATATATGTCAACTCAGTTTTTCACAATTCCTGACATTTAATCCTAGTAAGAATTCACTGTTTTAGGTCAGTTAGGATCACCACTTTATTTTAAGAATGTGAAATGTAGAATAATAGTAGAATGATTTATTTCAGCTTAAATTTTTTTCATCACATTCCCAGTGGGTCAGAAGTTTACATACCCTCAATTAGTATTTGGTAGCATTGCCTTTATATTGTTTCGGGTAGCCTTCCACAAGCTTCCCACAATTTGGGTGAATTTTGGCCCATTTCTCCTGACAGAGCTGGTGTAACTGAGTCAGGTTTGTAGGCCTCCTTGCTCGCACACGCTTTTCCAGTTCTGCCCACAAATTTTCTATGGGATTGAGGTCAGGGCTTTGTGATGGCCACTCCAATACCTTGACTTTGTTGTCCTTAAGCCATTTTGCCACAACTTTGGAAGTATGCTTGGGGTCCATTTGCGACCAAGCTTTAACTTCCTGACTGATGCCTTGAGATGTTGCTTCAATATATCCACATAATTTTCCTCCCTCATGATGCCATCTATTTTGTGAAGTGCACCAGTCCCCCCTGCAGCAAAGCAACCCCACAACATGATGCTGCCACCCCCGTGCTTCACGGTTGGGATGGTGTTCTTTGGCTTGCAAGCCTCCCCCTTTTTCTTCCAAACATAATGATGGTCATTATGACCAAACAGTTCTATTTTTGTTTCATCAGACCAGAGGACATTTCTCCAAAAAGTACAATCTTTGTCCCCATGTGCAGTTGCAAACCGTAGTCTGGCTTTTTTATGGCGGTTTTGGAGCAGTGGCTTCTTCCTTGCTGAGTGGCCTTTCAGGTTATGTCGATATAAGGCTAGTTTTACTGTGGATATAGATACTTTTGTACCCGTTTCCTCCAGCATCTTCACAAGGTCCTTTGCTGTTGTTCTGGGATTGATTTGCACTTTTTGCACCAAAGTACGTTCATCTCTAGGAGACAGTACGCGTCTCCTTCCTGAGCGGTATGACGGCTGCGTGGTCCCATGGTGTTTATACTTGCGAACTATTGTTTGTACAGATGAACGTGGTACCTTCAGGTGTTTGGAAATTGCTCCCAATGATGAACCAGACTTGTGGAAATCTACAAACAAAAAAATCTGAGGTCTTGGCTGATTTCTTTTGATTTTCCCATGATGTCAAGCAAAGAGGCACTGAGTTTGAAGTTAGGCCTTGAAATACATCCACAGGTACACCTCCAATTGACTCAAATGATGTCAATTAGCCTATAAGAAGCTTCTAAGGCCATGACATCATTTTCTGGAATTTTCCAAGCTTCTTAAAAGGCACAGTCAACTTAGTGTATGTAAACCTCTGACCCACTGGAATTGTGATACAGTGAAATAATCTGTCTGTAAACTGTTGGATAAATTACTTGTCATGCACAAAGTAGATGTCCTAACCGACTTGCCAAAACTATAGTTTGTTAACAAGAAATGTGTGGAGTGGTTGAAAAACGAGTTTTAATGACTACGACCTAAGTGTATGTAAACTTCCGACTTCAACTGTATGTCCGTGGACGTGGCATAGTGTTTGGCCGGAGCAAGGAGTCTGGGAAGCCAGGCAAGCCTTCTATAGGATCTATCAACTGGAACAGGAACCCTGCGACAAGACAGATAGTAATGTTAAACCGGACCTCACACAATGCCAGTGCCTCAACATTAAATGGCTACAAATGACAGTAGTTGTAACGCTATCAGCAGATACGGTGGGAATAAGAATGGTGAATTAAGTTTCCCTTAACCGGTGAAAATCCACCAGAGGATGCCACCTGTGCTGGGCCAGTTCTACCTCTCGTCCAGCCTGAAGAGGCACCGGAGTGTCCACACAGGAGAAACCCTACAGCTGCCCCAAATGTGAGAAGAGGTTCTCCCACCAGCACCATCTGAAGATGCACCTGAAGGTCCACACGGAATAATGGCTGTTTGCCTGTACACACTGCTGGAAGAGGTTCTCAGAGAGGATCAAACTCAGTATACACCAGCAGAAAGTGTACATGGCCCATGAATAGAGTATAGTGACATGTAATGTAGTACTAGTTAGTTTGTTTGTCGTTAATTCTGTTGGTTTTGGATGTAGGAGGGAACTGGATGAGGTGAACTGAGGCAGAGTAGATGATATGGTGATGGTGTTTGTAAAAATGCTTCACTGATAAAAAGTGACAACTACAACAAAACATTATGAGCACCTGCTTTTTCCATGACTGACTGACCAGGTAAATCCAGGTGAAATCTATGATTCCTTATTGATATAATTTGTTAAATCCACTTCAATCAGTATGGATGAAGGGAATGACACAGCTTAAAGAAGAATTTTTAAGCCTTGAGACAATTGAGACATAGATTGTGTGCTATTCAGAGGTTGAATGGGCAAGACAAAAGATTTAAGTGCCTTTAAACGGGGTATGGTAGTAAGTGCCAGTTACACCGGTTTGTGTCAAGAACTGCAACGCTGCAGGGTTTTTCATGCTCAACAGTTTCCTGTGTATATCAAGAATTGTCCACCACCCAAAGAACATCCAGCCAACTTGACACAACTGTGGGAAGCATTGGAGTCAACATGGGCCAGCATCCCTGTGAAACGCTTTCAACACCTTCTAAAGTCCATGCCTCAACAAATTGAGGCTGTTCTGAGGCAAAAGGGGGGGGGGTTTAGCAGCGAGGGTAGCAGATTTACTGAAAAGGTAAACCGTTAACATAGTGAGAAAAGTTATTTTTGTCACCTATCATTTTGTGCAATAAAAGTACTGTACTCCATTTTATAGTCCCACACGGAATGACATTTCAGTCACCATGCCCCTCTACTGGAGGACGGAAGTGCTTTCAATGGGAAAGATTGCTTCCGTACCCGACTTCTGTGATTTTCGTTGAAAACGTCACTGTCCCATGTGGACGGACCTACAGTATGTGAGTGTATGACCATCTTGTTGAAACCAAATAAAAAATTGAATCTGTGCTCACTGACTTGGTTATTTTTGTATCATTGCAGGGACTGAGTTTCCTACATCTCAGTCAAACCAAAACATACTTCATTCTTGAATCAACACATATGGATTTTCTTTTAAATAATGAACTCCAATGGCTCCATATGGTTAGGTAGTTTTATAATGTCATGTTTATGTGTGTACAGCAAAGTGTTTCTTATATAAAAATGTGTCCATTTGTATTTACAGTCTGCAGTCCATGAGGACCTGCTGATATCCGGTGTTGCTGGCGGAAGAGACTGGACCTCTGAAGCGGCTGGTCACAAACCCTGGCCCGGGATCAGGACACTGGATCAGGAGCCGTCGCTCTTCCTTCGCGAGTCAGAACCAGGACCCAACCGCGAAGGACAGAGACCCCACCACCACACAGAACACAACCAATGGACAGGTGGACTGAACAACCTCAGTCCTGGTGGTCATCAGAGAGACAGAGGCTCCAATCTGCGATCCAGTCATCAACTGAGGCCCTTCTCTTCACAGTCTCAGTGCAGGGATAGAGCAGGGCCTGGGGCTGATGGAGATAGACCCTCCTGTTCCTATGATACAAACACCACAGTATCCATGATGAACAGAGCAGGTCACCCTGGGCTTCAGCCTTCACAGAGAGTGGTGGGAGACCCCCCTGGTGGGAGTCTAACAGGAAGTCTGTCTTCTCCTTCAGGATCTCATCTAATGCCTGGTGACTGGGTTCATAGAAAGCCTGGACCTGGGTCTAGCCTTCCTCAGTTACCTTATGGTTACCCCACCAGTACAGACCGGGTCAGGATGGGCGTTCACCACAAGAGGTACTTATCCTATAACACAGCACACAATCCCAACAACACCCAAACAATGGCAAGAGGTCAAGGAGGGAGCTCAAATACTAACCACCTGAGGGTGGTTGCTCCTGCTTCTACCTCCTCTGGTGTCATTGGGTCACAACGTGGGAGGCCGAGCATTAGGACGGACGCCGACAAGCCATACACCTGCCCCACATGTGGAAAGCGCTTCACTGAGGCGAACTATGTGAAGAGGCACCAGACCGTTCACACCAAGGAGAGGCCCTTCAAGTGCAAACGATGTTACAAGAGCTTCTCCTTCCTGAGTAGCCTTATCAGACATAGGAGTGTCCACAACATGGAAAAATTGTAGCAGTGTGGCTTGAGATGTACACAGGGGACATCTGGGAACCATTATTTAGCTTAGCAATTCTCAACTGGTGGGTCGCAGGAAGGTTTGGAATGGGTCGTGGGTGTCTTGAGTAAAAAAATGTGTGTGTGTGTATGTATATATATATATATATATATAACTGTATATTTTTCTTCTTTATTTTTACAAAAAATACTAGTCTCAACTTAAACGACTTAAACCAGGTAGAAATGATGATGAACTTAAAATTTTCAGAGATTAAATTACTTTGAAGATTTGTTTAATCACAGTATTTTAATAGAGCTATTAGCAGTGCCATTTTGATTAATTTTGTGTTCTCAAACCAGTAAGTAATTATTGACAATGAAAGAGGTGAGAATGTTGTTCCCTTGTCATATAATTGCTACATTTAATATCAATATAGAATTAAAAATGGTTTTCCAGATTGTATTTTGGCGGTTATTTTTTGCAATGCGAATATTGGGTTGCGACAGACAACCTGGTTCAATTTTGGTCCCGAGGCAAAACCAGTTGAGAACCACTGCTTTAGCTGACATATTATAGTTATCATGTGAAGTGTTCTGAGTTTTTTAAATTATGATTACTTAGTCGCTCAGTTGAGCATCTGGGTACGCTCACATTGTCACGTGATACAGACTTGTTGTTTGATGTTTTGACGTAAGATAACATGAGCTGGCGCACACCCAGTACGAGGTTTGTGTGGAGGTGCTGACTAACGGCGAATAAACTATACACTATCAAAATAAAGAAAGTCGCACACTACATATATATACTCTCCCAACAATTTAATGGGTATTCACCAACGTTTCGGCATATCTGTGCCTTCCTCAGGGTAATGTCATAAATATTTGAACCAGGTTATATAGACAAACAGTGTAATCAGTGTAATCAATAACAGTAGTGAGGGGTGTGTCGTATTGATAAAGTTAATTACAATTAATTAGTGACACTGTTAAAAAAGATTATATAGTATATGGCATATTAAATATTATTCTATTGTTATCACATAGAAACATAATGGAATATTGTACATCATATTGGCATTAACATATTCAATTTCACAATTTTGTATTCCATTTTTGTTACATATAATAATGGTTCAACCTTGATATATAACAACCATCATCAACAGGGGGAACATATTAGATATATACTTAATAATCTGTAGACATAATTATTTTAAATATATAGGACTTATTCATGATGGAAACAAATGTTCATAAGAAGGGCCTGAGATCAAAATCAATATTCAGACCATCCTGATACAGTTACATATCAGGATATTATTTTTGACTATATTGTATCGTATATTGTATTATTTTTGCATTAGTCTGCTGTACCTGCACCAAAACTCCAGTATTTTTCCTTCATAGCTTGTTCTCCATATTCTTTTTAAATATGGAGCCAAGATGTTTTCAGCACTTATTTTCATGACTGATTAAAACTTGTTTGTAATGGCTCTCTTGTCCCTCTGCAGCAGACATTTGGTGAGCAATATGTTTAGAGCATCGATTTGCAATAAAATTACAGTATTGAATCCCAATACATATAGAATCGTGAGAATCGCAATACATATCGTATCGGCACCTAATTATCGTGTTAGTATCGTATCGAGAGGTTCCTGGCAATTCCCAACATTACATATGAATATATTATACTGAACAAAAATATAAACATGCAACAATTTCACTGTTTTTACTGAGTTACAGTTACTATAAAGAAATCAGTCAATTGAAATAAATAAATTAGGCCCTAATCTATGGATTTCACATGACTGGGCAGGGGCCTGGGAGGGCATAGGCCCACCCACTTGGGAGCCAGGCCCAGCCAATCAGATTGAGTTTTTCCCCACAAAAGGGCTTTATTACAGACCGAAATACTCCTCAGTTTCATCAGCTGTCCGGGTGGTTGGTCTCAGATGATCCCGCTGGTGAAGAAGCCAGATGTGGAGGTCCTGGGCTGGTGTGGTCACACCTGGTCTGTGGTTGTGAGGCCGGTTGGACATACTGGCAAAATATTTAAAACGACATTGAAGGCGGCTTATAATAGAGAAATTAACATAACATTGTTAATGTGCCACTCGGGCTCCCGAGTGGCGCAGTGGTCTAATGCACTGCATCTCCGTGCTCGAGGCGTCCCTACAGACCCTAGTCCAGGCTGTATCACAACCGGCCGTGATTGGGAGTCCCATAGGGTGTTGCACAATTTGGCCAGCGTCGTCCAGGTTCGGATTTGGCTGGGGTAGGCCGTCATTGCCGGGGTAGGCCGACTTGCCTAGTTAAATAAAGGTTAAATAAAAAAAATATCTGGCAACAGCTCTGGTGGACATTCCTGCAGTCAGCATGCTAATTGCACGCTCCCTCAAAACTTGAGACATCTGTGGCATTGTGTTGTAATGATCATGCGGTTTAATCAGCTTCTTGATATGCCACACCCTTCAGGTGGATAGATTCTTGGCAAAGGAGAAATGCTCACTAAAAGGGATGTAAACAAATTTGAGCGAAATAGGCTTTTTGTCCGTATGGAAAATTTGTGGGATCTTCTATTTCAAATCATGAGAAATGTGACTAACACTTTACATGTTGCGTTTGTAACCGATGTGAAATGCATAGCTAGTAAGGGGGTGTGCGCTAATAGCGCTTCGATCTGTGATTTCACTCGCTCTGAGACCTTGAAGTAGTGCTCTGCAAGGGCTGCGGCTTTTGTGGAGCGATGGGTAACGATGCTTCGTGGGAGGCAGTTGTTGATGTATTTTTGTTCAGGATATTTACCCTCTGAATTAGATTTTTCTTATGTTCAATTCATAAAATACCATATTTTTTTATAACACCTTTATAACAAGCCAGGTCTGCTGCGATGTAAACCTCAGGTCATGCTTTCTTTGGGGAACAAGTCCAAAAACAACCCTTAGTGTGGCCTTTCCCCTATAGCCCTCCCATGGCACTAGGTAGTAGGTAAGAGTTGCCGCTAAAGATATTTTTTTTCCTCCCCTGTATCCACTTTAATCTCCCATATCTGTTATGTGTATTATGGTGATGAATATCAAATGGCTGTTGCAAACATTGCCACTCAATAATTGACCTACTCAGCCACACAAGTCACACACTCAAAGTTGGCCTTATTTATACTGATGTATGTCACTGTGTTCATCAATGCAGCAATCACCAAAACATGCTCAAATCAAGTCCCTCTTAACTGTTTCTGTTATTAAAACACCAGAGCTCAAACCCTTATCTATCATCTGTGGTATGGGATCTTTACAAACAGTCCTTGACCTCAAGCTGTTTGTAGTAAATGGCCTGAAGGCTTCAGGTCTTGTGATAACTGAGGTGAAATATTAAACATGAACTAAAGTGCACCTGTACTTGATATTTCAGTCTTACTGGTCTCTACAAACGAGGGAGTGTACATCCTTTTAACTTCTGTTCAGGAGGGTAATTAACCACAAACATTAACCCTTTGCTAACTTGTCATTTCAATCAGGCTTGTCTGAATACCTGTTTTTAGAGACGGTGAACCTAGGCTAGAACAAGGACAGTTGAATATTTACCTTTCTGATGTGATGTAGCTGGAATAAAGTAATGATATTATTGTCTACTCTATTCTTGTTAACACACCGTTCTTTTTAAACTAGTCTGGTCTGAGCTTGAAAGATAGTGATCATGAATAGGCGATCTGATGTGTAATGTAATAAGCAGTACCGTACTTCAAAGAACAGTGTGCATACCTTTTTCAGTCAACCACACCCTTTGAGCTATGATGCCAACCAGTAAGATCCTTTGTAAATAGAAGTGAACAGTGACCAAGAACAATGAAGCAAGGCAGTAAGTCACAGAACAGTAATTTTCCGGTCACTTCTGGGAAACCGGAATGCTTACAGACCTGCTCTCAGATGCAGAGTAGCCCACGTTTTGCGAGCATGGAGAGGCCAGAGATAGCCAGACTAGTAAATTGGACTAAGGAACAGATGTTGGGTATTGGAGAAAGGCCATCAGTGCGGGTTCTGCAAACAATACAGTGGGTGAAGCATGGTGAATGGAAAGATGTGGTTATGGACAGGGAGGAAGAAGAGCCTAGTGTAGTGGGAAGATGTGTGTTGAGGAAGAATGGCGCCAAGTACAAACCGTACTCTGATGTTTCTGATGGCTCAGAAATTTAACCTGATGAGAGTGAGGATGAATTACCTGCGGTGGCAGGTGTGATGAAGATAGAGTCCAAGCCTCACCCCGATGGTCATGCAAAGGATGGTTCTGTCCCAGTCGGTACAAAAGTATGTGGATACTGTTAAATTGGTGAAGGTAGCTCGAATTAGACTTGTGATGATTTTCTGTTTTTCTTCTGCCCAGAGGGAGCAGGTGCTTCACGTCACAGGCCCTCGGGACAAGACCTGTGACTTGAAAGGAGTGATTACTGGGGTGGCGTTGAGGTGGAGCAACTGAAATTGAAGATTCCCTGTGTCTGTGATGCCCGCCGTTTGGTGCGACGCAGACCCCGTGGCGAGCGTAGTGAAACTGAGAAGACACGGTCTGTCCTTTTGAGGTTTTGAAGCAGTCTTTACCTGATGAAGTCATGTGAGGATATGTTTGTTGTCCCGTGAGAGCTTTTGTGCCGAACCCACTAAGGTGTTTCAGATGCCAAACTTATGGTAATGTTTCAGCAGTGTAGGAGTGCATAGGACAATGGAATGTGTAGTATCGGTGTAAAAAAGTGTCAGTTGTGGGGGTGCCCATGTTGCTGGGGATCAGAAGTGCCCGGTGCAAGAGAGACCGGTTGAGGTTGTCAGGGTCAGAGTAGAACAGTGTCATATGCTGAGGCAGTGAAGAGAGTAGTGGATGATTGGTCAAGTGTGAGTAGTAGGCCAATACACAGTGATATGAATTTGTGCTTTGGTAAGGTTGGCTTCTTAGCATTCATTGCCATGGTTATCAACTGTGCCACAGTAATGGCACGTAAATTACAGAAAATAGCTTTTGTGGTGGCAGCCGCAGAGAAGTACTTGGATGTACAAGGTTTTACAGCAAAAGATGATAAATGAGTAATGTCCTCCCCAGGCCGTTGGCCTGTTGTAGGATCAGTTGGGGTCAAAGTAGTGAAATGGGGTGGTGTTTATTTGAATTTTTATTAAATAATATATAGGTGGTGTTAGTTGGTGGTGCATTAAAATATACCCCTTCCTTTTTATTTTTGTATCACAAAATGTAACGTGGTCGAACACACTCCCGTACAGTAGGTGGCGGCATGCACAGACAAAATGTGTAACGCCGTGATAACAAAAGGAAGACCAAGAACCATTTACACGTCAGCTTTTTTGTTATTTAGACGTTCAATAACACATACCTAAACCATGTAGTCTTTAATTCACGTTGGAGACAAGACTTGGTTTATAGATGTTATCTAGGTAAAGCTAGCTAACGTTAGCTGCTAACAATGGCTAACTGTATGGTGTTTCACACTCAAATAGCCTCCATCATGGAGGTTCTAGCGAATGCAGCCGTGGCAGAGATCTGTAAACTCGTAGACGACGACTATGCAGTGTTTCGTTTGGAAATAACTCAAAGCCAGAAAGAAAACAGGACATTGCGGAGGAAACTACAGCTACAAGAACTGAAGGTGGCACGGGAACGCGCAGAGAGGACAAAACGAGAGCGCGTCCTCTCCAGTCGTCCCAGTAGTGTCAAGATCCTCGACCGATACAGAGGAATGGCAAGAGGTACATTTTGCATGCGGATGCGGCACGGCCTGTCGCGGTTCATCTTAGTGCCTGTCGCCCCGTTCCCCTCTGAACATATGTTGAGGTGTTACCCAGATGTGGGTCTTGGTCAGTTTTTGGATAGTATTTAATAATTATCCTAATTTACGTAACGATCTTGTGCAAAGAAGAGCCAATATCATAGTGTAGCTATTGTACAGTCATTGCACCTCAAACCATAGAGATCCTATTGTGCTCACCGTTTGTTGGCACGCCCCCTGTAATCCTACTGTCCATGTTTATTTCATATATAGTGGGCATGCGTCTGGTGATTGTCTTCATTTGCTTGATGGTTTAACGAAACGGGATTGAAGCACTGCTTATCTTGTGCCAAAGCTAAGCATCCTTGAAGATAGAGGAGAGCCGCACACTCTAGGAGCTCAGATGCAAACATTTAATGTCCAACGTTTCGACAGGCAAGCTGTCTTCATCAGGGTATAAACACAAACACTGCGGGGTGACTCGTTTATATAGTGTCAAAAGACACACACACACACACACAGGTGTCTGTAATCATGGCCAAGTGTGGCCTAATATCATTGGTTAATTCTCAAATATTAAAATGGCATACAAAAAACAAATGGATAGCATACGTTCATAGATTAGATTTAGGCTACATAAGCCTACAAACATTTACAATGGTAAAGTCACAATAATCACAAGAATATAAAACAGTAGAAAAGTCTACGTTGAGACCGAAGGGAGAAAGGGTATTTAAATTAAAGATCCAGGCAGCCTCTCGTTTTAACAATAAATTATCGAGGTCACCCCTTCTCCTAGGGAGGGTGACATGTTCAATCCCAATATAACGCAGAAACGAAATCGAGTGGTTTCCTTCCAAAAGGTGGGCCGCAACTGGGTAAGTCGAGTTTTTGCACCTAATGGTGCTACGATGCTCTGAGATACGTACTTTTAATTCACGCTTTGTTTTACCCACATCATTTTTACCACAAGGACAAGTTCTAAGGTAAATAACTGCCTTCGTGGAGCACGTAATAACACCTTTGATTGGGACCTGTTTCCCCGTTTGGGGGTGTTTGAAGGATCTACATTTATAAGTGCCATTGCATTGAGTACAGCCATTACACTTGTAATTTCCATCCAGTAGGGGCGCAAATAGACGCGCAAATAAAGCTAAGCATCCTAACACATACTAACGAACCGGTAACCCTATAGCTAGTTGCTACTAAACTCACACAGCACAGTGTGAATATCTTACTTGTGGAAGGTAATAAACAGCATCAACAAGAGTATTCCTTGTTGTGGCATCATTGTAACCCACGCATCATACAAAAGATGACCCACAACAAAATTCTAACCAGATTCTTGATTTGCTGCATTTCCTATTATTTATTAAATTATTTATTTACTGTGATGCATGGAACATAATACATCAATCTGTAAATAGTATATCAAGAAGTTATGAGAAGTGTTACTTCACATCCTTGCCAATTGTAGACAGTCTCTATTCCCCCCCCCCCCCCCCATCATCAATCTCTCAGGTGAAGGACATCTCACTGGAGGCCACAGGAGCTTTGTGAAGCCAGCAGGACAGGATACATGGAGAGATGACCAACCAATCACTGTTGATGAGGGGAGTGGAACCTCAACCCAGCATGTTATCGTGATAGAGGTTAGTGTAATAGAGTTGCATTAAAAATTACAGTTACTTTGTAAATCAAATGTGGACGGTTTATAACAGAAAGGCTCTCCTCAGCTAATCACTTGCTTACATTTACATCCTAATTTATCTGCCATAGGGGAGGTTGTGACTTCCCTATGACATTGTTATCCAATTCAACCCATGTACTGATAATAACCTCCTCTCTTCTTGTGTTAGTCTGCAGATGGAGAGGCTGCAGGTCCTGGGGTCAAGCAGGAAAGGTCTGAAATAGAGGTGAACCCACGACACAGCAGAGACATCCTGACTGGAGTGGCAGGAGAGCCCCCTGTAGCCACGGAGGACACCGCCCCAGCGCCGCCCAGGACCCAACGCAGCATCACGGAGGTCAGTGGAATGCCGAACACTGTCCTCAAGTCAGAGACAGACACAGAGACTTTAACTGTAACACACAGGCTCTTACACACAGGATCTGACCACAGATCAGACCCAGAGAGACTGGGCCTGGGGAGACAGGGCTGTCGTCCTGCTCACGGCTTGGAGTATTTACCGGTATTTCATCAGAGCCAGAGGATGGTTCATACCCGTGGGGATGGCGACGCTTTAAACACTGGCGGTAATGATCCCTCTTGTTCTTACTCAACAGAGATGGACCCTGGCAACATGCCCTTGGGTTTAGAGACACTGACAGATCTGTCTAGAGGGGACTGGAACCGGTACAATAGTAGTGTATACTCTGAAGGGTGCCTAGATAAGAAAGGGGAGGTTATAGTCGTAGATGAGGTGACTGTAAAAGTGGAGAGCGAAGTTCCTCCCACATGGAATGCAGACAGACACCTAGGAGATGGACACTCACAGGGCAGAGATTTCTTAGATTACAGGGGAAGCTTAGAGACAAATGTAAATATTGCCACCCACTCCTCTTTACATGCGTTCAGGGATAGCGACCCAGTGTCTGTGTCGATGGGGCCTTCCGATTCACATGGCAGCGTCCATTTAGATCCGGTATTGAACTTAAACGACAGGGCTAGAGCCCTGGCTCAGAGAGTGGGAGACACATCAGGCACTAGTAAAGAGAAACAGTTCCTCTGCATGTTCTGTAACAAAGGCTTCAGCTGCCCCCAGAAGGTAGAGATCCACCAGAGGGTCCACACAGGGGTGAAATGCTTCAGCTGTACCCAGTGTCACATGCGCTTTGTCCAGGCTGGTGACCTGAAGAGGCACCAGAGGGTCCACACAGGGGAGAAACCCTACAGCTGCCCACAGTGTGAGAAGAGGTTCTCCCGCCAGGACCACCTGAAGATGCACCTGAAGGTCCACACAGGAGAGAGGCCGTTCGCCTGTACGCACTGCGGGAAGAGGTTCTCAGAGAGGAGATGCCTCAGGATGCACCAGCAGAAAAACCATTCCACTCTATAACATAGAAAGTAACCATTCTGCTCGATAGCTTCTCACATTTAGATCAAACCCTGCATTAAAGACAAATATGAATGTTCATTGTTGTCAGCAGAAAAGATCCCCAGATGCATTTGGAATAACAAAAGTAACAGATTCCAGTGTTGAATATTCCTGGGTAGAATATTGCATCCAGACATAGTGTGATAGATAAGGCATATATAAACCTTAAAAGTATGTTACATTGTGTTTGTACTGTGTAGGATATATGATGTTCACAAAACGTCCTAAGACAGACACGTTTTATGAGAAAATGGATCATGCTGACTTTTTTGTTGAGGCGTGTATGTGTGGTTTTCATATGGTGTATTTAACACTTGTTTATGTTTAATAAACACAAAATGGGACTTTTCATTCTAAAGACTATAATAACAAACCTAATGCAATGATAAATCTTAGCGCTGGCAGTAACGCAATAGGTCCAGGGTTGTCTGAAATATGTTTGGTATTTTCACAGCGATAATTGTGGGTGCAGTAGCTGGTGGTGGTGTGAAAGGGCGGGGTTTTGATGAATAAATACGTTGTAGGAGTGTCAAGGTTTGACCCCTCACTTGGCCAATCAGAACGTGCTCCATGGCTTAATACTGTATGTGGTTGTGTATTTACGCTCTTTTATGTATTGCCTTATCGTCAACTCCGATTTATTTGATTTTATTTGTCGGTTAAAAAATACATATACACAGTACAAATATTTTTTTAAATGTTACTGGGATTTCACAATCAAGTCTGGGACCTATTTGCATTATAGTCCCATTTTAAAAAATAATATATATATATACATACATACATACATACATGTATATATGTATAAATACATATACAATAACATAGATACCAACACATTACAGAGACAGACAAAACATAGTTACTGTTCACTTATTAGCCAGCTTTTGACATTTTTTAAGTTAGAGATATCGTATTTTTTGTGTATGGGCTGCGTCGCAATCCACTGCATCCGCCAATAGTAGCCTTCTGAATCTGCGGTGGAAGGTGGCTGAGCTACAGCGGTGTTTGTTAGACCATGAGACATCTCAAATTGGTTCTCTCACAAAAACGTCTGTAGCGTCCAAACCTGACCATAACCAGACACTCCAGTACAATCAGGTAGCTTCTCAACCAAATGTGTGGCAACTGTTGTGAAAAAAGTATTGAATCTATCAGCTACCACTTCCTTGTCAAATTGTATTTCTCCATTGAACTTCAGACCAAAGCTTTTACAATTTGCATTCTTCCCATCACTATGTTTAGTGACTGCCACAACTTCCTATTTTCACAAATGTTTTTTTTTTGACATCTTCAATCATCTGACTAGATTTGTTGAGAGCCTCTTCATCTTCGGTACTGTTATATTCTTGAAAATAAGAGTTTCTTGATTCAATGGCCTCAAGGATTTCCTGATTCATTCAAGGTTCAGTATTTTAATTCTAACAGTTTTCTATGGAGGCAAAGTATCCACAATGCTTAAGAGACATTTGTTCAAATAGTTCTATCCTGTTTATTTTGAACAAAAACACACACAAAAAAAATATTTAAGTTTTTGACATTTTAGAATCCATATCTAGACATGTAAGTACCGGGTCCCAGTTACATTTATTGATCAATTGAGTAAAGTTATCTTTTATGTTTCAGAGTTCTCAGTTATTGTGTTAAGTTAGAGCTTTAAAATATATATATTTTTACCTTGTACAGTAAATCATAGAATGATCACTAATCCCCAAGGGAATGACCCCACTTTGAGAAATCTTAGATTTATCAGACACCAAGATCAAATCTATGAATGTTTGGGTGTGGGCTCCTTTTTATCAGTTGATTAAAAAAATCTAATATCCTGCAAAAATTCCTGAAAGCTTTAAATGACTGTTGTATCCAATTTTCCAATATAGCCTAGTTTAAGTAGCTTACAGAAATGAAATAACAAAATCTAGGCCTATCCCATCTTTGCAGTCTAAGTAATGCATGGCTTGCACCTTAAGAAAGTATTCATACCCATAATGTTTTCACGTGTCTATTTTCAAAGGATAAAGATAAGAACATTAACTTCATAGTTAAGAACACTTTAACGTGCTACTGTGCTGCTGCTCCAGTTTCAACTGTTCTGCCTGCGGCTATGGAACCCTCACCTGTTCACCGGACGTGCTACCTGTCCCAGACCTGCTGTTTTCAACTCTCTAGAGACCGCAGGAGCGGTAGAGATACTATGAATGATTGGCTATGAAAAGCCAACTGACATTTACTCCTGAAGTGCTGACCTGTTGCACCCTCGACAACCACTGTGATTATTATTATTTGACCCTGCTGGTCCTCTATGAACATTTGAACATCTTGGCCATGTTCTGTTATAATCTCCACCCGGAACAGCCAGAAGAGGACTGGCCACCCCTCAGCCTGGTTCCTCTAAAGGTTTCTTCCTAGGTTCTGGCCTTTCTAGGGAGTTTTTCCTAGCCACCGTGCTTCTACACCTGCATTGCTTGCTGTTTGGGGTTTTAGGCTGGGTTTCTGTACAGCACTCTGTGACATCAGCTGATGTAAGAAGGGCTTTATAAATAACTTTGATTTGATTTAACAATATGGAAGAAAGTGGAACGTATTCTACAAGAACCAATATCACTCACTAACAACCCTATGGAACAATCATTGGATAGCTTTTCACATTTCACCAATGGAAAGGTCAAATGCTGTTCTATCTAAATGTTGAAAGTGCGTCGGCGACGGAGAGAAACAAAATGGTGCAGTTTGAGGCCATGGGGTTGTGAGCAGGTGGGTCTGTGTAGGGGTGATTTTGTGGATGTTTGTGGGCATCTGTATGTTGTCGTTTGCATGTGGATGTGTATTGTAAAAAAATATATCTTACAAAAAAACAAGTATTAATACCCCTTGACTTATTCCACATTTAGTTGTGTTACAGCCTGAATTCAAAATTAATTAATTTTTTTTTCTCATCCACATCATCCATTTCTCATCTACACTCCCTGAAGACCATCCAGTTTTGATTTCTAGCTGCCATATTTTTCCACTGTGATGTTTTACAAAAGTTCTGAACCTTTCAATTCCCAGTTTCTACATATTGTAAATTAAACACCTTTGCTAAGAGTATTATTGATCGATTGACTGACTTATCAAATCACCCAGCAGTGCTATTTGACGAGTTAGCTCCAAGTAAATGTTGCCATTTTTCAGCCATTCCTGAACCTGCAACCAAAAACAAACTACTGAATAGTACCAAAATGAAGTGATCTAATGATTCTGTCTCTTCGCAACAAAATCTGCAGAGCTGGGATGGTTGAATGGTTGTATCCCCCATATATATAACATTCTATTGGTTGCAAGAATTTTGTATAATAATTTAAATTTAAAAACAAAGTTATCTGTTCTCGGTTGCAACACTCACTACAGAGTTCCAAACTCCCTCTGGAAGCACCGTCAGCACAATAACTGTTCATTGGGAGCGTCATAAAATGGGTTTCCATGGCCGAGCAGCCGCACACAAGCCTAAGATCACCATTTTGTAATGCCAAGCATCAGCTGGAGTGGTGTAAAACTTGCCGACATTGGACTCTGGAGCAGTGGAAACGCGTTCGCTGGAGTGATGAATCACGCTTCACCATCTGGCAGTCTGATGGATGAATCTGGGTTTGGCGGATGCCAGGAGAATGCTACCTGCCCCAATGCATAGTGCCAACTGTAAAGTTAGGAGGAGGAATAATGCTCTGGGGCTGTTTATCATGGTTCCAGCGAGGCCTCAGTTCCAGTGAAGGGAAATCTTAACGCCACATCATACAATGACATTCTAGACAATTCTTTGCTTCCAACTTTGTGGCAACAGTTTGGGGAAGGTCTTTTCCTGTTTCAGCATGACAATGCCCGCGTGCACAATGCGCGGGTGCATACATCAATAGTTTGTTGAGATCGGTGTGGAAGAACTTGACTGGCCTGTATAGAACCCTGACCTCAACCCCATCGAACACCTTTGGGATGAATTGGAACGCCAACTGCGAGCCAGGTCTAAATGCCAAACATCAGTGCCGAATTCACTAATGCTTGTGGCTGAATGGAATTAAGTCCCCACAGCAATGTTCCAACATGGGAAGCCTTCCCAGAAGAGTGGAGGCTGTTATAGCAGCAAAGGGGGGACCAACTCCATATTAATGCCCATGACTTTGGAATGAGATGTTCGACGAGCAGGTGTCAAAATACTTTTGGTCATGTATTTGTTTTAACATTTGTTATAACATTTGTTCTGTCTTTTCTCGTGGATTAAATTGAAGTTGCAACCAGCTTTCTATTGCTTGTTTTAAAAATAGTGATATTATGGGGATCATTTCATTTTCAAATATCTGAAAGTGAGAGGTAATCTGAATGAAGCGGAAAAGGCCATTCAAGAACACAGGGTGAGCCATTCTTACTAATCTGCTAGAGAACCAGTTAGGATTTAAATATAGTTTTTGTATGACTGAAGCCTTTAGTGAGAGGTCCAATGCTGTAATATTTAATCATTTCTGCCCTCAAAATTCATATTCATTATAGAAATAGGCCATGTTTTGGGGTCTGGCTTGCCATTCCAAATTAAGTGGAATATTATTTGCTCAGATAATTTAAAAAGTCGTTAGGTGTAGGCACAGACATAAGTAAATGGGTAAATTGGGATATGACTAAATAATTAATCAGGGTGATTTTTCCACAAATAGACAGGTGTTGTCCTTTCCATAGTAGCAAAATCGTATCTAATTTGGCAAACTTTCTATTAAAATGTATTGAGAGTTTTTCTTTCGTGATATGAATATGTCCACTTCACCGTCTGATAATTTTATTGGGAAACTACATGGTAATGTAAAAGTTTGGCACGGTTTTAATACAGAGAGGTTAGATAAAATTATCTAGATCCTCTATGATGCTGTACAGGGATTCAAATTGCGGATTTAAAAGAACATTTTTTTTTTTAAGCCCTGGATTTCTAGCCCCTTGATTTTATTGTTGGATCTGATTTTAATAGCATTTCGATGGCCATAATAAATAGATATGCCGCAGCGACGCATCCAACCTGACAGCTTGAGAGGATCTGCAGAGAAGAATGGGAGAAACTCCCCAAATACAGGTGTGCAAAGCTTGTAGTGTCATACCCAGGAAGACTCGAGGCTGTAATCACTGCCAACGGTGATTCAACAAAGCAAAAAGGGTCTGTATACTTGTGTAAATGGGATCCGTTTTTGTAGGTTTTATTCACAATCATTTCTAAAAAACAGTTTTTGCTTTGTTATTGTGTGTAGATTGATCAGGGGGAAAACATTTGAATGAATAATATCCTACAATACCTTTTTAATACTATGCGCTATGCATTTTGCTATGATTTTGGCATCACAACACTGGAGTGTAAGGGGTCTCCAGTTTTTTAGGTAGACTCGATCTTTATATTTACCATCTGGGTCCTGTTTCAGTAATAGTAAAATAATACCTTCTTGCAGAGTACCTGGTAGTCTTTATAGGAGTGGTTAAAACATGTTAATAACGGACCTTGGAGTAAATCAATTTTGGGGGGGGGATATACTTCAACTGGTATGTCATCCAGCCATGGAGTTTTCCCGGACTTGAGACTTGAATTGTATCTAGAAGTTCCTCCTCTGTAATTAGGCCTTCACATTAGTCTTTCTGTATAACTGTTCATTTTATACTATTAATAGTGGAAATGGAGGAGACTGAAATGGAAACATATGCTTAAAGTGCTTCCTCTTTCAAAATATTGTTTGGTGAGTCATTGAGGACGTTATTTGTAACAAGTTTCTATAAAACAGTTTTGGTAGCATTTCAATGTCGAAGATAAAAATGTTATTTGTTGCATTTTTCCCCATATTCCATCCAGTTCAGTTTATTTTTTACAATATATTACACTTGATCTATCTTGAATACTTACTCTGAGCCTCTATGGTACTGTTTTTATAGCTATCTATCTGTACTGTTAGTTCCTCTATTTCCTTTTTAAGATGAGCTCTTTTGACCTAAAATGTTTTTGTTGAATTGCATGGCCTTTAAAGGCACATTTAAGTGTCCCATACAATAAGGGGATCTGCTGTACCTATGTTATGTAGGAAAAAGTCAGTTCTTCTGTCTTGGTTAAAAACAATTTGTCATCCGGTAGGCTTAGTGAAGTGCTACAACAAAATCCAAAACGTGCACTCTTTGGGGTCCAGAGGACCGAGTTTGGGAACCGTTGGAATAGGCTAAGATCAACATACTGTATGTTCTTGTATAAAACCACAGTGGCACATTTCCTATTGCCACAGATGGCCCAATAACAAGGTCCCTAAGTCCATATTCATCAACCATTTTCCCAATCTCTGGGCCAAAAGATTGCCTATCTGCCCCCCAGTCATGCCCAACTATTGTCCTCATAAGATTGAATACTTTCTTACATTTAGTCTCAATACATGTAATATGACGTCTCCATGTAAGCTTTTCATCAAACCATAGCCCCAAATACTTAAAATGCTTTTTCTATGTCAAAATATGCAATTGACATCACTTCCTTCATTGCCAAAGCTTTGGTCACTGCAGTACTAATTGTAACCAATACATCAAGGGTAGTCCTTGTTTTTCTGAATCCACTCTGATGGACTTAATAGATCCCTATGTTCCAGATAATACAACAATTTACCCACAATCAACTTTTCCATTATTTTACAGAGATTTTATGAAAGTGCAATAGATCTATAACTAGCAGGACTGGATGGATCTTTGCCAGGCTTCAGCTGATTTATTTTTACCCACATATTTATGTCCAGCAATGGGTTTAAAAAGAATGAAGTCATTCTATAACTACAGTATACGACTCAAATGTAGTGGGGATGTTGAAAGTGTGTTTATTATCTCTGTGTGTACGTACCTGAGGGAGTGTATGTCTGTGTAATCTGCATCACCTCTCTCTTCCAGGAGGAAGGTCCAGAGGTGCTGCTGGTGAAGGAGGAGGGGTGTGAGGAGGGTCTGGGGAACCCTGAGGGGACCATGGTCATGGAGGGCAACCAAACTACACCTCTTGAACCCACAGAGGAACCAGCTGAGCAGCACAGGACCACACACAGTCTCACTGAGGTGAGCCCACTGTGAACTACTGTCTGAATGGTATTAGGTCAGGGCCTGTTTTCAAAAAGCAGCAGTGCTGATCTAGGATCGGTTTTGCCTTTTAGATCATAATGAATAAGACTATATAGACAGGTAGGGAACTGATCCTTGATCAGCACTTCTACTCTGGATACTGGCCCAGGTCTTGATTATTTTTGCTTTATGTGTGGGACCATGCCTTTCAATTATCACACCATTAAAGAGTGTCAAGTAATCAAATCAACTAACACATTTGCATAGTATCAAATTAACTAACATGTTTGCATAGTACTCATAGCAATCCCTCATTGCCCAATCAGAAGATAATCCATAGCAGGTTGCTCATATCAGATTTCTTGATCCAACATCCTCTCACTCTGTATCTCTTACAGTCAGTAGACATGGAGGATGGGAAGCCTGATCTGCTGCTGGTCAAAGAGGAGACAATAGAGGACGGACAAGAGAGCATTGATCTGCTGAGTGGACTAAAGATGGGGAAGCAAGGTAAGGGAGAAATACATATAGCCTACATACAGTAATAGATCTCAAACGGGAATTTTTTCATTCATAAAATGAAATCAATACAACTTATGTTTACATACAAAAACACACATTAATATATGAACTTGTCCAGGTAATTGACGACAACTCCATGTTTTTAAAGTCTATTTTCTAACCTCTTCCTGCAGGTGGTTGGCTGGAGGCTAACAGAGGAGACTGGGCTGCCATCTTGGATTCCCAGACCCAGACGGGTGCAGCCAAGGGCCCGGGGGACGACATCACTGAGCAGGCCAGGACCAGAGGTGACATAGTGGAGGTCAGTGGATGGGACATCGTCTTCAACTCTGGGCTCGGGAACAACACTGTTAACCACAACCATAAACAGAAAGTTGAACACAGAACAACAACCGAACAAAGTCTCCATGACAACAGACTAGCAGAGACCAGGGCAAGGCGTAGATTTGATCTACGGGGAGGTGTTCATATGCGGTGGGAGAAAACAGACACAGACTTGGCTAGCGATGCTCCGTCCTGCTCCTATAGTTGTGATTCAGAGAGACTGATGGCGCCTCAGGTTAACCCCCTAACAGTTGCTGCCTTCAGCCTGCCTTCTATAGGATCTATCAACTGGAACATGGACCCTGCAACAACACAGACACTGCCTGACCTTCGTCCTCCTCTCCTTATGTTAAACCAGACCTCAGACAATGTCAGTCCCTCAACAAAAAATGACTATACAAGCCCATTGATAAATGACAGTAGTAATGCTATCAGCAGATCTAATGGCAAAGATAAGCGCTTCTCGTGTTCATTCTGTGGGAAAGCCTTCAGTTTCCCCAAACAAGTGGAGATCCATAAGAGGATGCACACAGGGGAGAAACCATTTGGCTGTACCCAGTGTCAGATGCGCTTTGCCGAAGCTTGTCACCTGAAGAGGCACCAGAGGGTCCACACAGGGGAGAAACCATTCAGCTGTCACCTGTGCCGGGTCAGTTTCTCCCACTCTTCTAGCCTGAAGAGGCACCAGAGGGTCCACACAGGGGAGAAACCCAATAGCTGCCCCCAGTGTGACAAAAGGTTCTCCCACCAGCATCATCTGAAGATGCACTTGAAGATCCACACTGGAGAGGGGCCGCTCACCTGTACGCAATGAGTTTCTCAGAGAGGAGCTATCTCAGGAAAGACCAGCAGAAAATGCACATGGCCCATGTAAAGAGTATAGTAACATGTAATGTAGTAATATTAGTTTGTTTGTAGTTAATTCTGTTGGTTTGGGATGTAGTAGGGAACTGGATGAGGTGAACTGAGGAAAGAATGAGTATGATGAGGCATGGTTGGTGTGATGGCGTCTGTAAAAATGCTTCTCTGATGAAAAGTAACAACCTTGTCTTGTTATAATGCGGAAATGATAGTGCCTTAATTCATGCTTACTTGACATGAAGATGTGTAATGCAATGTTGAACCTTTTCTGAAGAATTCTCAAATAAATGTTCTCAAAGCGAGGGTACTAAATGTACAGGAAGGCAGAGGCTACGAATATGGAGTTTATCCACGCTTCACCCCTCTGGAAATGTCTTTCTCAAATCTAAGGATCCAAATCACATTCTGCGCATGTGTTATTTACTCAAGTTCACGTTTCTCTATTTACTCACCCTCTTCTGAACCCAAAACCAATTTGATCGAAATGATGATGAATAAGCCGATGTCTCTGCCTCATATGTCTGAACAGCTGCGATTTGAATGAATGTTCCAAAAATATGTATGAAGGCTACAACCTTCTCTGTCTAGTGTAACGGATATTGCCGTAGCAAGTCTCAAACAAGACCGTCTACACATTGCATTGGGACAAAACAATTAGCGTTTGATGTGATGATATAATCTTTATAGTTATGCTGCCATATAGCCAGGAGTCTGCCTCCTGTTTAGCCGATGTTTGTAATGATGATGAAAAAAGAACATTACTAGATGACTGTTAAAGACAAATAACTGTTTGTTCTAACTGTTTTGTATACAAGCGGCAGTGGAGTCAGTGACTGAGCAGCAGCTGAAAGGAGAAGGCTAGTAGATCCCGCATGTGCAGAAATCTCTGTATTTTTAGCAACAGCAAGTTGGTTCCAGAAAAAGTAAAGTGTTACCATATTGAGAAAAGTTATTCTACTCTTCATGTATTGTTTTGTGCAGTAAAAGTACTGTACTTCACGTTATGTGAGTGAATTACCATTTTGTTGAAATTAAATACAACATTTACTCTGTACTGACTGACTTGGTTATTTTTGTATCATTGCAGGGTCTGAGTTCCCCTTATCTCATCCGAACCAAAACATTATACTTAATTATTGAACAAACAGTTATGGACATTTATTTAGAAACTCTAATGGCTCTGTATTATTAGTTACTTGAATCACATTGTTAGAGATGGGCTTGACTGTGGTTAAAAACATTTTGTTACTGTGTGTACAGCAAAGAGTTTGTTATATAAACCTTTATATGTTCTTCTGTAAAATTTGTGTTTGCAGTCAATGAGGCCCTGCTGAAATCTGGTGTTGCTGGCAGTAGAGACTGGACCTCTGAAGCGGCTGGTCACAAACCCTGGCTCCAGATCAGGACCCTGGATCAGGAGCCTTTACTCTTCCTTCCCGAGTCGGAACCAGGACCGAACCACGAGGGACAAAAACTCCACCACCACACAGAACACAAACTAACTGGTGGTCATCAGAGAGACCGAGGATCCAATCAGGGATCCAGTCTGCAGCCCAGACCCTTCTCTTCACAGTCTCAGTGCAGGGATGAAGCAGGGCCTAGGGCTGATAGACCCTCCTGTTCCTATGATACAAACACCACAGTATCCATGATGAACAGAGCAGGTGACCCTGGGATTCACCATTCACAAAGAGTGATGTTAGACCCCCCGGTAGGAGTCTAACAGGAAGTCTGTCTTCTCCAGGATCTTGTCTAATGCCTGGTGAATGGGTTCATAGAAGGCCTGGACCTCGGCTTAGCCTTCCACAGCTGCCTCATGGTTACCCCACCAATACAGACAGGGTCCGGATGGGCGTTCACAACGAGAGGTACCTAGCCTATAACACAGCACACAATCCCAACAATACCCAAACAATTGCTAGAGGTCAAGGACGGAGCTCAAAGACTCCTGCTTCTACCTCATCTGGTGTCATTGGGTCACAACATGGGAGGCCGAGCATTAGGACAGACGCAGACAAGCCGTACACCTGCCCAACGTGTGGGAAGCGCTTCGCTAGGGCACACTATTTGAGGGAGCACCAGACTGTTCACACCAAGTGGAGGCCCTTCAAGTGCAAACTATGTTACAAGAGCTTCTCCTTCCTGAGTAACCTTACCAGACATAGGAGTGTCCACAACCGGGAGAAATCGTAGCAGTGTGGCTTGAGATGCACACAGGGTATGTCTGGGATAGTTATCATGTGAAGTGTCTTGAGGTAAGAGGGTAATCAACCACATACCCCTCATTAGGTCCTTGATGATCTTCTTGGCCTTCCTGCCTTCCTGTGACACTGTGTGCTGTAGATGTCCTGGGGGGCAGGCAGTGTGCCCCTGGTGATGCGTTGGGATAACCGCACCACCCTCTAGAGAGCCCTGTGGTTGCGAATGGTGCAATTGCCGTACCAGGCGGTGACACAGCCTGACACGATGCTCTCAATGGTGCATCTTAGGGGCCAGCCTCATGAGGTTGAAGAGGTGCAACACCACACTGTGTGTGGATTGACCATTTCAGGTTGTCAGTGATCTGCATGTCAAATAACAAGTATTTTTTTTATGGGTCTGTTTTTGTATGATGTCGTTTTTTCCCCCCTTTCCTAAAATGTATATTTTTTCTATGGTTTACCACCCTGTACAGTAGGTGGCAGTATGCACCTCTAACAATTGTTTACAAACCGCCGTAATACCAAAGAAGAATAAAGAAGTGAACAGTGACCGAGAACATTATCCACGTCAGCGTTTTTTTATTTTTATTTAGACATTTATTAACACCATTTAACTGCACAGCATCACATACTTACCCCATAATTCGCGTTGGAGACAGGACTTGGTTGATATGTTATCTACGTAACGCTAGCTAGCTGCTAACAATGGCTAACTGTATGGTTTTTCACACTCAAATAGCCTCCATCATGGAGGTTCTAGCGAATGCAGCCGTGGCAGAGATCTGTAAACTCGTAGACGACGACTATGCAGTGTTTCGTTTGGAAATAACTCAAAGCCAGAAAGAAAACAGGGCATTGCGGAGAAAACTACAGATACTGGAACTCAAGGTGGCACGGGAGCGCGTCCTTCCCAGTAGTGTCAAGATCCTCGACCGATACAGAGGAATTGCAAGAGGTACATTTAGCAGGAAGCTGAGGGGCCTGTCGACCTCTTCCCGTCTGCGCATGTGTGACTTCAGATATGTTAACCAGAATTGGGTCTTGGTCCATTTTTGGATAGTGTGCTATAATTCCACTGATTTTTTTGCTATTTTGCAAAGACACTATCATATTCTAACCAGATTATTTATTTACTATTATTTACTAACTGAAAACAATATGACGCATAACCATCGATCTATAAATAGTATATCAATAAGTTATGCTTAAGTGTTTCATCCTTGCCAATTCCAGACAGTGAGTACGTTGACATGCACAGTAATAATTCGATATTAAACTGATTATGTCAGTAGGCCGATAATCATGCAATAATCATGTAAACACACGTTGTTTATCCTAATCGGCTTAATGTCCAAATCGAATTAGTCATACGCCAATTAAAATAACCTGGTTTTCTGAGCAATCTTTAATATTTTTAGAGCATGTGTAATGGAGGCGTGAGTTCTGAACAACTGAATGTATGCATCTTAGAAGTAGTTTTCACATTACATACTTTATATGTCTGAACTCTGAATCCCAAAAAAGAACATGGTCCTGTGGTAGAATGTTTATTTTGATTGGCAATTTTCTGCATTCATCAGAGTGCCATCAGGTAGCCTGATTTCAGATGTGTCCATATATAGAGGATTATTAGGGAAATCGTTGTTCTTGCAAAACATGTAAACGTTTAATCAAACTCTTATATGAAGCTGTACTGAAGTCCAGAGAGGACGTATATATAAATAATTCCCTCGCTATGTCCATCACAACTTATTTATCTCAAAGTTGTTTTGTAGAGATCACGAGAACCTATAAATAGGAGTGGATGCATTGATGATAGATTGACAGTATGGCTGAGGTGGCAGAGCCCACGGTGGATCAGCCATATGTTTTTATTGATTGCTACACTAAGGGATGGTACATTTCATGCTAATATCATGCTTTCATTTGTGTTTGGAGCTCATCAGTTTATAAGTTAGAACGTTAGCAAGCTAAATGTCCCTTACCTTAAGCTAAGAGCTCTTGGGGCATCTAAGCCCTCGTGGGGCATTTAAGCCCTGAACGAGCACATTCCCCCAGGCTGTTTGCCACCCCCAAGACCACAGTCAATCGCATGCAAGCAATAACACAGCAACAGTGCCTTCAGAAAGTATTCACACCCCTTAACTTATTCCATATTTTGTTGATGATTTGTGTGAGATTGAGGGCATCTAGCTTAGATTGTAGGACTGCAGGGGTGTTAAGCATATCCCAGTTTAGGTCACCTAACAGAACAAACTCTGAAGATAGATGGGGGGCAATCAATTCACATATGGTGTCCAGGGCACAGCTGGGAGCTGAGGGGGTCTATAGCAGGCGGCAACAGTGAGAGACTTATTTCGGGAGACATTAATTTTTAGAATTAGAAGTTCGAACTGTTTGGGCATAGATCTGGAAAGTATGACAGAACTATGCAGGCTCTCTCTGCAATAGATTGCAACTCCTCCCCCTTTGGCAGTTCTATCTTGGCGGAAAATGTTGTAGTTGGGTATGGAAATCTCAGAATTTTTGGTGGCCTTCCTAAGCCAGGATTCAGACACGGCCAGGACATCAGGGTTGGCGGAGTGTGCTAAAGCAGTGAGTAAAACAAACTTAGGGAGGAGGCTTCTGATGTTAACATGCATGAAACCTAGGCTTTTACGGTTACAGAAGTCAACAAAAGAGAGTGCCTGGG
>QNTS01000330.1:638938-656988 GCA_003317085.1 Hucho hucho
GTCTAAAAAAATAGCGGTTAGGTAACACAATGGGTGAGGCAGGTTAAAATGCAAATCAATTTATGACATTTTTCACAAGCGTTTTTCTGGATTCTTTTGTTGTTATTCTGTCTCACACTGTTCAAATAAACCTACCATTAAAATTATAGACTGATCATTTCTTTGTCAGTGGGCTAACGTACAAAATCAGCAGGGGATCAAATACTTTTTTCCCTCACTGTATATACCACCCCTACCTTACCACAACACAACTGATTGAATGAAGGAAATAAATTCCACATTTTAACTTTAAACAAGGCACACCTGTTAATTTAAATGCATTTCAGGTGACTACCTCATGAAGCTGGTTGAGAGAATGCCAAGAGTGTGCAAAGCTGCCATCAAGGCAAATGGTGGCTACTTTGCAGAATCTCAAATATAAAATATATTTTGATTTGTTTAACACTTCTTTGGTTACTACATAATTACATACGTGTTATTTCATAGTTGATGTCTTCACTATTATTCTACAATGTAGAAATTAGTACAAATAAATAAAAACCCTGGAATGAGTAGGTGTGTCAATTTTTGACTGGTACTGTATATGCTGGTTGTTTGCATGCATAACTGATGTGTATAATTGTAAGGGACACTTCCTGTTTTATGGATAATATTTAAATTTACAGTGGGTGAGCTCCATTCCTGACAGACTGATCAGATTTAATAGCAGTCTAAGGCAGATAAGTCAGGATTCTACCTTGTAGGCAGTTTCATAGCTAAAGCTTTTTGCAGGCAGACTAGCAGTCAGTGCATTATGTATATGATCAAGACTGGGTGGGCTCTATTCCTGGCGGGCTGATCAGATTCATTAGCCACCTCAGAGGCTGATAAGTCAGGATGCTGCCTAGTAGGCTGTCTGCAAGGAGCTTTACATATCAAACAGCCTTCAAGGCAGTATCCTGATTTTTCAGCCTCTGAGGCTGTTATGGAATCTGATCAGGCTGTTATGGAATCTGATCAGCCTGCCAGGAATAGAGCTCAACCCCTGGATCAGATATGCATCTGCCCGTAAAGCACAATGACAGCTAATCTGCCTGCAAGGAGCCTTACCTATGAAACCGCCTCCAAGGCAGCATCCTGACTTATCAGCCTCTGAGGCTGAAATTGAATCTGATCAGCCTGTCAGGAATGGAGCTCACCCACTGTAAATTTAAATATTATCCACAAAACATTATTTCCGCAAATAATTATATACATATCAGTTATGTAAGTTAACAACCAGAATTGATAACAAGCTAGCTTGCTAACAAGACTACGTAGCTAACTAGCTAGCTCACAAGGCTAGAAAAGTTAGCTGCATTGTTCCTTGCATGCTATTGGCTGTGGTCTTGGGGGTGACACGCAGCCTGGGAGACCGTGTAGCCTGTCAGGCATTGACCGCATTGCTATCAACGCAGCCACAGAACTTCTTGATGAAGTGGTTATGGTGCATCTGAACAAATTCATGGATGATGCGTGGTACGTTTGATTATCTCGTGATCTCGACAAAATAACTTATGTCGTGATCAAGAGAAGTCGTGATCTTGAGGGAACTATTTAATTTATTTACGTGTCCTCTCTGGACTTCCGTAAATCTGACTATCCAGAATAATCACATGATTGTATTATTGTGTGCATGTAACTGTACTCTGTGTCAAGACTGTCAATAGTGTACAATATAGTGTTCAGCATTGACAGTAACTAACCTAACCACCTCTTTTCCCCCGATCACTCTCTCAGGAGAAGGACATCTCACTGGAGGCCACAGGAGCTTTGTGAAGCCAGCGCGACACCATACATGGAGAGATGACCAACCAATCACTGTTGATGAGGGGAGTGGAACCTCAACCCAGCACGTTATCATGATAGAGGTTAGTGTAATAGTATTACATCAACATTACAGTACATCAAATGTGGCCAGTTTATTTCAGAAAGGCTTCCCTCAGCTATTCACTTGCTTACATGTACATCCTCATTTCTCTGCCATAGAGGAGCTTGTGAGGCTTCCCTATGACATTGTTATCCAATGCAAGTCATGTACTGATAATAACCTCCTCTCTTCTTGTGTCAGTCTGCAGATGCAGAGGCTGCAGGTCCTGGGGTCAAGCTGGAGAGGTCTGAAGGAGAGGGAGACCCAAGGCAAAGCAGAGACATCCAGCTTGGAGCAGCTGGAACGTCCCCTGTAGCCACGGAGAACCCCACCACCGCCCCAGCGCCCCCCAGGACCCAATGCAGCAGCATGGAGGTCAGTGGCACGCCGAACGCCGCCCTCAAGTCAGAGACAGACACAGAAACAGAGACTTTAACGGGGCTATTGCGACTGGACTGTTCTGCTCCTCGCTCAGAGTATTTACTTCACGAGAACCTGAGCCCGAGGACAGTTCTGTCCCATCGGGACTCAGGTGATGCGTTACAGACTGGCAATGATACATCCTGTTCATATGCTGCAGAGACAGAGATGATGCCTGTGGGCGTAGATACACAGACTAATCTAATGAGAGGGGACTGGAACCGGTACAGTAGTAGTGTGTACTCTGAAGGGTCCCTAGATAAGAAAGGAGAGGGTCTGGTCGTAGATGAGGTGACTGTGAAAGTGGAGGAGGATACTCCTCTGACATGGAATGAAGACCAAACTCATTTAGGAGGACAGTCGCAGGGCAACACTAGTGACTTGTTAGACTACAGGGAAAGCTTAGAGACCAATCTAAATGTGTTCAGGGATCGTGACCCAGTGTCCACGTTGATGGGACCTTCTGATTCACACGGATGCGTCCTTTTTGATCAAGTGCTGAACTCAAACGACAGGACTAGGGCCCAGGCTCAAGGAGGGGGAGCCACATCGGACAATAGTAAAGATAAACGGTTCCTCTGCATGTTCTGTAACAAAGGCTTCAGCTGCTCCCAGAAGGTGGAGATCCACCAGAGGGTCCACACAGGGGTGAAACCCTACAGCTGTACCCAGTGTGATATGCGCTTCGCTGAGGCTGGCAGCCTGAAGAGGCACCAGAGGGTCCACACAGGGGAAAAACCCTTCAGCTGTACCCAGTGTCATATGCGCTTTTCCCACTCGTCCAGTCTGAAGAGGCACCATAGGGTCCACAACCCTACAGCTGCCCCCAGTGTGAGAAGAGGTTCTCCCACCAGAACCAGGTGAAAATGCAGCTGATAGTCCACACAGGAGAAAGGCCGTTTGCCTGTACCCACTGCAGGAAGAGGTTTTCAGAGAGGAGCTACCTCAGGATACACCAGCAGAGTAACCATTCCACTCGATAGCTTCTGACGTTTAGCTCAAACCCAGCATTAAAGACAAAGATACATTTTTATTGTTGTCAGCAGAAAAGACCCACAGATGCATTTGGAATAAAGAGATTAACAGATTTCAGTGTCAAATTTTCCTGGGTAGAATATTTCATCCAGACAATGTGTGATATATAAAGGCAATTACAGTATAAGCCTAAAAAGTCTGTTACATATTGTGTTTGTACTGTGTAGGATATATGATGTTCTCAAATGCCTATTTCATTACTTCCATTCATCTACTTTCCCAAGACACTTTTAATGGTCAAATCTATACGGTTTATCAAATTCATGGAGATTTTTAGTTTAGACGTGTGTGTGTGTGTGTGGTTTTCATATTGTGTATTTAACACTTGTTTATTTAATAAACACAAAATGGGCCTTTTGATTCTTAGACTTTCATTGAGACACGTTTTGGCCATGTACTCCAGCACTTTGGATTTGAAAATGACTGAGGTTAATATGTAGACTGTCAGCTTTAATTTGAGCGTATGTATTTTCATCCATATAACCTTTCAGAAATTACAGCACTTTTGTACGTAGACCAAAAGTATTGGGTCAAATTCACTTAAGTGTATTAAAGTAGTCAAAAGTTTAGTTTTTTTGTCCCATATTCCTAGCACGCAATGATTACATCAAGCTTGTGACTCTACAAAATTATTGGATGCATTTGCTGTTTGTTTTGGTTGAGTTTCAGATTATTTTATGCGTCTAACTTTATCACTCATCATTATTCAAGATTCATTCAGGATGATCTGTAATCAAGGTAGTATCCACATTAATGTAGAAGTGTTTCGAAACATTCTATTCTTATTTACAATAAAAGAGATTCCAAAATGACACAATACATTATTTACCATTCATTTCTACTGGGCACAAAATAATCTGAAACACAACCAAAACAAACAACAAATGCATCCAACAAGTTTGTGGAGTCACAAGCTTGATGTAGTTATTACATGCTAGGAATATGCGACCAAATACAAAAATTACACAAGTGAATTTGTCCCAATACATTTGGTCCCATAAAATGGGAGGACTATGTACAGAAAGTGCTGTAATTTCTAAACGGTTCACCTGATATGGGTGAAAATACCCTCAAATTAAATCTGTCGGTCTGCACTTTCATTGTCATTTCATCATTTCAAATCCAAAGTGCTGGAGTACAGAGCCGTAACAGAATTGTCACTGTCCCAATACTTTGATCTCAGATTTGACCTCACCCTATTCTGCATACACCCAACAGCACTTTATAACCAATATACACAAAATATATATTTTTTTTTTTCGATCTTGTCACATAGCTGCAGCTCCCCAACGGGCTCGGGAGGTGAAGGTGGATTCATGTATCCTCTGAAACATGACGCGCCAAACCGCGCTCCTTAACACCCGCTCGCTTAACCCGGAAGCCAGCTGCATCAATATGTCTGAGGAAACACAGTTAAACTGACAACCGAGATCAGCCTGAAGGCGCCCGGCCCACCACAAGGAGTTGCTAGAGCGCGATGAGCCAAGTAAAGCCCCCCAGCCAAACCCTCACATAACCCGGACGACGCTGGGCCACTCGGGAGGCCAAAATGGGACTTTTCATTTGAAGACTTCATTTTAGACCCACATACTAACAAACACCTACTGTACACGTCAAAATAGTTTAGTCAGGTTTGTCTGATGGTTACTTATCATAGCCGACTCATATTTATGTCCTCCATGATGGGTTTTAAAACAATGATGTCATTCTGTAACTACAGTATAGGACTCAGATGTAGTGGGGATGGGTGAACACTCCATGTTGAACAAGTGTTTATTATCTCTATGTATGTATGTGTACGTAACTGAGGGAGTGTATGTCTGTGTAATCTGTATCACCTCTCTCTTCCAGGAAGAGGAGGAGGGTCCAGAGGTGCTGCTGTTGAAGGAGGAGGGGTGTGAGGAGGGTCTGGGGAACCCTGAGGGGACCATGGTCATGGAGGACAACCAGACTACACCTCTTCCTGAACCCACAGTGTCACTGAGGTGAGCCCACCCAGGTCTTGATTAATTTTGTCTTAAGTGTGGGACCATGCCTTTGAATGATCAAATCATTAAAGTGTCAAGTAGTTTTTGTCACGCGCTTCGTAAACAACAGATGTAGACTAACAGTGAAATGCTTACTTACGGGCCCTTCCCAACAATGCAGAGAGAAAAATAACTAGCATGTTTGCATAATACTCATAGCAATCCCTCATTGCCCAATCAGAAGATGCCCCAGAGCAGGTTGCTCATATCAGATTTCTTGATCCAACATCCTCTCTCTGTATCTCTTACAGTCAGTAGACATGGAGGATGGGAAGCCTGATCTGCTGCTGGTCAAAGAGGAGACAATAGAAGATGAACCAGAGAGCATTGACCTGCTGAGTGGACTAAAGATGGGGGAGCAAGGTAAGGAAGAAATACATATAGCCTACATACAGTAATAGATTTTCAAAGGGAATAGTGATGCACAGTTTTTTTTGTTTATTTCTAAATTCATAAAATGATATAAATACAACTTATGTTAAAATATAAAAACACACATTATAATGTATGAACTTGACCAGGTAACTGATTTAAAAATGATTCCCTCTACAATGTCTGTAAAGTCTATTTTGTAACGGTGGTTGGCTGGAGGCTAATAGAGGAGACTGGGCTGCCATCTTGGATTCCCAGACCCAAGAGCCCGGGGGACGACCAGAAACAGACAGTCGAACACAAAACAACAACTGAATTTAGTCTCCATGACAACAGACTGTCTGAGACCAGGGCGAGGTGTAGATTTGGTCCACAGGGACGGGGAGGTGTCCGTATGCAGCTGGAGAGAACAGACACAGACTCGGCTAGCGATGCTCCGTCCTGCTCCTATAGTTGTGATCCAGAGAGACTGATGGCGCCTCAGGTTAACCCCCTAACAGGTGCTGCCTTCAGTCTGCCTTCTATAGGATCTATCAACTGGAACATGGACCCTGCGACAACACAAATACTCCCTGGTCTTCATCCTCCTCACACTCTCCTAATGTTAAACCAGACCTCAGACAATGCCAGTGCCTCAACACTAAATGGCTACACAAGACCATTGACAAATGACAGTAGTAGTGATGCTATCAGCAGATCTGGTGGCAAAGAGAAGCGCTTCCTGTGTTCATTCTGTGGGAAAGTCTTCAGTTTCCCCAAACAGGTGGAGATCCACCAGGGGATACACACTGGTACAGCCTGTAGAGTCCACACAGGGAACAAATCCTGGCGTTACCCCAGTGTGAGAATAGTTTCCCACCATTACCAGCTGAAGATGCACCTGAAGGTCCACACGCGAGAGAGGCTGTTCGCCTGTACGCACTGCGGGAAGAGGTTTTCAGAGAGGAGCTACCTCAGGATACACCAGCAGAAAATGCACACGATCCATGTATAGAGTATAGTAACATGTAATGTAGTACTAGTTAGTTTGCAGTTAATTCTGTTGGTTGTGGATGTATAGGGAACTGGATGAGGTGAACTGAGGAAAGAATGAGTATGATGAGACAGAGTAGATGATATGGTGATTGTTGGTGTGATGGTGTCTGTAAAAATGCTTCACTGATGAAGAGTGACAAACTTAGTCCCTTTAGGTTGATACTGATGTTTTATAGTGAGGTAAGGATAGTGCCTTAATGCATGTTTACTTGACATGAAGATGTGTGTAATGTTGAACCTTTTCCAAAGTATTCTCAAATTAATTTTGTCAAAGCGAGGGTACCAAATTTACAGAAAAGGTAGTGTTACCATAGTGAGAAAAGTTATTCTACTTATATAGTTTTTTTGCAATAAAAGTACTGTACTTCAAAGTTATGTGAGTGTATGACTATT
Source organism: Hucho hucho (assembly GCA_003317085.1). Lineage (NCBI taxonomy): Eukaryota > Metazoa > Chordata > Actinopteri > Salmoniformes > Salmonidae > Hucho > Hucho hucho. The sequence goes on from QNTS01000330.1 coordinate 646,109, forward strand.
TTGTTGAAATTAAATACAAAATTTACTCTGCTGACTGACTTGGTAATTTTTGTATCATTGCAGGGACTGAGTTTCCCTTATTTTAGTCGAACCAAAACATTATACTTAATTCTTGAATCAACACATATGGACATTTTTTATAATGAACTCCAATGGCTCCATATTGTACTTGAATCACAGTATTAGATGTGCTTGACTGTGCCCATTCTGGCACTTCGGTTCCTTTCCATCTCTCTACAGCAGACGGAACAGTTTGTCATCTCCATTGTGTTCAGACGATGACATCTCCCAGAAGTCACCGGTTGTCTTCAGCTCCCTGATGAGGGGTTTTATCACGTTGCTGCCTAGGATGAGCTCATCACGTTGGCCATCCACTACTACAACAGGGACAAAGACACTGCTGCCATCCACAGACAGATTCAATTCGCACACCCCTACAATGTTGGTCTTCACCCCCCCCGCAGCCAACCAACACCACTTCGGTCAAACTGAGCACACCTGCTTCCTCAAGGCGTGGCACCACCGTTGAGCTCAATGTGCATGCCATAGAACCGCTGTCAATCATAGCGCTCACCTCTATAACATCCCCCGGTAACACACTAGTATAGAAAAGTTAATCGTTGTGGAGCACTCTCTGTGTATTTTGCATGACTTTTTCGTTCCACTTAATTTCATCACAAACACTTGAATATATTGACTCTAAATCTACACCCCTACCTGATTGAGGCACCCCACAAGGCCCAGCACTTCCCACCACCCTGTGCGGGCCAGCTACAGTGTCTTGCAAAAGTATTCACCCCCCTTGGCATTTTTCCTATTTTGTTGCCTTACAACCTGGAACTAAAATTGATTTGTTGGGGGTTTGTATCATTTGATTTACACAACATGCCTACCACTTTGAAGATGTAAAATATGTTTTGTGAAACAAACAAGAAATAAGACAAAAAAACAAACTTGAGCGTGCATAACTATTTACCCCCCCGCCCCCACCCCAAAGTCAATACTTTGTAGAGCCACCTTTTGCAGCAATTACAGCTGCAAGTCTCTTTGGGTATGTCTCTCTAAGCTTGGCACATCTAGGCACTGGGATTTTTGCCCATTCTTCAAGGTAAAACTGCTCCAGCTCCTTCAAGTTTGCTGTACACCAGCAGAACCCATCCATCTTTAAGTGATACCACAGATTCTCAATTGGATTGAGGTCTGGGCTTTGACTAGGCCATTCCAATACATTTAAATGTTTCCCCTTAAACCACTTGAGTGTTGCTTCAGCAGTATGCTTAGGGTCATTCTCCTGCTGGAAGGTGAACCTCTGTCCCAGTCTGAAATCTCTTTGAAGACTGAAACAGGTTTCCCTAAAGAATTTCCCTGTATTTAGCGCCATCCATCATTCCTTAAATTCTGACCAGTTTCCCAGTCCCTGCCGATGAAAAACATCCCCACAGCATGATGCTGCGGTGTTCTTGGGTGATGAGAGGTGTTGGGTTTGCACCAGACATAGCGTTTTCCTTGATGGCCAAAAAGCTCAATTGTAATCTCATCTAACCAGAGTACCTTCTTCCATATGTTTGGGGAGTCTCCCACACACCAAACAGGTTTGCTTATTTTTTTCTTTAAGCAATGGCTTTTTTCTGGCCACTTACGTAAAGCCCAGCTCTGTGGAGTGTATGGCTTAAAGTGGTCCTATGAACAGATACTCCAATCTCCGCTGTGGAGCTTTGCAGCCCCTTCAGGGTTATCTTTGGTCTCTTTGTTGCCTCTCTGATTAATGCACTCCTTGCCTGGTCCGTGAGTTTTGGTGGGCGGCCCTCTCTTGGCAGGTTTGTTGTGGTGCCATTTCTTTCCATGTTTTAATAATGGATTTAATGGTGCTCCGTGGGATGTTCAAAGTTTCTGATATTTTTTTATAACCCAACCCTGATCTGTACTTCTCCACAACTTTGTCCCTGACCTGTTTAGAGAGCTCCTTGGTCTTCATGGTGCCACTTGCTTGGTGGTGCCTCTTGCTTAGTGGTGTTGCAGACTCTGGGGCCTTTCAGAACAGGTGTATATATACTGAGATCATATGACAGATCATGTGACACTTAGTCGACCTGTGTGCAATCTATTTAACTCATTATGTGACTTCTGAAGGTAATTGGTTGCACCAGATCTTATTTAGGGGCCTCATAGCAATTTTTTTTAACAAGTAATTTTTTTCACTTCACCAATTTGGACTATTTTGTGTATGTCCATTACATGAAATCCAAATAAAAATCTATTTAAATTACAGGTTGTAATGCAACAAAATAGGGAAAATGCCAAGGGGGTTTAATACTTTTGCAGGCACTGTAGTTTTCCTGCCTCTGTGCCGTGTTGCTGTTTGACGTAGTAACGGTGTTTCCGATGAAGCGCGAGGACATTCTTGACGTGTGTGCCCAACTACATAACAGAGGAAGCAGAGGTGGTGTGAATAACAATAATGATCTATTGTGCTGTGATTTGCATCTCCACACACTTTGCATTGCAAAGACGGGTTCTCCCTTCTCCTGGGCCTCTGGAAACGGTTATCATAGCCGCCTACAGGTTGCTGTGACCTCTGCTCCAAGTCCCGTTCAAGCATGGCAATCACACCATCCAATGCCTCGGAAGAGCCATTTGTGAGCTGCGACAAGGGGTCCGGGCAGTTTGCAACAGCCGACACTGGCCTACTTACTTCCTGCGTCAGTGTGGTGACCAGTGGGGGCAGCCGCAAGGGACGTGGAGCCTTGCACTTCTTCTGGTACTCCTCCAGCCTGCCATGGACCTCCGCAGCCGTCCACTCATGCAATGGTTTGCACATGAATATCAATGACAGCTCTGGGTTCGGACAGTGAACATGAGTCAGAACACGTGATGGATTGTCTAGCTCCTTGTTCTGAATCTTCAAAAACAGTCCTCTGCCACTCTATGGCCCTGTTCAGTCTAATCCAGTAGTCAAATGGAGTCTCCCCTTCCATTGGCAACATAGAATAAACATCAGCTAGGGGCATGTCAGAGTTGATTGTGTCGCTTCAGAATGTCAGAAACCAGTCTTGGGCCCTGGCTTAAGTCACCTGGGTTACTGCGCAGGCTTACTCTTACCACTTCCCGTGCCCGCCCCGTCAGCTTGCCCAAAATTTCATCTGATCTCTCCTGCCCACCATAGCCCTTCTTCTGCATGTACACCAACATGATCTCCTCCCACTCATGCACGGTGCATTCCTCTGAACCATCCCCCCTGAAACACACTGGTTCCCTGACATCATTTTTCACCACTACATTTAGACTAGAGCTGGCCCCAACCTTGGTACCACCAACATTATCATCCTTCTGAAGTCCCACCCCATCTCCCATAGCCTTTGATTCCAAACAAGAGACAATATTTTCACCTATGGAGTGACCTATCTGCTTAACAATGCCCGCCAATAAATCCATAGACACATCCCCATTCCTAGGACAAGGTGAAACTGCCGCTAATGCACTGAGTTGATGTAGCTCTAAATCATGTGGAAGGCGCGCACTTGCCTGTGCAGTTGACCTGGTCAGTGGAGAAATTACTGCCCCCCTACCCACTGGCGGTGAAGGGTTAAACAAGATAACTCCCCTACCTCTCCATTTAAAAAAATATATAATTATGTAAATAAAAATCAATCAATATTATAAAATCAGGTTGAATATAATGCACTCAAAATAAAAGTTCAGTAGTAGTTGTGCATAACAGCACAATTACATCACTAAATAATCATACTATCACCACATACAAGTAATAAACAGTATATTATATTTCCCCCACTCACTCATGCTACCAAGATCTTTCTGAGAATTCCACTTGTGCAGAATGCGAAACAGTTCACGCGCTCCAGCAGGTATATTTCACTGGTCACCCCCAAAGCCTATTCCTCATTTGGTCGCCGTTTCTTCCAGTTCTCTGCTGCCAATGACTGGAACGAATTGAAAAAATCACTGAAGCTGGAGACTCATATCTCCCTCACTAACCTAAAGCATCAGCTCTCAGAGCAGCTCCCAGATCACTGCACCTGTACATAGCCCATCAGTAAATAGCCCATCCAACTACCTCATATTGTTATTTATTTTATTTTTTCTGCTCCTTTGCACCTCAGTATCTCTACTTGCACATTCATCTTCTGCACATCTATCACTCCAGTGTTTAATTGCTAAATTGTAATTACTTCGCCACTGCGGCCTATTTATTCCCATTACCTCCCTTATCCTACCTCATTTGCACACACTGTATATAGATTTTTTTTCTATTGTGTTATTAACTGTAGGTTTGTTCATTCCATGTGTAACTGTGTTGTTGTTTGCGTCGCACTGCTTTGCTTTATCTTGGCCAGGTCGCAGTTGTAAATGAGAACTTGTTCTCAACTGGCCTACCTGGTTAAATAAAGGTGAAATAAAAATAAAATGTACTTCAGCAACCACCGTACTTCTTGAATCCGGCTCGCGGATCCCTCCAAGTGACGTCCGGCGAAGACAAGACGAGTCTCCGCACCAGTGTAACAGATGTTAATCGTACTCTCCTTGCGTTGTGTTTTGTTCAAATAAATCACCACAGCCAGTGGTCCCAGTTTAGCATTATTTATTATCTGTAGTTAAATAGGAAACAGCACGTTAGTTGTGCAGGGCTTAATGATGTTGATGGCTGTCGATGGTAAAATATGTAGCATGAAAACAACTGTGTTAGCAGTGAGCTTATGTGACCATTGCATCGGTGCATGCTAGCTAACACACTTATATACAGCAATCATATACCAAAGCACATCCTAGAAAGCCCCTCAATCCCTAACAGGTACCATATACCCACACATGTTTAAATCAGCAATATACACCAAACGTGTACAATTGTAAAATAGAAGACAGTATTCAGAACGTGAACTACCCCTTGCATCACATTTTCATACTGGGAATCCCTGACGTTCGCGATCTCCCCGTATCTGCAAGCAGGGCCGATAACAACACGCCTTATTGTCATCGGAATTTAACCAACCAATAAGAATGCTTGAACATTAAATACACCTTTCTTTAGAGACAAGTGGAAACATAACCAACCCTGTTACACCTAACTGACATAAATAGCTGTACATAGATCTTACCTGAAACTTGACTATTTGAGATATATATAAATAGTTGAAGTCGGAAGTTTACATACACCTTAAGCCAAATACATTTAAACTCAGTTTTTCACAATTCCTGACATTTAACCCAAGTAAAAATTCCCTGTCTTAGGTCAGTTAGGATCACCACTTTATTTTAATAATGTGAAATTTCAGAATAATAGTAGAGAGAATGATTTATTTCAGCTTTTATTTCTTTCATCACATTTCCAGTGGGTCAGAAGTTTACAAATCAAATCATCAAACCAAATGTATTTATCAGCTGATGTCACAGAATGCTGTACAGAAACCCAGCCTAAAACCCCAAACAGCAAGCAATGCAGGTGTAAAAGCACGGTGGCTAGGAAAAACTCCCTAGAAAAGGCCAAAACCTAGGAAGAAACCTAGAGAGGAACCAGGCTGTGAGGGGTGGCCAGTCCTCTTCTGGCTGTGCCGGGTGCAGATTATAACAGAACATGAACAAGATTTAAAAATGTTCATAAAACAGGCAGAACAGTTGAAACTGGAGAAGCAGCACAGCCAGGTGGACTCGGGACATCAAGGAGTCATCAGGCCAGGTAGGCCTTGAGGAATGGTCCTAATGCTCAGGTCCTCCGAGAAAGAGAGAGAGAGAGAAAAAGAAAGAGAGAGATAATTAGAGAGAGCATACTTAAATTCACACAGGACACCGGATAAGAGAGGAGAAATACTCCAAATATAACAGACGGACCCTAGCCCCCGACATATAAACTACTGCAGCGTAAATAATGGGGGCTGAGACAGTGTCTCCTGACCCCTCCTGTGGCCCTGTCCGACGATACCCCCGGACAGGGCCAAACAGGCAGGATATAACCCCACCCACTCTGCCGAAGCACAGCCCCCACACCACTAGAGGGATATCTTCAACCACCAACTTACCATCCTGAGACAAGGCCGAGTATAGCCCACAAGATCTCTGCCACGGCACAACCCAAGGGGGGGGCAACCCGGAGAGGAAGATCACGTCAGTGACTCAACCCACTCAAGCGACACCCCCCCCCCAGGGACGGTATGGAAGAGCACCAGTAAGCCAGTGACTCAGCCCCTGTAATAGGGTTAGAGCCAGATAATCCCAGTGGAGGGGAACTGGCCAGCCAGAGACAGCAAGGGTGGTGCGTTGCTCCAATGCCTTTCCGTTCACCTTCACACTCCTGGGCCAGACTACACTCAATCATAGGACCTACTGAAGAGATGAGTCTTCAATAAAGACTTAAATGGTTGAGACCGAGTCTGCGTCTCTCACATGGATAGGCAGACCATTCCATAAAAATGGAGCTCTATAGGAGAAAGCCCTGCCTCCAGCTGTTTGCTTAGAAATTCTAGGGACAGTAAGGAGGATGGTGTCTTGCGACCGTAGCGTACGTGTAGGTATGTATGGCAGGACCAAATCGGAAAGATAGCATTACATGGGCTTGCGCCTACCTTTGTAGGTTAGCAGTAAAACCTTGAAATCAGCCCTTGCCTTAACAGGAAGCCAGTGTAGAGAGGCTAGCACTGGAGTAATATGATAAATTTTTTTGGTTCTAGTCAAGATTCTAGCAGCCAAGTTTAGCACTAACTGAAGTTTATTTAGTGTAGCCGGAAAGTAAAGCATTGCAGTAGTCTAACCTAGAAGTGACAAACGCATGGATTAACTTTTCTACATTATTTTTGGACAGAAAGTTTCAGATTTTTACAATGTTACGTAGATGGAAAAAAGCTGTACAAAATGCTCTACATACACCCAATTTGTATTTGATAGCATTACCTTTAAATTGTGTAACCTGGGTCAAACGTTTTGGGTAGCCTTTCACAAGCTTCCCACAATAAGTTGGGTGAATTTCGGCCCATTCCTCCTGACAGCTGGTGTAACTGAGTCAGGTTTGTAGGCCTCCTTGCTCTCACACACTTTTTCAGTTCTGCCCACAAATTTTCTATAGGATTGAGGTCAGGGCTTTGTGATTGCCACTCCAATACCTTGGCTTTGTTGTCCTTAAGCTATTTTGCCACAACTTTGGAAGTATGCTTGAGGTCATTGTCCATTTGGAAGACCCATTTGCGACCAAGCTTTAACTTCCTGACTGATGTCTTGAGATGTTGCTTCAATATATCCACAATTTCACTTCCTCATGATGCCATCTATTTTGTGAAGTGCACCAGTCCCTCCTGCAGCAAAGCACCCCCACAACATGATGCTGCCACCCCCGTGCTTCACGGTTGGGATGGTGTTCTTTGGCTTGCAAGTGTCCCCCTTTTTCCTCCAAACATAACGATTGTCATTATGGCCAAACAGTTCTATTTTTGTTTCATCAGACCAGAGGACATTTCTCCAAAAAGTACGATCTTTGTCCTCATGTGTAGTTGCAAACCGTAGTCTGGCTATTTTATGGCGGTTTTGGAGCAGTGGCTTCTTCTTTGCTGAGCAGCCTTTCAGGTTGTGTCGATATAGAACTCGTTTTACTGTGGATATAGATACTTTTGTACCTGTTTTCTTCCAGCATCTTCACAAGGTCCTTTGCTGTTGTTCTGGGATTGATTTGCACTTTTCGCACAAATAACGTTCATCTCTAGGAGACAGAACGCGTCTCCTTCCTGAGCGGTATGACGGCTGCGTGGTCCCATGGTGTTTATACTTGCGTACTATTGTTTGTACAGATGAACGTGGTACCTTCAGGCATTTGGAAATTGCTCCCAAGGATGAACCAGACTTTCTGAGGTCTTCCGACTAAAGAAATCTAAAAGGGTACTACAGTTCGTTTCTCCGTGACTCAAACTTCCATCCGGAACTTTATGTAGGTGTCCATGTGGAGGTTAACTGAGTTTACTACAGTTAATCGGATAGTCTTCGAAGATTTCGGTACTGTAGTAAAAGACCTTAAAAGGTTCGACAAATTTCCGTGTCAGTTGAATCACATTGTAAACTTCTGATACAGTGAATTATAACTGAAATAATCTGTCTGTAAACAATTGTTGGAAATATTACTTGTGTCATGCACAAATTAGATGTGCTAACCGACTTGCCAAAACTATAGTTTGTTAACAAGAAATTTGTGGACAGGTTGAAAGACCAGTTTTAATGACTCCAACCTAAGTGTATTTAAACTTCCGACTTTAACTGTATATATATAAATATTTTTTGGGGGTGGAGCATCCCTGTTTTGCATGTTATTTTGGCATTAATACGAGTCACATATCAATTAGCAAACAATGTAAAAAAAAGATATATTTTTCAGTTAAAAAAGCTGCACAGTAAGGCAGCTCCAAAATGCAGGTGTTTCAGCCTAGCTCAGTGCTTTCTGTGGTGGTGGGGCGAGACACCAGAAAATAGGAGCATTGTGCCGTGATTGGCTCAGTGTTCTGTCACATGGGGACAGTATGTCATCGCCAAGTTTAAGTCCTTAGTAAGGGTAGATATCCTACATTTCAGCCCTTTGGGTTCTGCCATAGAGTTATATTACCAGTGCCCTTCCAAGAAGGCTCAAGGTCATTGGCCACAGATATAAATATGTCAAATCATGTTATATGTACAGTAGCTTTGATTGGACTGATCATGTCAACATCTTACTTTCAAAATCTTAGTTAGCAGTCATCATCATGAATCAAGTCGACAATCTACTGGAAAATCCTTCTTAATCCTTGTCATATGAAGATAAATAATGCAGAGAAATTATAGATAAAACGTATCGGTGCTCATCTGCCATTGGACATAAAGATTACAACAAGTTGGAAATCGCAAATTAAACAATGAGTCGTTCGGAAGGAATCAGTGGCTAACTGCAAGCATTGCAAAGCAACCACTAACGTTAGCCTGCTATTCAATGGAGTGGCTGTGTTTTTTTTCCAGAGTTCCCACCATAAATCCAGAGAATGCCAGACTTTGATAATCAAATTTGCCCACAAAGGCCTGCCGCACCACTTTCACAAGATGAGTCCAAAAATGTCTTGTATGCTGCTGCATAAATGATGTAATATGCAAGGGAGATATGTATATTGTAGCTAAGAAACTACTACTAAGTGTATGTTGTGTAGTAAGCTGTTAGTAGCCCTGGTGCCTCACCCTAATAATTTGGTCTATTTTCACCAACGCGTTTTTGTACACACATCGTTCAGTGGCCTGTGTGTGCTTGTTTTGTACAGCTTTGACAGTGCTACTGATAGTAGTGGTGGCGCTTAGCTTGGACGTGCAAATTGTGTTATTTGACGTGTCAAATAAAAAGCTTATTTAACCAGCCAAATAGTGTTATATGACTTGTACCTTTTTTGACACACAAAGACCCAAACGGCGTTCAATGTGCCTCACCCTAATAATTTGGTCTATTTTCACCTCTTAATTTCGCCTACTGTTCCAACTTGGTGGTGCACATGTAGCCTATAATCTGTTTTAGAGAAATGCAATCATTGAATATTGTAAGAGCTTTCATTGTCTGTTCATATGCCCCCTTTATTTATCCTATGGTTCTGACTTGTTGTACAGGGAGTACACTGTAAGAACGGCCCTGAATTCTGTCGCTGTACATTTCAAAAGTGCTGAACAAATTGTTATATTGACTACATCCGTCGTCGCTCGCTCATTAATGTCTTTATCGAAATTACGGATTGCCTCCTACCCGCTTGTTGTCCCCTTATGCCATAGTTTGTTAATCTCAATTGTCAGTAGAAACCACATGTGTTTAAGCAAGTCAGCCATATCAGCTATGTTTTTTTAAAGGCAGTAAATGAGGCTGAATGAACTGTTTCGCTGCCAGACAAGGCTCAGCTGAAAGCCAGGTGTAGCAATGGTAAGGTGTTGGGACTGCTGTTGGGACAGCTTTATGTAGTCCCTAGCAATTATTTGGCACCGTTTGTCACCGTTATGGTGAAATTAATGTATTGTTTAGTGTTGTCTTGTGTAGTGGCTTTGCTGGCATGCATCCCACATTTCTGTTTTGCTTTGTTTGCCCAAGGGTGAGTTATTTCACTGGGAGCCCCCCAGTGAGCAGGTCTGAAGAGAGAGATCCAGTTTTAGTAAGGTAGGATTTCATGCTTTTATTGGTATGGTTATTAATTGTCTGCACTGATGGAGCATAAATCCCCGAAAATAGATGTGGTAGTGGCATCAGCTGTTGGCCTGGTGTAGGATATGGTAGGGCTAAAGTATTGGTATATTGTTGCATATGTGTATGGTTAGATATTGGTGAGATTTATTTCCCCAACCTTCTTTTTTGTGACATAATGTGCAATTCACACTCCGACCTGTAAAAGTCAGCAACACAGCGTCATGTCTGCCGGAAACTCACAGGAAGATGAAGTAAACGGAAGCAGAGAGGAAGAGGCGAAGCGAGAGGATTTACACCGCCCAAAATCGGTCCTCGTGAGATAAGGTTTAGGAGTATCGAATGACGTGAGGCTTATTCAATCGAATATACGTTTCATAATATGTAGGCTGTTATAAGTGTACTGATATAAGTGGACGCACGTGGAATTCAGGCAACTGAGAAAAACGACTTAGTTGTAAATAATCTTTACGTTAATGAAGAGTCCAAGAACAATTTCCACGTTAGCGTTTTATTGTTATTTAGGCGTGTATTAACACCCAACTAAACATATTATTCATTTAACTGCATAGCATCACATACTTAATTCGCATTGGAGACAGGACTTGTTTGATAGATGTTATCTAGGTAACGCTAGCTAGCTGCTAACAATGGCTAACTGTATGGTTTTTCACACTCAAATAGCCTCCATCATGGAGGTTCTAGCGAATGCAGCCGT